>CM060846.1:80870000-81280000 GCA_030762175.1 Metallyticus violacea | reverse complement strand
ATTTGGTTCTACACTAAAATTCGGCTTCCAAGAAAAATTATGAAAAATATTTTAAAATAATACCTAGTTTGGCACAAAAACATCACTAAAGCAGCCATCAGTTCAGGTTTTCTTGGAAAGCGTTTCTCAGTGCACTAAACCAACATGCCATAAAGTCATCATCTCTTCCATAAAGGTGACACATTACCCCATTTTCTTTGTCACACATAATATAATAAATGTCATAAAAACCACGACTACCTGCAGCTAACACAAGAAGTGTGAATGCATTACATACCAGGTGGTGAATTACAGAACAGCTATCTAGTAAATGGGCAATTATCTTCTTGGAATATGCGGAGCCGCTTACAGCATTTCTCATCGGAGTACATCACGTTGCTAATGATAGATGTAGAATTAACTGCTGTGCCAGAGACTGGGGTATTGTTGTCCCAGCATTTCCTGCAGGTTATTCCCTCAAGGTTCAGACATTTGCAATTGCCGACAAAAGCATTGACGCCCACCCGTGCCCCAGATGGCAAAGTGCCAGCTGTCAAGTAACCTTTGTTGAAATAAGATGCATAATGTGTCTGCTCAGATGACTCAGCAGTACCTGTCATAGCTACTAAATTTGTGACACTAAAGGAACAATTTGCAGTCACTTGTTCAATAATACCCAAGGTAGAAAGTCCCCTGTCCTCTTCCACGTTTATATACTAAGAGTTAGATGCAAAACATACTAGCATATGAAGATAAGCCAATCTGCGTGTGTGTGTTCGTGTGTGCACGGAAACTTTGCATATTACAGAAAGCCTGTATGACCAATAGTTTAGTATTTGAGATATCAACCTTTTCTCTATACTCGGAATAGTACAGTTTTTCATAAATGTCCCATTCATTACATATAAGGTTTTACTTTGCTAACACAAGCATTTTAGAGCAGGTTCTTGTTGACATTTTAAGCTTGAGTGAACACAGACGTACACAGTTCTCTAAACCTTGTTGTAATGCAGGACTGTTGTACATGCATCTTGAAAGGCATTACACAACACTCATTGCTTAACTTGTATTTATTTAGTTTTATTACTGAATAGAAAGAAAGCAAAGACGAATATCTCACTAACTGCGTTGTACAAGCCAGGAACTTTTAAGCTCTTTCTGATCATAATATTCCCGCAACTGTAGTTTAAATATTTTTAAAGGACAAAATAAGAAATGCTGTTCTCTCAGCGATTAATGTGACAAGTCTGTATAACTGACAACATTTCGGGGAGGAGATTACACATGCTTGGAGTAGCCTATAACATGGTCCGGCTTCATAGCAGCATCTGAAACAAAACAAGTGTATGCAATCGGCATAGTCCGTTGCAGTTAAAGTAAACAAAGACCTGAACATATCTTTCTTATAATTTTTAAATTGTCGCACGATTCCTTTAGGAGGAAAAATAGTGTCAATGTGTCTTGAGAAACGACTGTTCATGGAGATAAATTTAAGATATACACAGCTAAGTGTTTTATATATTATATACAGCATTTAAAGCACACATCGTAAAATACTGTACTCCACACACGAAACTGTGACATGTTTTATTTTCTGCAATGAGCTCTCAACATCTAATTAGTGATTATACCTGCCGAATTTATAATGAATTATTAAAATTTACAGCTTCAAATGACCAAAAACGCTTTTGTTCAACAATGAAGAAAATCGCAGTATTTTGCTTTTGCAAAATAATTTAATAACCGTTATTAATAATTATTAATAACCAAGCAAAGAATACAATTTTTTTCTGGAAATAGTCAACGGGACTACCAGATATTGTAAGTTAGAGAAAGACAGTCATTGGTCTCCATATTGAAGGTGACACAGTCTTTGTTAAAAAGCGGTTCCTAAACTGCCGGGAAAGAAACCACCACAAAGTCTGTAAAACATAACGTTGTATTATCGTTGCTAACTATAGATTACCTTTAACCGCAATTTAAAAAAGTTACTAGAGGTTATTCATAATTTCTATTACATAGAAATAATCTCAGACTACATAGCCTGGAGTTTGCAATTACCGTCAAACTTATGGCAACAACGCGAAATAATAGGGAAATTCGTGTTTAGAATCGAGTTGACGTTCAACTGTTTAACCTAAGCTAAACAATAATTATTCAATTTTCCCGCCTTCTAGACATATGTTTTTTTCCCCTTAATATGTCCTCAAACATGGATAAGGAAAAGTCATGGTAAATGCGAGCGACAAATTTTAGCAAACGTGAGAAGGATATTATTATTATTATTATTATTAAAATAATTTTAAAAAATTAGATTAGATCTCAATTAATGATAAAGAACGCACACGAGGGAAATTGCCAAATAGTATAATAAATCTGAATACTTCTGCATTATATACCCCAGGTGAATAATGGGTATGTGTGTGTGCAGTCTATAGCACCTAAAACTCCAGGAAAGTTGCGAATGTTATAAAAGACTAACATCAGTTTGCTATTACTGTAATAACTTTATGGATGGTTCTGTTGACCTTTTCTTCCTCCTCTTTGAATACACCTCCAATACCTATTTGGAAACTCTCCGTCGAAAGAACCTTAATGTTAATAGTATCATGAGCATAGAATTCAAAGCATGATTCGAATAGTTTGTGATTGCAGCCAAGAATGTAACATCTGTTTCAGTTTTTTGTCATCTTTTGCTAAGCGAAATCCAGTTTGAATCTTTTGTCATTCAGTCCTAGGAGAGAAATTTTTCCCTCGTGGAATACACGAGAAACACGGTGAAATTAATTTTCAGATGAGATGTCGAAAATCAGAAATCTTTACAAAATACTGTTTTTTAGGTTAACATAACATTACCTATAATTGAAAGCAACTCTGACTGTTATTATTACGAGAAAATGAAGAGTGAGACATTGAAGAAACTTTATCTACACAAAATTGAAATAAACGTAAGTAACTATTTTATTTATAAATGAAGTTGTTATACTTCCGTACTCTGAGAAATGTTTCATTTAAGAATTACTAAACTCTAATTAATACTTTAAATTGTGAATTTCGCGAGTTAGATTTAAGTAGAGACTAAATAAAAATAATCTTAGATAAATGTTTATACAACCAAACTTTAAGTATAACTAACAGTTAATTTTATGTCCTAAACTCAAGTTAACTCTTTACGCAGCTGGCCCAAAGAGTTACGTGTTTGAAGCAAACTTTTGTAGATACAAAAAATGTATAGTGCATTCTTTCTTATCTATTACGATACTTTACATACTCTTGCTTTCAGGACCCTACTGTTTAAGTCTCCAAAGACAAAAGAGTTCTTGATTATTTCCACAGGTTTCATCAGTTCACTCAAATAGTCAAAACACTTCTCTTTAAGTGCAGTGTCTTCTGTCTGAGCACACATTTCTGTAAATACTATATCTTCTCATGTAACTTTCATCAGTCTTGATTTACTTCTTATTAATATTATTTTTACATTTCGTCTTAATTATATAGATGTCCATATTAATTTTTATATCCCCTCCATATTTGCACATATTCTACACAAAATTTATAGCCATTGTTTTTCTTTTTGTTTCTGTCAACACAACCAAGGCGAAATTGCTTTCACTAACCCCACCTTAAGACTTCCCACTCATACTTTGAATCTTGCAAATTCCAAAGTGCATTTAATTTCCGTGAGCACAGGTGTTTTACTCTTATTCTTAGAGAACTTAGCAAATGTCTTTTTTTTTTTTTTTTTCAATAGCGGGTTGTTAATCCGTGCCTAACCCGCAGTTAGAGAGTATGACCGTTGTTTTGTACATATTGGAGGTTCATTGCCAATTTATTTGAAATTCATGAAAACTTCAGACCTTGCACTAATTTAATTTCAAGGTATTTTATAGACTACTAGAACTGACACTAGATCTGCATTTCTTACTGTTGAGCAGATCGCACGCTCTTTGCTCACACCTCTGTAATATGTCTCTCCATTAGCTTAATGAAGCTGGAGCTTGGCTGTTCCCCAATTAACATCAGCTTCTGTCGTGTATCGATATCCCTTCAAGCATTTACTAGTTAATAAGCTTTACTTCATTGTGAAGGAAAGGGAGAGGCGATAAAAACTAGTCGCTTTTCATATGCAACAATACCGAGAGTAGTTCTTTTAGCAAGTATGCACTATAATGATTGTATTATAATCGTACTTTTCTCTCCAAGTAGGTTCTGTGTTTTCATTGATTGAAACATGGGTACAATGTTTTGTCCAACCCGTCGCACTATCCTATGATTGCTTATTTTTCCATTCTTGCCATTACCTTCTCATTTTAAGATAAGAAAATTGAATATGCAATACTGCATACTTTACAGATTTAAAAATAATTTAGTGTCCCTAGACTGACTATTGCAGGCAGCAGAAACATGTTTTTCCTTTCTACGTGTAAAATTCTTAACATTGAATGTGTTTTCATTAGTTCCATTTAAAAGAAAATATTGGGTTGCTTATTTTAATATCACAAATAACATTCTGTCCCAAGATAACGTAGGATTTAAATTATGCGCCAATTTTGTTCGTTAGATTGGCTGCGTGTTACTAGGATTTTAGGTTTATTTTATTTTATTTATTTGTTTTTGGCCATTAGCATTCCATTCCATTCAAAGTGATACATTTTACTCAGAGGTCCCTTCCTTCAGGCTTGAATTTATTTTACTTGCCATAAATTTACGACACGGGACCAACGCATTATTTCCGTTCCGAAGGAAGCATTCTTAGGATTTGAACCCACAACGTTAGGTTTACGAGGCAAGTATGATTATTGCTAGACCAACAGGAATGACACAGCAGTGCTTTACGAAGTCACATGTTGTAGGAAACAAATTGCTGTTAGTGGGCATTGAGCGGTACATAATGCATCAACGCTTAATAATTGTTTAACCCCATTACAGGTAGGGTAAAGTTCCCCTGAAAATGCGCAAATTAAGTTGCATTTTATTAGAAGAAAATATATTCAAATGCTGAAAAGAAATATTCTCTTACCGATCGGTATTTTTTTAATAAAAATGGTGGTTTCTAAACTTCAGGCCTATTTGTGCATCAAATGCATAGAAACAGATTTTTTTTCATTAACATTAATAATAGAGTATAAAGTATTATAAAAATCATATGCATAATGGAAAGTATATGATTCTAATGTTTGAAATAATTCGCCCATGACAGTAAAAATCGTTATTATATAGGGTGTTAAACATATGCAGTTAATAAGTATTTTTTAATGTTTTGAAAAATGACGTTTTTATGCTATTTTACAGAATAAACATTGCATTAACTCCCCCCACAACTCATATCAAACTTTCGTACACCTTTTTCTTAAAAAAAATCAAACATATTTTTGCGTAAGTGCAGCTCAATTTTGTCAAATACGTTTCTAATTTCTGCTTTCGATCTTGGAATATTTCTTTTTGCAACGTAAAGTTTTGACTTAACGAATCCCCAGAGCAAAGGTTGCAAGGTTTCAGGTCGCACTATCTAAGTGGCTAATTCTGATCCCTGTTGCGTGAAATGAGCCACTCGTAACGCCAACTCAATCGTTTCGTGCGTCGTATGTGCTGCCACCTCATTTCCTTCAAATAAAGCTGTAATATCATCTCGCGATAACTACTAATTAGTAGTCACTGAATGAGAGGCTTCATCTTCAAAGATGCACATCTCTGTCATTTGTGCAAAATCGGAGCCAAACTGTCACTCTTTGGCCATTTTATTTAACTACCAGAGGATTTTCTATTTGCCAAACGGGACAGTTTTGCTTGTTGACATATCCATTAAAGTGGAAAGTTTCATAGCTAAAAATGATTTTCTTAGAAAAATCGCCGTCCACTTGCTGATTTTCAGTACCCAATCAAGGGACCCCTGCACATCAATTATTCCGTTTTGCTTCATTTCTTGAGATATTTGAATCGCATTCGGATGCAATACAGATTTTTCATCAAAACTTCCTGTATGATGTTTCTCAAAGAGCTCAGTTTCAATGACTGACGGCGAATTGATATTTCGGGACTCTCGGTCACACAATGTTTTCACGTATATAGAACTCGTCGACTGTTTACAGCTGAACGCTACAACTGCCGCCGAAAGAGCGTACTGACGGCGAAATAGTCAACAGATTCGGTGAACTCCCAATAATAACAACTAAGCACAGTAAATTTATTTGGCATTTGGCTACACTGAGCTGTATCTTATTGTTATATACTAGACGGATTATCCTGTGCTACCCCTGCTAAATGAATACATGGGGTCATCCAATTATCTAACCACCGACACGACGGTGAGCCATCGTTCATGAACAGACAGGCGAAATTTATCGCGTTGGTAAGTCATTGTCGCTTGAACAGTGAAAGAAACAACACGTGTTTAATCCTAGAGTAAAGTTTGCTAAACATAACAAATATCCAATGCTAGGTCTAATTATTATATTCTAAACTACAACGTGTACTACATTATGGTTCTCATACATGTATCGAACCCGCTCGTGCTGTCAGGAGCTTATTGGAGCACCGGGTGATCGAGTTCCAAGTCTTAATGCGATTGATAAATGTGTCAGAAATAGCTTGTAAAGTACAATACAATTTATTGAACTTTCATTTTAGTGTTTACATCACCGATTCTTGTATTGTCCCGTCCCCCACTCTGCTCTAGTGTAGCTCGGCTTACCGTGAGCAATGGCTTATCAGCCTATCAGTCCGCACTAGTCATCAGATAATTGGGTGACCCGATAGTTAGAAAATTAATATTCCCCATCTATCTGTTAAAATAACACTGTTTAAAATATTTTCAGTATATCATTACATTTTGTATTCATTTTACGGAACTTTAGCGAATAGAACTTGAAGAAATGTTTATATTTCCAGTGCCAAAAGGAATAAAGTTCAGAAGGTAAAGTCCAAACCTTTAGGTTCTAACGATTATTTCTATAAAATGTTTAAATTGCGAAAACTGTTTAAACTATTTAAGAAATATATTCTTTGAATAATACATAGGTCTACTACCTACCAGCTGATGGAATGCTTGCAAAAAATATGGAAGCAGGGCCGTCTTTTATAAAAGTACCTCACTCTAGTACGTCATATTGCGCATGAATCATGCTTTCCTGACCCGAAATCGCAATAGGTTCATACACGGTCCTAAGCGACCCATGCGTTTGTACCCGACGAGATAATGACCGCCACGGGTGGCCGAGGTCGTTAAGGCACGGACTTAGGAGCGGGAGGTCTGGGGTTCAAATTCCGCCATAACCGTCCTCCCTGACAGAAGTCTTTTTCCAGGTTTTCCTCAGTCCTCATAAATGGCAAATGCCGGGGAGGTACCCTAAACTTAGGTATGGAACGTTTCCTTCCTTAAAAATATATTCTTTCCTAATTTATCATTTCATTTCATGTATCATCAGTGCTCATCGCCTGTGGTGCTTCTGTAGCAAAAATGGGCGTTAAACACTATTCATTCTCATACTCATTCTCATGAGATGAAAACTATGAAACTCGGTGATGTCATACAATAAAATCAATGGGCAATCATGAAAATGAATGTATAACACACCTGGTTTATAGATTATTTTTAACTTTTAATAAGCACTTTTCCCTTGTGATATTTTTATTTTCATTATTTAAAAATACAAGCATTAAATTGCGCTAAACATAGCGAATATTATTACATTGCTAAATTCACAATTTCAACCATGAAACTTTCGTGTAATATTCATTAGAATAATTTTTCTTCAAGAAGGCCTGATACTGTTTTTCGGAATTTATTTTTAGTGGTTTAATGCATGCTTCTGATACAATATCTATATATAAAACAAAGGTTGATTAATGCAATTATATACTTTTGAAATCTGTAGCTATAGTTAAATCTACAGAAAGAGCACAACTTGGAAGAGAAATAGCAAATGTATTCACTACATAATATGTACATTCGTCATTTGAGGTGTTTTGTATCTCATTATTATATAACACTAAACAAGCATAAAAATAAAATTCTTAATAGATGTGCAATCTATTGAACGCGATTATCGCCAAGCTACACATATCTCCATCAAAACTCAGCCTGCTCTGCTTTCATCCTTGCTGAAATAACACAGAGGACCATTGACAACAGAGTTTGTACGTTGTCCTCAGGTTGAAGTGCGCAGCAAGAAAACGGTGCGTTACCCGATGCAGATATTCAAAAATGTGTTTGCGCTCGAGGATTGATTGTAGTCATTACACATGCCATTGATCTGTTGCATTTACTGGAGCTGCGCTCTAAGAGGCGGTTTCTGCTTCCTGCTTGCCATTTTTGAAGGCACTCACCCAACGGTAAACTTTTTCGTGATGGAGCTGAAGCTTTTAAACCTTCCATTAGCTCTTCGTGGCAGTCCTTTGCGTTTTTTCCTAGTAAAGCTGGAGACGTTATTAGCGCCCTCACATCCGTACTCGTACATCACAGGAAAAAGTGGTTTGTAGCATTTCTTTGTTTATAACTTACATGAAGTAGAAATTTGACCGCAATATTATCACAAGCACAACAAGAAGCTAAGACAACAATGCAAAACATATAAATGTTTGCATAGTTCTAACAAAACAGTCGACAGATCATCGATAACATGATCTACTCCGATACATTTCAAGGAACTAAATGCCACCTGGATCCTATGTAATGCAATCACAATTTTGAACCAGTTCCATCCAGATGTGTGCACATATAAGAATATATATTATTGTATAAGGTGTTATTTCCGAATAAGTTGATGAAACACAGCAGAAAAAGTGTGTGTCTTGCACATGCATGCCGTAAGATTGCTCAGGAAATGAAGGCACAATTTCTTGACTTCGACAGAGTTAAAATTTATGTTAAAAATGTATTCTTATGGCACAGCAAATGTTTCCGAACATTGTTCTAGAGTACCTCTTCCTGCTTCTATAGTTGTTAACATGAAGCAGAAATAATACAAATTTACTTTTGTAAGTAAGAATCAACAGTACTACTTTAGACATAGATAGCAGCCTGCTACTATTAACTTTTCCCTGCATCTTGCAACTCTGCTTGGAAAAAGATAATAATAAAAAAATAACAAAGTCATCCCGGTTTCTACGTGTCAATCGGAGAACTTCGGGGACGCTAGTAAATGCTGTATTCACAATGCGCATGCAGCGACTGGCGCACTGCAGTAAGCGCTTTGCCTGTAAATGTAATGGTCACAATCATAAGCATATGGAAAGAGAACATTAGGGTAGACTAGCGGTAGCCAAGGGTTTAGAAGCATCACCTGTTATGCCACAGCAGTAAGAACGGGAGTTAAACACTATTAAAGAAAGTTTAGAAGGAATAGCTCTTTTGCGTAAGCTCCTGAGCTCAAATCCCACAAATCATTTTTGTTTTATTTTTTATTATTGGTTTTATAAGTGTATGTGTAGAACATTTTGTTGCCTTAGTATCATAGTATATTATTACGTATCATTTGAATTTTGTGGCATTAGCTATGCACACATTAAAACATAATCACAAACTAACATGTTCATTGTAAATAAATTCATAATTATAGGCATTATTTCTAATGCGAAAACACACAGAAACAAACTCAAATTAATATCGGGTGCATGAACCCTGAGCATGTATAACTACCCTCAATCTTCGGGACATACAAGATATCAGATTACTACAGTATTGTGGACGAGAGGCTACAAAATCCCAGGTTTCTTGAATTTGTGCCCAAAAGTCATCTTTTGTCCTTTATATAACATGCGATATAGTATATTAAATTTAAAGCTTGTTGTGTATGGTAAACAATATTATGAAACTAAGTTGTCATAATATGTTACAAGGGCTTATTAAAAAATAGTGTTGCATGTCAGGAAGACGAACCCGCGCTGTATTAACCGCGGCATCACTGCACACTCCACCACAGAACTAACGGAACACGCACTGGTCAGCGTCTTCAGTGCTTGCCATATAATGCAACTGCTGTAGTGACTACACAGCCTTGTGAACCGCGCTATAACGAGTAGAACGTAGAAGTCGTTTGCGTTCAAGGGATTGATAATAATAATAATAATAATAATAATAATTATTATTATTATTATTATTATTATTATTATTATTATTATTATTATTATTATTATTATTATTATTATTATTATTATTATTATTTTAGAGGTCAAAGGTTGTACAACAAGGCTGGCTTTGTCTATACCTTTCTGAAATCTAGTAATTAATTACCGGCAGTAGGTTGTGAAGCTGTTTTAGGGTATAGCGATGCATTTATCATAACACCAGAACACGATAATAGCAGCTGCGTCAAGTGCAAGCTAATATCAGATAATAGAGAAGGACTTGTTTACATATTTGGCCATTTTCCTTTATAATCGCACAGCCTCATTCACGCAGCCAAACATACTGCAATCATTACCCTATTTTAACAGCAAGCAAGGTGAAGGTCTCTCCCTCTCCCTCCATCGTTTGTTTGTGTAGTAACTAACGCAAGCACCCTTGCAGCACTAAATCATGCCTAATTAAGGATTTCCTAGTGAAATTGATAATTATGCGACACGATATTAGCGAAATTGTTAGCGTTTCTGCATTCAGCTATCGTTCTGCAATCTTAAAGTATTCAGTAACCTTATTATTATGTTAGATAGCAGTATTTCTGTTAAAAATATGCAGAATGTTCAGGTTACTCTACTACACATTTTTATGGGTAATAGATGGAATCAGAAAGAGCATTTTGCACTAAGGATCCACAATAAACTTTACACGCAAGCTCATACTTTTGCTCGCGCCATCCTACTTGGAAGGATGGTAGCAAAATAGTTATTACAAGATTTTCTGGACAATTCTGTTTATCAAAATTGATATTTTGCACCAATTGTTTGGGAGAAACGAACTGATTGCAAGAAGTATTGGAAATGACACTTTGGCGTCAATTTGACTAGAGCAACTCAGTCCATGCTGTCCTCCTTGGTATCAAAAGTATATCTGAATAATTAATTTGACCTGATCTCTCACGAGATGTCCTAACGATAGAAGTTTCTCTACCTTGTCGGTAAACGATTATTTAATCAATCGTGCACATATTCAGTAAAATGTACTGAAGCGCACCATTATGCTGCCACCACAACGTCTTCAATTGGACTAAGACCATAAGGTACACAAGGCCAGAGTAATCGTGCCAGTAGAGGCTAAGGCCTTACTTGGAATATGTAGTCCATTAACAATTAAATTAGCGATATGTATGTTATGATTTCACTAACATATGTTGAAGTTTTTAACTTTAACCTGGCATTTTGAATATCGGTCTTATACTTCCATTTCTTGATAGAATTAAAATAACACAGGAGTTTCTTATTAAGTTGTATATTGCTATTTTTTTAACAGCGTTTAACGCCCGTTTTAACTGAGGCACCACAGGCGGTAGACACTGGTAATACATGAGATGAAATGATATACTGGGAAAGGGTTTTTTAAGGAAGGAAATGTTCCATGCCTAAGTTTAGGGTACCTCCCCGGCATTTGCCACTTATGAGAACTGAGGAAAAACCTCAGTCAGGGAGGACGGTCCTGGCTGGGTTCGAATCCCAGGCCTCCCACTCACGAATTCACTCCTTAACGACCTCGGCCACCCATATTGCTAAATTGTAAGGACTTATAACTCCAGGTGATAAAATTGTAACTAATGCAATTTACTGAGCACTAAGTCATGTTTCTGTATTAATTAATTTAGCCAATAACACATATACATATACATAGATTCTACACTCTATGAGGCATAATAGTTGCTTTTTATTTTATATAATACATATTTATACGTGTTACATGCATTATGCACATCTTTTTTGTTTTTGTGTTGATTTGATTTATTTACGAACGCTTTTTAACATCTCAGATCATCAGCGTCTCATTCAAATCAAGACGTGAAACGGTCGAAAAATTTTGCTCAGAGGCCTTTTTTTTTTTTTTTTTTTTTTCCCAGGCTTGAGGTTCTTTACTGTGCCGTAAATGAACGACACAAGACCCACGGCTTTACTTCCCTTCTTAAGGAAGCCATACTTAGGATTTTTACGCCCGAAAAAATCCATCGGTCCTGACCGGGATCGAACCCGCGATCTTGGGTTAGGAGGCAGCTATTACAACACCAGGACCGACACCTTTATTACTAAATACCACAGTGTTGTATTGGCCTATTAAACACAATTTATACATAATTCATTTATTCAAATTTCCTGCACATTACCATGAAATACACATGGAAATTTGTATATACAATGACCACATTAGAGGGTTAATCTATATCACGACTAGAGTTACCACAAAACAGTAATAATAGGAAAGAGTAACTTCCAGGAAGAAAATTAATGAATGATATTGATAAGGTATGTGTTACAAATTGCATTTCATGAGTGGTAGTTTTGGTGTTTCACCAACAAATGACTTCATTAATCAGTACTTTTACAGGTAACTCGAGAACAACTGCGGCTTCGTTTTACGCTATAATGAATGCTCTATGTTTGGTGTTAATTATGTATCTGCTATTTGCAAAGATTTTAATCGACAGTTAAGTTATCGCACACATTACGTGTTCGAGAAAAAAATGTACCTATGCATGAATACATAGAGAAAAATATGAAAAACTTAAATGGTAAAGTGTATAAAGTTCAGCACAATTGGCTTAAGAATGAATTAAAAAATCCCATCTAGCATAATTCTCTAAAAACACAATCTGCTGTTCAGTAATGCAGAATTAAGAGATCCGTATATATTATAAGTTGAAGTATTCATTCTCATCTCTAAGGGTGTATTGAGAAGTTCTAGAGATTAACTATTACACGTAATTTGGTTCCTCTTTTAGAGAAATGATTAAATACCTTGGTTTTAAGCATGGTGTAGCTTCAGAAGCTCCTAATGTGACACGATATGGTGATTTTCTCTTCATAATGAGCAATAAGGGAAATCAGTAAGCAATCACATATTATTTGTATGAGGTTAAAATAAATGTTCATAATCTATGAAGATGTACGTAAATATATAGCTAAAATATAATGTTTTGCATGGTTAGATCCGTTGTGACGCATGAGAATTTTCCTTGAGGAAACTTTCTAACAGTCATCAAGTCCTGCTTGGATCGATTGAGCTGAAGAAATCTTCCACCTGTGCAAACTGTTTCTAGAGTTAGTTTAGATAATTCAATTCTCCTCAAGGTATGCTGAATAAAAGTAGGTAGGTAGTTGAAAATTGTAAGGTTCTTGCCCATTGGAGAAACATACTGAGGATAGATGTTACACCTTCGAGCGCCTGTGTAGAAGTGGAAAAGCATTGCACCCACCAAGAGCAAAAGCTTATACCCAATATGATATACATCTGGCAACGTCCCTCTTACAAGGAGTTAGTGCATGTAGCGATCGCGATTGCAAGCAAGCAGTGGCTCAATTATTATTTTTATTAACAGACTTTTTAAGGACGTTCATTAACACCTCTAGTCATTAGCGTCCATATCAATTCAGAACATGAAACGGCCGATACATTTTGTTCAGAGCCTCATTCTTTCAGACTTTAGGCGCCATAAATCTACTATACGGCTTTACCTTCTTTCCAAAGTATGCCATTAGGATTTTTACGCTCAAATAACCCATCGACTCTGCAAGGTTTGACCTTCGACTTTGGTCTACTAGGCAAGTGTGGTTACAATTAGATCACCAAGACCAATGTGAACGGTTACGATGTGTAGATGCAAAGTGTAAGTATTGTCGTGAATTACAAAGACATTGAAAACATTTGATGTTATACTTATAAGGGACAACGCCTAACATCACATCATAATAATTACAGTCATTTTAGATATTTTAACGTTTAGTCACGAGCTGTCTCATAGTGTAACTCCCGCGTACTCGAAATAGGCATCATACATTATGTAATAACGTTGCCGGAGCGACATGTACTGTACACTGTGAATCAGGGATGGACAACTATGAGTGAAACTACAGTTTTCAACCTGCATCGCTTCATTTCTAAGTGGTGGATAGCCCTTAACAATGCCATAGATAACGCACTGAGATCCTCAGCTGCTGTGTTTTGCGGGCATAAAATAACTCTGATTTTATTTTGCGTATCCACCCCCTGCTGTAGGTGTTTTGCACGAGCTTGACAACTGGGACAAGTGGAGCAGGTGCACCATCATCCCTTTTGTGTTGTGACTGTCACTAACGGACTAGCGCGCCATTAATGTTGCAAAAACCGTGAGCCTAATGGCTACTCATTACAAATGTAGAAATTACAGAAAAGGAGAGAAATTCATAATGACACAAGACGGATGTAAAATATGTCATCACGAGCATGCAGTACGATCAAAGTGAATTCATTCTAAACTTCAACCTCTCGCTGTACTACACTTTCGTAATTTCAAGACAGTGCTGAAGCGAACTGAAGATCACAATATCCGAAACAAGCTTCAGCTCACACTCGTTCAGACATTAGATTTCATTGCTGATGTGCATTATACACAACCAGTTCTCTTCTCTCGTCTTCGCAGACTTCTTAAATGTACTGCTGGACAAAATCGCGATATGATGACTTAAGATTAAGGAGTGTAAAACACACCACAACGGGTTTTGGACGTTAAAACAAGATGTGTTTTAGAAGATTTCCCGAAGCAAGCGTTAATGAAGTGCTCGTACTGTGATCAGCATGATGTATGCTGCGAATACGTTCATCTCCCTAAATCTCATACAAAGAGCCGCCAATAAACCATTGTTTCAATTTGGTACGTAAAGGTGTATATGGCAGCGAACTGCAGTGTAAATGACCACAGTATTGACATATTTGTTAGGCATATTTGCTATCTATACATAAAACACTTTTACCTGAAGCACAACTATTTTTTGCAATCAATCGAAAAGTCGCCTTTACTTTACTCTTGCAACAGAACCTAGTGGGTAAGTTTTTGAAAAGGGCTATTCCGAAAAACTTACGAATTTTTGATAAAAATAAAGATAATCAGGAAGGCAAACTAAAATAAGTCTTGAACACGAAGTGCGAAAGCAAGAAACTAATGGATAAGCGTAATACGTTTTATTTATCTCCTTTGTAAGCATTACTCTCTAAATCACTGGCAATCTTCGACGTTATCGTTCAACTGAATGAATTAATTGATAAAAAAATCAACCGAAAATCTTTGGCAACTAATGTTAGCTAGTATATTTTACATGTGAGGGAAATTGCCGAAAACACCCATTACTGAAACTTAATCGAAGCAACGCCCTGAGTTTTAGAAAACACGCTGAGTGTGATTACTGTAATGAAAAAATCGTAGCATGCTGTTTATGACCCGATAGCAACTTGAGAATTACATAATTATGTTTATATATTTATGGTTTGGACGCACCTAATCTTGATTATATGCTATAATTATTTTCTTTCAAGGCAAAAACTTCAGCAACATTTTTACAACCCATGAATATGATTACAAAACAAACGTTTAATTTATAATATTAAATTTTTAATTGAGTTATAGCTGAGCTAAATCATGAACTGCATATACACAGGGTAAATTTGAACTTTGATCATAAACTACTGGGCAGAAAAAGAACACAAAAAGGTTATAAGAAATGTAAATTCATATTGAGTCCACAACAAAGCATTAAAATTACAATTGTGTACGAAGAAAACGCAACCGCCTTTGTGTTCACCCTTTTCAAGCAAAGATCCTGTCTTACACAACAACGAAACACTGGTGAATATATTTTAATGATTCGGTTGCTTACTTTGGAACAAGTTTTCTGATATAAGACATTACAGCTTGTGCTTCTACAATGCAGTAATAGGTATATAAATTTAAAATTATATAGGTGAACAAAAAATACTGCCCGATTCAGACCAGACATTTCATAGCTTTGTATTCTAAACAAGATTAAAAATAGTTGCTATCGCTATCGAAGACCTACTAACTTGAGGAAAGCTATGAATTCCATGGTGATAGAACCCCATCCAAAGCAGTTCACAGATCGGCAAAGTTTGGAGAGTTCCTGGTGGTTATCCAAGAAAGTAAAAGATGATAATCTGATGGTGCATGGTCTGGAGTACATGTTGGTTGCACTAGAGCCTTGCAACCAAGACAGAGTAACCTTAGCTTTTTTGTGTTTTGCATTATGACGCAAAAGTATAACATGAAGCCGGAAATAAGGCTGCCTATATTAATTTTATAACCTGAGGCTGCAGAGTTATATTTATAAAGGCATTAGATTTGATAAGGATAATTATTATGTATAGGTATAAGAAATATTTTAGAGATAGGTAGAACAAAAATAGAAATAATTTGTAACTTGTAACTTACAAAAGGGTTTTGTATACATTTTGTGTAAAATATGTGAGAAAGAGACGGATATGTATACCTGACTCCACTCACTGACCGCTCCTTAGACAAGGCTGAAGAAAAGGGTAAACTATCTTTTGTTAGGTCACGAACCTTCTACCCAGGAAATACTTAGGAGTTCACAATAAGGGAAACATGTGGCCGTAACGGGACAGTATTTAACAAAGTCAGAGGTAGCAATACTTTAAGAGAAAATGAAAATGTCAGAACGGAGACGAAAATGTTTTATTACAGGAAAGTCGAAAAAAACAGCCCATCAACACGTGCCGTATTTCCGAGAACATTTAGAAATCTACAGATTAAGGAAGGCAAAAGATTATGAATAGAAATCAGAATGTAAGCAAAGGGCCGAAATTTATGACAGGTTGTTCTGGGAAAATTCAAGTTCGTGGGAAGACATTAGAACAGTGGGGAAAGAATAATTCTTTCCAATGGTCTTCGGATAAAAGTTAACGAATCAGGAGAACTTAGATACAAATAAATAATTTTAGGATAGCCAATGACGAACATGTAACACAGAAATAGATAAAATACGAGGGAATTTAATTTAGCGAAAGGCGTGGCGATGTAGTAGAAAAACTAGAGTACAGAAGTCAGAGGACATTCATTCAGACAGACATGCACATTTCACACTCGCAGAAGATAGACATTCAGTAGACATTCACACACTCATAGATTCACATTCAGATTCAGACATTCATAGATTCACATTCAGATATTCAGTAGAGATACATTCACAGATTTACACTCACACATTCATAGATTCAGAGGGACATTCAGACATCCAGATATTCACTCAGGAAGCCAGTCTAAGAGAGTAGCGAAGTCAGCGGCGAACAGTCAAGAAGTACTTTACATGTGAATAAAATATTTTAAACAAGTCAACCTTGTGTATCTTTTGGGCAACACATTTCTCGTTCCCGTGGATCTGTACTGATCCGCGAAACACTCCAGTGGACCCTGAGATCAAACTAAACAGATTTGGAGCAAACGACGTCATCAGTGAGCAGCCCGGTCGAGACATCGAAACCACGATCAGCTCAGCGATCAACTACACCCCCGCACCCTTCAATTCCTGCTCCAAACACCTTTGCTATTCAAGTGTGCAGGCTCCTTAACTTTCAGTTTTCCATTGACATGTTCCAGCTGGATTGAGTACACAATGAGATGGATTAATTTTTTTTTTTTTTTTTTTTTTTTTTTTTGGCCGGCTAGCAGCATTTCCCGACACCCAGCACAGTCTAAGAAACAGAGCATAACTTTCTTTTGGTGCAGCGGTGGTTTCGGCTGTTTGGAGATAGATTAAAGGGCAACCAACCGGTGATGACGGTTTATTGGAGTTCACTTCTCTTCGTATTTAAACATTCTATCAAGAAAGGAATTATTCTGCTGACGTGACAGCAATGTAAAATTGTGCTCTCTTCTGAGTGTGGAAACCTACGAGAGTTTACTTTTTCCGAGCGGCGGAGATTGAGCCGTATGGTTTCTGAACTGACGTTGAATTGCTGTGCTGCGTCCTCAAGTCTGGCTGCTGTTCGCCTGAATAGTAGCTAAGAAAAGCTCTTTATCAATTCTTTTTAACCTTCCTATCACTGGCTCATTCTCAAGGATTTCGTTGCACCTCTAGAACTGCACGAATCAGCGTCCGGGTATTCATTGCATCAGTACGGATTTTTCATGCAGCTGCAGAATCACTGTTCTCACTTTAAAGTTATAGGGCATACAAGCTCGTTAATCATCTTCGTAGTGCTCCTGTTTTACCGCATTGCTAGGAAATATTGAACCCATCAGCTTAACAATGTAATTCTCTGCAGCAATTAGTTCCAGCTTTAACTTTATTTGTTGCCCCTACAATTATTGCTATGCTTGAAACTTGAAACTTGAGCATCGCGAAAAAACCGACAGAATGTTAATGATCAACTGCATAAATTAGCATTTTGCAATTGTACTATCCAGTTATTTTATGAATGCTTTATACGTTTTATGTTGTTTTATTTCCCATGATATATTCATGCAAATATATGAATGGTGAAAGAGAATTTTATACTACAAAATATATTTGTAATGCTGAGTTACACAAAATATTATTAATCTTCTTGAAAATTGTCTGATTATTTCAACTAATTTTCTACTAAAATTGTATAACTGCCTTAGTATAAGAACTAGATAATTTCCATTTGTAAAAAACAACTAAAATCACACGTTTCTAGGTTTTTGCCGAGTATCTTGTATAATGGTCCGAAATACGAATATTTTGTAATTCATCTCGATACTTCTACATAAAGCAATTATATTCGCTTTACGTCAACAAGACATCAAGGTTCATTGTGAACAAAATTATTAACTCTGGGTAACGGCGGGACACTCTGATAGTCTATTCAACACTGCACGAGGACAACTAATAACCTCAAGGTAATTTAGCCATGGTGGAGGCGGAAATGAAACTCCGTCTGTATACCTAGCACTCCCTTGAAGAAACTGGTCGCCTTGGTTACTATTTCCCACAAGTAGAGTGTATGACCTTTCGCTTTAGTTAGCGCATAAGCTATTTTATTTGCTCTTTAAGCACTTTCTGTATTATCCCCATTTAATTCTATCATACTTTCTGTTTTTAGCAGTGTTAAATTGTTTTTAAGATTCCCTCTATGTTTCGTTTGCCTCATCTTCCAAAGTTCTACCTTCCCTTTAGTTCTGCACATACAACAATTTAACCCCAAATTTTCTCGTTCCTTAATAAAACCACCTCAATTTTCAGGAACGCCGTAACTTCTTCTCCCCACTCCTTTACCCTCTTTCCTTTGTCTGGCATACAGATTAAATTACTCTGAATGTATTTGGGGCTAATGAAACCTTGTAGTTTGCACACAGGACAAACAGTATTCCCAAAGTAAAGGAAATTCGACGATTCCGCGCAGGAAGTAAGGACATTATACTACACCTAGCATAACAAATGTCAGGCCAAGGCACATAAGCATTTATTTAAAAGTAGTAAAAACAAAACCAAAAGTTTATCAGATTACTCTGTAGAATACAATACTAACAACTGTATTCACCCACATTTCAGCATCTCTATTACTTTCTTGGGAAATACAACAATAAAAATTCCATATTTAACGAATAGTCAATAAGTTTAAACCCCTGATGTTTAATTTGACTGAGAATGTGCCAAAACAGTAATGTAATGTAAAGCCAATACTCTCTTTCCTACTTGATGGGAACCAAACCAGTATATATTAATTTTCAGTGTGGTAACAGTTGAATTCCGAAAGAAAAGCCGTTCAGCAGTATGAAAAATTTTGGTTTTCATGCCGCCAAAACGATAAACGACCACTCAACATTAGCACGGGAAGATATCAAGCTCACAGAAATATCCCATAATCATTATTTTCACACATTTTGAACTTTTAAAATCTGACTTAATGGAATATCTTTCCGATGATAAAAATGACACATATATATTAATGTTTTTCCTAAAAAATAGGTAAATAATACGATAGAAAACATGCACTAGAAAAAATGAACTATATATGGAATGGTTTGCTGGTTGTCATTTAGGAAACTGGAAAGTATGTTCTTTATTTGTGACGTATTTACAAATAATTATTTTCAATATTTAAGAACTTAGGTAATTTTGCTGCTAAGGAAGAAAACACCGCCATTTTAAATTTGGTTTTCATGACAGCTACTTAATAAATTATTATAGCAGTGTAAGATATATAACATTTCTTGACCAAAAATTTCAACTCGCATACCCTTCAGGAAGAGTATTGAAGAATTATGGAAATATTTAATAAATATTTTGAGTACTGTATTTTAGTCTTGAATGAAACATTTTGTTTTCAATATTATTATTAACATACCTTATTTATTTATGATATATATGTTATTATACGTATTACAGTCTCGATAAAACAATTATTCTTATAGTTCGACCCCAAAAAGTCGCAAATGCTAGCAAATAGAACAGCTTAAGGCGCACTTTACTACAGTGAATAGTTTGAAGTTTAAACGCACTTCAGGCTTGATCATAAAACGAATGAGAAAGATGACTTGTTGTTGGCAGCTTTTGTGAAAATATTACCACGATGTGAAAACTATGAACTGAAGTTCAAGAGTGGATGGCAATCGATAAACAGTTGGAGTTTACTGATGCATAGTAGGGATGAACTCTTAGAAATCCGGAGAGGGAGAAGTTTCCAATTTCCAAGGAAAGTTGAGTCACAGCGATGGCATTGCAGCACTCATACAGTTATTCTGCTGTATGTGTAACCAAACGATACAGATGTTCTACTCATGAGATGAGGGCGAGTCATGATATACTACCAGATTCAGAAGGAGATTTGAAAAACCCGCTAGTGTTATGTACACTGTAGTAAGTTAGTTCAACAATAAACGTGCTGTGGCTTATTAATAGTGTGTTTTAGTTTTAGAAAATCTATGAAATTAAGAGTTTTGCTTACCTTTCCATGTAATCCGAGGTTTTGATAATCCAAGATAGACCTGCTGACATCCTGCCAGTTACAGGAACTCTATATATATAATGCGTATGTTGAATAATATTAATTTTATTCTTCCCATGTTAAGCTACCATGCCATCAGTTTTGTTTTTCGCCGGCGTGTTTTGTCTTATGGGCAAACGTGCTGCTCGTTAGCCGGTTAGCCAGGTCTCGGTGATTAGCGGGGGGGTAAAACAACAAAACAAACCAACAACAAGACACAAACAAATTTAAGAGGCTCGTTACTTACCAAACTATCAAATGAGTTGTTTAAACTGCTTGCCTCTATTCTCCACACCTTTTTGGTATCTCTTTAGGAAATTATTCATCACTCGCTGATGTTCATTTTCATAAATTCGGACAATTTGCTGACAAAATTATTTTTGAGTTCTTGTACGGTGTATGGGTTTGCCTCACGCACGGCATTTTTTAATTTATTTTAGAAATAATAATCTCAGTAATTCGGGGGATCGAGGGAGCCACAAATCCCTACTAATAACTCTGTCTGGTGGAAACACAATATTTATTGTTCTAATGGAATTAATTATTCGCAGTGATAGGGTCCCGTTGAAAAACTGCATTATCACGCTCCTTGTCGGCTAATTCTCTGAGGAAAGGGATTAGTATGGTGTTCACACAACAGAATCATCTGTATCCTAAAAAGTGCTTTTATGATTCTTTCACCACTAGATTAACACATGCGAATCGTATATAATGACACGTTGTGCCGTTGTAAACATACGAGGCATAACATGCTTTATGTCTACTGCCAAATTAAGAAACAAACAACACAACACACACAATACGGCTGCGCTACGACTACAAATCGGCAAGGCCAACAAGCAAGCAATAGCCTTAAAAATTAAAACGCATAAATATAGAATCAAATCCATACAAAGTTCACAAAGTTTTGCATAACGGAATTTTCGCTAAAAAAATATAGCGTGCTTTACGGCAATTTTAAACAAATGTTTTTTAATTTATCTTATTCATTTTTAATCCAGCAAATGTAAAAATAGATTATAGTCTCTGTAATACATTTTAATGTTCAACGTATCTGCCATATAAACCAAACATATCATTCTGTAGGAGGTAATCTTCTTCGGTAATAAAATATCTCGGATGCACATAAATTTAGGTTTTCAAAATGCATGAATAAAGTATTTCTTTCCATCATATTAAGGAAAACTGCGCTCAAGCAACTTGCCTTGTTTGGGAGCTGTAGCCCGTTGGTAACAGACTCTGGTATCAGAGGAATACTGCATCTACGGACACTTTGCAGACCAACGTGATTTCAGTTATTGGTGCTGGTCAACATAAAGGTAAACACCGAAACAGCTCAGTTTACTAAACACCAGAAACCAAGACACATTCTACGTAAAACAGTCTCACGAGGTTTTGGAGTTTACAAGCGAACCGTTTTATCAGGCTTTTTGCATAACAAGTATATGGGGTCAATTTGGAATATGCGAGAGATGCTCTTTGTTCCGAAATGTTAGAACTGACTAATGTTGTGGTCAGTGCTGATGGCATTGCACCGCTTGGGATTCCCAACACAGTAGATCCATCTGCGGTTGGTTTGGATGAGGAAGGTATCTGAATAACGACCAGAGGTGTTCTTATTGAATGCACAACTAACACCACTAAGTTTTATCAGAGTATTGCTTAAACAGAGGAAGACCAAAAAAGCAAGATCTACCTTATGTAATAGACCACAACGCAATATAGCTTAGGTGCAGAACACCACAGACCTGAGTTTTTATATTAATTACAAAGCAAACCCTTCGGTTTGAACAAACAAAGTAGGGCCTAAATTCATTTATAGGTAAATTTACATACCACTGAATTCATTGATGTATTAATTTTTCTGTAAAACGCTGCAGTTGCGCACTAGGGGACTCCGCTTATCACCTTCGCTCGCCTTCCGTTATGGCAGTCGAGATGATGCAGGAGCCTTTACTCATACAGCACGCTTCGCATTACACTTGTTCTACAGATTACATAACCGCGTTTTACAGAAAAAACGAGTATGAACATTGAATTCAGAGGCAAATATGTGACCATAAGTTAAAATTTAATGTGGTTTTGCCTTTTTAACCCGAGAGATGAGCTTTAAACAAAGTGCTCTAGAGAGAAGTTCCTTAATTTTACAGAAAAACTGTTACCATTGAACCCAAATAATAATAATAATAATAATAATAATATTATTATTATTATTATTATTATTATTATTATTATTTAATTTTGTTTCATTCCGAGAGTTTTCTTTCTTTCCAGGAAGTTTCAAACAAGATGATTTTCTCTAGTTAAAGTGTATCGATCCTAGTGGTGTAAGTAACCATACTTACTCAGTCGACTCAAGATCGCGGGTGCAATCCCGCCAGGATTGATGGATTTTTTCGGGCCTAAAAATCCTAAGCATTGCTTCCTTCGGAAGGGAAGTAAAACCGTAGGTCCCGTGTCGTAGATTTACGGCATGAAAAAGAACTTCAAGCCTGAAAGAAGAGACCTCTGAGGAAAATTTATCGGCCGATTCATTTCACGAATTAAATGGAACGCTGATAAGCTGAAATATTAAAGAACGTTGGTAAACCAAATAAATAAATATAATATCTCGTTAAAGTGAAATGATAAAATATGAAGATCAGCATTGTTCCCCAGTGTCACTCTTTTCCAATTTCCGTTAACTAGATAGAGATTAACTCTTTACCAACCTTCCGTTGTGTACATCAACATTTACTATTTTTTGTTTGAACAATCAATTATTTGAACTTTCATCTTGTTTATCGTATGTACATAATAATAATAATAATAATAATAATAATAATAATAACAATTATTATTATTATCAACAAGCTATAAAATTACAACTATTGTGGGATTAATGTTCTTTCCAGAACATGTATTTACAAAATATAAGAAATTGTAATATTTTCGTAATGGCGAATAGAAGGCAGTAAATTTTCATTTTTGCGTACGTTTGTTGGAATGTTACGATTCCCTTTTCAAAACGTAGACGCCATTACATATTTTGGGCTATTATCAGACCTATGAATGACGTGATGGGATTATGGATTTTCTCGTACAAACACGACGGTGGCATATACCGGATACCGAGTTTTACCAAACACTTTATCTGGTAACGCTCTTGCCTTCAAATTACCTCCTTGCGTTCTAATTGTTCTATATAAGCTACAAGATGTTAGTGTTTTTAGGTTGAGCATCATTTAACATTTTATCTCATTATTAGGTTTATCTAACACGTTGAAAGAACAAGTTGGTGAAATAGTAAGGTATTTAAAGCCTGCAAAACTATATTTCCCAACGTGAAGTGCTTAGTGTTTTACCTATTGAAAACAAGGTAAATTACTGCATTAAAAGTGCATAACACACACAACCCCACAAAGTACAAGCAAGATATCAATGCCTAAGAACCTGATTTATATCCCACGCTGACGTTGTAATTGGTAGTAAATTGAAACTTTGTTTTCATCTTTTGGTATTTTTACTGTTATTGGCTATGTAATATCAGCAAGCTTAAGAATAAACCAAAAAGGAATAAAATTGACAACAACAAAATACAAAGGCAGCGGGAAATAGAAGGGGACAACCGGGTACTACCACCGGTAAGCCACTGACGTTGGAAAGAGCGCATAGCTAGAAATGCTAGCGTTTACTGGAAGGCGGTCCGGATTATCTAACGATTGTAAGTTGTGTATCAATTTTCGTTCCTGAAATGGGAGGCCAGTTTTAACTTTAAAGTTATGGGTAGGCATAAAAACTTTTAAGCACTAAAACCGGAATGAAACGGAATTAAATAATGTTAGTACTAGACTTTAGACCATAGGTGTTGAGGGGTACAATACGTCACGAGCTACAAACTATCCTCTTTTCATAGGCCTAACACTCATCATTATTTACCTGCAGGGGATGGTTCATCAAGTCTTGTGTTTGTGCTTTGTTTGTATTGACCTATTACTTTGAGTGTACCTAGCTTGATATTGAAGCTATCCTTGGCTCCCGGCCAATTACAGAGTGATTAAAATAATTAATTTTTGTAATTTTGGAATCAGTAACATTGTACATAGGTGCAAGTATGTTGTGCATTTTCTCTCAGTGGAGGAACTTTAATGACATATGTAACATTAATATTGTATAGTGTTTAATGGCATTCATAAAGGGTAATTTTTGTAATATTTAAGAAATAATGTGTCAAAATGTAACCAGGAAAGTTCTCGTCTCTCTCCGAACGCAGAGAGTTACACAATTGGAAGGTAATCCCCTCTGCTATGCGGTTGGGGTTTGAAAATACCGCTGCCTCAGGTCACAAACCGGCCTGTTGCTGGCAAAGTTGTATGTGTCCGGGCAAAAAGAGTCGTTGACAATAACATATTACTGACGAACAGCGAAGCATTTGGCTTGAACAAAATTTTCCAGCGAATAGAAATGAAATCCGGTGAGGTAAGCATTCACCTATCAGACACGTTAATACAAAGTTGGCGGGAGTATTTCGCGCTGTTGCACATGGATGGCGTTGTTTGATATTGTGTATAAAAGGGCTAGACTTTTTCCATAAGAGGCAGTCTCTGAGATTTCTCCAGGCCCAGGTACGTGCGACTGCCGGCCCTCGGAGATCAGCGGAAGAGCGGCCTAAGTACCAAGTGCGACAACGCAGCTTGAGCACCAGTCACCACGTTAACTGCCGATATAACATTGAGTTGCATCAGGAACTCAGTTAAATTAACAATTTCTTTGCTCTGGCACCTTTGGTCGGCGCAAATAATATACACGTCTGCCAAGATTACCTCGCTGTGGTTCGACGGATGTTCACACTAGAAGAATACACTTTATTAACGAAGCGTCATTTGTCGTACCTTCGGAACCTCATTGCACTCAGGCCCAGCCGGCACACAGCCGCCAAGATACAGCGAAACGCCCTCGAGAGTCTCGTCGCAGAAGAGTGGGGCCATTAATAAACATCCCCACCATACAAGCTGGATTTAATATTAAGTGCTTAAAAATCGGGATGTCTAGTTATAGGCTTTTGACCTAACGGAAAATTAAAAGAGAGTGGCCTAGCCCTCTACCCGGTGGTGTGAAAAGGTATTTCTTTTATTTCATGCTGCCTTTGAATTCAGTAGTTCATTTTAATGTTGTTCGCTTTCCTGTATTTTTTCTTGGGATTGCAGAAACTTTAAAGCTAATAAAAATTACATTGACTGTTTTTCTGACAGTTTCAAGTAACAAACTACATATATTCAAGACCGTTGCAACTACTACAAATTTTAAACAGAATTTAATAGAGCACCAATGAAGGCCCATTGCAAAATGATAAGACAGCTCAGAAAAATGCTCATGCAAAGTGGAATGTCAAACAAACTATGTTTCATATCTAATACGTTAAATACGGTCTTTAGAACTGCAAGGACTTGTAGAGGGGACTGAGTAGATAGGAACCCATGTCCAAACCTTATTGTTTCCGTGCTTCAAGTAAAACTAATTCAAATCAGGTGTGTATAAATCTCCCTCGTCTACTGGATTAAATAGAAGTACTTTGTTGCTGTGAGCCACACACATTGCATGCGCAATAGCTCAGGTACTCGTCAACTTGAAGGACGTCCTCTTCAAGGTCGGAGGTGGCCCTGTTGACCACCAAAGCACCTGATTCTTGCTGCCGTTAATTAACTCTGGCTAAACGTGTGTGATAGAGTCACACGATGTGGGAAAACAAACCACATCCTACCATTTACACTTAGCTTAGCTGTAGATTAACAACATGTCGATGTTCTTGTCAAAGGTGTATACAGTTACGTTCATAGGAAAGGTAATGACAAGTGATTTTACAGTTCGAAACAGCAAGTACTGTAAACGGAAATGTATTAACGAATAGTTATCGTATCTCGTCATCTTGTACACGCGGGTTTCATGCCCACACAGGTAAACATGTAGACAACATTTCAGAGAGCTTTACAAAACTTGAAACATTTAAATCTTTAAAATAGGCAAAACATGAAAATAAATCTCCTTGACTACACGACATCTAACTAACAAAACTTACATAGATAATCCCGCATGAGAACAACTTTTAGATAAAATTTAAGGTTTTCAGAACATGTAAAACAATGAGCAATCAGCACCTATCATTGAAATTTACGAAATATTCCTTGTGAGCTTAAAGCAATAACGTAAAACGTATTCCATGCTAACTTTGTTCGTTATATGGGACGTTTAACTTTGATGAAAGCTGCAGCTTGGTTGCAAGTTTTGCAGTGTCTATCCCCAGACGAGTCATTTTAAAGCATCACTACTTGAGTAATACACTCTGGATAAAAAGGGCACATCCGTTCTTTGAGTTACATCTATGACGAATAAGACTAAATCAGAACACTGAAAATAGATATACTGCTGATATTAACATAAAAACTTAACAATACATAAACTCACGGAACATTTAACATTTTTGAAAGTAATTTTTTACTATACCCTCTTGAAATATTTCTATCTTAGCTAATGAAACCTAACATGAGTGCTTAGCTTTTGTGAATCTGTGGAATTTTTGACTATAACAAAATTCCAAAAACCTCCGATAAGAAGCTACATAATAATGGTGATGAAATTGTGTCAGGAAATGCTTGTCCGAAAGAGGGTAAATAACGAAACTTATTTGTAAAATATTAAGAAGGATATTTTCAAAATTCGGTTACGAATGGCGAGAGAGAAAAACCTTTTAGCATAATGTTTATTCATTTGCATCCTTTTTCCTTACATTTGTGGATTCTGGTGGTCTGGTGTTACTATATTTGCCTCGTTGACCCCAAGTTCGCGGTTTCAAACCCGGCCAGGGTAATATGTTTTTGGAGAGTAAAAATCCTAAGTATAACTAAGTGTAACTATTGCTCACGCATGTATGTAGTGGTGGTAGACCTGGATCACGGGAATGATGAAGATGACAATGGAATCCTGGCGTTAGGAAAAATCCTACCCAGACGCCATTTCATTCGCCATAAATTCTATACCCTACCAGATTGTCAATAGACAATGAAAAGCGTTTACATTTTTAAAGGATAGCGTTTAAAAATCTTTTACTGGAAGAGATATGACAATGCTCAAATTGAATTAGAAAATCATTTTATACGAACATCCTTTACTTCTTCTAGTCTTGAAGCAACTGTAGAAAAACCAGGTAGATAAACAAAAGAATAAGGTGCAAAGGATATAGGACGAATTTTATAGCGAATATATTATTAAGTCCAATGAGGCAGCCGGGAAAAGAGAAATGGAACCTTCAAAGGGAAAGGATTACACAGATGATTAGAAAGATAGTTGTCAATAAGAAGAAAATACTAGAGAGCAAAACTTTAGCAACCATAGCCCCCAAAACTTTGAGACTTCATCAATTTGATAGCTTGAGACTGGCAACTCCTGCACGAACGCAATAGCCAAAGTCGTAATTTGCAGATAAATTGTCTTCCATGATATTTTGTTTTTGAAATAATTCAACTTTATCAATATTTAAGTAGAATTATATAAAAGTACAGATTCAAGCAGTAGATGGAAACATAAGCAAGAAACACTTTCTTTTTTTTAAACAGAAATTCTAAAATATTGAGATAAAATGCAATTTTAATTGCTGGCTCCCAATAGCTGCAGTTAGTTGTAATAAATTGTAGTAGGGTTAAGGATTATCTTCTAGTCAATGTAACAATGTCTGAGAATAATAAAGGAAAATTTGCAGATGCTATATCCTGATATAGCCCCCAGATGTCAAGATGTCATAACGCCAGCGTAGCAGATTGAAATTGAAAATTACAAATATATGACTATTTGTCTACTCTGTTTGGTATTTCAATTGTTTTCTATTGATCGAAATTAGCAAATATTCCTCTAAGTGGTCATTGGCTAATCTACGTTGTCTCATATTTTCAAAGTTTAAAAAACAAAAAATAAAAACACATGAGCATCTTTTTATTTCAGCATTTTAATTTCAAATATAATATTGCTTTTAGGTTAGTAATACATTCAGTGACATTCATGCAATAAAAATGCACCTGCATTTAATATCAGAGCATAAATCGAAATAAGAGATGTGTTCAATCCATTGCCGAATGTTAACTCTTGCTGGAATCCTAAAACGTTGTTTTGAATTGTAAATATTCAATGTGAAAGGCTTTTGACTTGTTCACCAGTAAACACAATGTTTATGCATTTGTTTCGTTTTATAAAATTGCTATTCCTGTATTGGGTGAGGGAAAAAGAACAAGGGCGGCAAATTGGACACTAACGTTTCGTCACAGACACCCATGTATATATTTTAAATGTTTATTATTTTGGAATATATTAAATTATTCTGCGCTATTTTGTTCATAAGTTTATATATAAATCAGTTGGCATGCTCTTTCTTAAAGGAACAAACTCACCAGTTGCGTGGTTCTTATTTCCAATTGACAAAAAAAAAAAAAAAAAAAAAAAAAAAAAATGCTGTAGTATTTGAATTAATATGATGAATCAAAATTTCCTTTTACAGCTCACATGACAAAGTGTCTGTTCATAACAAACCCGGGGAAGAATTACTTCCATGTTGTGTCTTTTCAAATCTGAGGTGCACGATCAGCCGTGAAACAGATTGCTTGTACTGTGTAAATGGCAATGTTGAGTATTTGTACACCAGCTTGCGGTCCTTGCGCATTGAGGCAGGGGGCAAAACAGGGTATGTTTTCGTAGTCACTTTGCACTTGTCTTTGCAGATGTCTTACGGTGCATGATAAAAATATTTGACAATTTCATAGTTCGAATCATGAGATGTCAGAGCGTAAAGACAAAAAACGATTCGCAATGAAGGTCGGGAGATCACTGGAAAGATTGTTGAATGATTCAATGAGTAAGGTAGGGTTAAATCTTTAAAACGTCCTCTAAGTCATTGCTGTGTAAGAGCTTGTGAAACCACATTAAAGAGAATTCGCAAGGAAGTGAAAGAACTGAATATTGACGGTAAAATTAACATTCCAACTACACCCGAAAAATAGGAAGACCGACGCATACTGCAGTGTTATTGACAAATGTGTGATATGCAATATTATACATGATTTTTATGTTGCTGAAAAGCGTGTTCGCATACTTAATAAGTTGCTTCTTCTAGTACGAGAAAATATTAATTTTCCCTAGGGATGAAATTCACTTAATAAGTGATTTCAGAGTAAGGTTCTAAGTGAAAGAAATGAAACTTTCTCATTGAACGTCCTCACATCGTCACTTGGCAACACGGTTACTTAATGAAAATAGAGTATGCGACAAAGAGGGCGAAACCTTTTCTGCATAGATGAGAGGTATTGATAGTAAACTTTCGTTTTGCTAAGTCATGAAGAAGTTTTTGTTCATATAAATGCTAATGTAGGAAACAGGGTGCCAATAGTTCATGCCGACATGAACTTTTCTTTTGGAAAAGGCGCTTCTGATTTACAAAGCTGACTACCACTGTCAAAAGGTAGCGAGTTTTTGAAAAAGTAGTCCTCAGTTTGCCACCATCCTCCATTATAGTGTTAAATAATATGTCAATAGGCAAGCCTCGTACTAACAATAAGTTTTGTGTGAAATCCACCATGGTAGAACTGTTGCGGAACAAAGGACTACACAATACGCAAATAAGAGCTTTATAAACTTATTGCAAATAAATATACTTGAAGAGAAATTGTTTAAAAAATGCATATTTGCAAACTCTAGGCTCGCCTATCTCCATACATATGCGATTCGAATTCCATTGAACTATCCTGGGTTAAAGTGAAAAGAACGGTTAGATTGAGGAGTACAACAGAGTTATCCCTTCTAAAACTAGAAGATGTAGCCCTCTTTTACTTCTTGCTCACCCCCCCCCAAAAAAAATCTGATTGGCAAGGTTTCCGAAAGCACTTAGAAAAAGTGGGAATTGAATATTAGGAGAGTAGTGGTATTGTGGAAAATGTGATTAATTGCATTGTGTCGTCATTGATTCCTCTGATCTTCCCCGAAATTTTCAGATTTAAAGCCAGAACCTTCTAAGTTATTCTTACTTAGAGAATTTCAAAAATCCAAAATTCTACTTAGCAAAAACATTGTGGACCGGATATTCCAGTTTTTAAAATTTAAGAATCGCAGTGGTCTATGTGTGCTTAAGTAGTGTGGAAATCAGGCTTCATGTAGTTGAAACACCCATAGTAAATTACAAAGCATTTCCAAATTAATTCCGCACCAATTCTGAACTAATATTTGGTGTGTAATCAGTGATAAGCGTGCTCTTCAATAATTAATTCTGTACTGACAAACTGAGGACTCCTATTCTGTGTTAAACGAAAGCTGAGCTGCGATGTCAAGGTTGATGACCAATTACCCAATCATAGCATTTCCCCCCCTTTGTAAACAGCTCACAAAATATATGCTTAGATCAAACTATTTAGGTTATAAACCAATAACTTTAGCAATGAATAGCTGTAAGAGAATTTTCCAAGGAATAATCATTTTAATGATGTAGAGATTGCTGTACTGATGGCAATGGCGTTTGTGGGGCTGATAGAGAAGCGTTGTCTTCAAAATATATTACTTACTTCCTCCATCTCTGTCCATGTCCAGTTATGATGCCTTTGCTCTTTCTCTTCCCCGCCGTTCCATCGCAGTATAAGCGCAGAAGTGTATTGTATTTGTTGAAAGTGCATATCAGCTTATAGTAGACAGGGTATACCTACCTTGGAGTAAAATTTTAAAGTGGACTCTATTTCAATAAACGTAGTACACGATAGTGTGCAGTCACTATCAGTCATTCTCAACATGACCATATTTAGCACCAGTACTTTTACTTCCATAGATTAGAATCAAGCTGAGAGCAAGCAAGAACATGTTACGTCATATTCTTTGGTACAACATACACCTAGGTATTTGTTTGCTCTTTTTCACCCCTCCCCTTACCATCAGCTCATTCAACCTCATGTTAAGAGGAGTTGCAAGTCAGGAATCTTGACTTAACTGTCCCACAGAGATGTTATTTGAGTAAGTGAATCAAAATTATGTGCGTTCATTGTAAAAGCCTATTCTTTTCATTTCGTCTATAAAGGCCGTATGAAATTCTCTGCGTAGTTGTTCTTTTCTGTCCTATAATTTTAATAAATATGTTTAACAAACTTTGGGGAACATCTAATAAAGGCATTTCTTTCAAGGTAACAGTCAGCATATTAAAATGATTGCTCACAGCTTCTAACCTGCTAAGCGTGGAATGTATATTTTGCAAACTGTTAAAATACCGGCAAAGCGGAAAATTAATTAACATGGGAGCAGCTTGTGTGTAACAGCAATGTGGAGAAAATCAGAAATGAAAAACTGGAGAGAAAACGTGGAAATATGAATAATTTTACTACAAAATGCGTCTCGATGTATGACATCTCAATCTGGTCGCCTGAACTACAAAGCGCGTCATCACAGTATCCTACACTTTTATTCTCTCTAAACCTTTTGTAGCACGCTATATAGGGTGGAAGGGAACTCGGTGCCATAAATAAAGCTACTGGTAGAGCTTGATAAGAGTAACAAAGCAACTAAATACAATTTCTCCTATCTCTAAAAGCTTTCGAGAAAATAAATTCTTTATATCTAAACTATGGCAATGCTGCTTATTATTCAACACAAAAATAAATTCAAAACTAGTGTTGAACACTTATTTTCATCTTTGTTAACAGAAACGTTATGGGAGCAATGTTAAACTCAGCCAAATTTAACAATGGGAACCCAAATAGTTCACATAAACTTTTTCCGGTGAACTTGCATAAAACGCTTCGAATTATGAAAAAAGAAGCAAAAGATATTATTTCTCCATTCTGTTTGCCTATCCTTTATTACAATGGAATCCAACACATTTACATTACAGAACTTTAAAGATAACGCAGAAATTAACTTTTAGGCCAAACAATACGCCAAAGGCCGCCGTTTAGCATTATTTTTAACAGTCAGCAGCATGTATGGATTGAAATCGAAGTGCCAAATGGCAGGAACGCAAGGAAATCTAATGCAGGTCTCCAAAAAGCTTGTGACAATCAAACTTTGCTATATCAGACGGTGACCCATTGAGTGTTATCCTTTTGGTAAGCAGATGATAGTGTGAAATTTCGCGCATCCAGGTCCTTGAAGTGAAATGTGTTGATTTGATTCAATCTCTGCTAGAAGTTTCCCTATCCATGCAACAATGCACACTCTAGTAGAAGCTTATTCCGAGATATCAACACAAACGGCTTAGATACAAATGTCCAATATCTTCTATAAGCGTGGCAGCGGGTAATAAATGTGCCTAAGGATTATATAAAAATCTGCAGATCCTAAGAATAAATGGTTTCCTACTTAAGAGTGCGTTATCATTACTTTCTTTCCGGCATTCATATATTACAATGAAAACAATATGTTGCGATTTGTTTAAAAGAGAGCGACAAGACCCGTCTTTAGCAAAGAAAACACTTTTGTAAAGACAGTCTTCACCTAAGAGACTTCAAGATATGCAAGCTAGGATTTTATCAACCCCTTTTCATATTATCGTCGGTTGATGTGGAATATAAAAAATAAATTTCTTGAGAGATTTAGGTGTGTTAGAAGAAAAACTTACTTTTAGCACTTTACTATGGCAATCAGGTAAGAATGAGAGACAAAGAATTAATTCATTACTGTTCAAAGATTTAATTAAATACACTGATTCCGGCATGTGCTACTCTAACGAGACATAAGTGTGAGAGACGGTGGACGAATTCACATCTTTTTTTCCCAGTGAAACATTTGTACACTCTTGGCTGATCCACACTGCTATTTCTGACAACACTGCTGTGCTAAGAAAAGGAAGCACATGTGTTACTTGAAAACCTTCGATGTATAAATAGATTCGGTTATGCACTTAAAAAGCGTTTTACCACCCAGTATATAATGAACAAATGCAAGTTTACTTTTAAATACTTATTACAATAATTAATAATGAACAGTGCTGTGAAAGTCCGCCATTTAACACAACTTAATCTTTAAAGCAGAAAGGAATTTTATATTACCTGTATTTCACACTTTTTCTATCTTTTGAATTTGAGTAAGCTGTTCATAATAACATTTTAATTACATCATGCAATTAACGACTCATACTCGGCTGCAATGTTCATTTATTTGTCCTACTCATTTAGAAAAGGTTCACGGTCCCCCATATAATTAAGACTGAGTATTTATGTACGTGTACCGTGGGCCGGACAGGAGAGATAATAAAAATTAAAAATATTAGTTCCATTTGAGCCTGTTCCCAAGTTAAGAGTCATATTTGTACCTCAGTAATGCAGAGTTCCTTATCGTTAAGGGCAATGCTTAAAATGCTGAGCTTTGACCTTAACAACAAAGCAATAACTTCATTGGTTGCCACACTGTTTAAAATTCACGTGTTTGTCAAATACGTTTACAGCATCTTGTATAATTAATGAAATATCTCAGATCTGACGCTGGATTATATGTAGCTAATATTTGCAAATATATCCAGAATAAAATATGAATGTATTCAAGTCTTGAAAAAGCACATTCTAACCAATATGTTCTTTACTACATCTCTACATTTAGAAATGCATTTAAAATACTTTCTGGCTACTTTCATAAAATGTGGCACAACCCACATCTAGTTAGGCGTCTCCAACTAATCCATTAACTATTTTTCATAACGTGTGTATATATAATTCAGCCAGGAGAGGGAATATTCAAAACACTTTCTTCTACTCACTGCATAAGACTGACGCGTTGCACCCTTAATGTTTATACAAGTATCTTGTGATTACATTGTTTCAGTGGCGGTTTAGAAGATAGCAATGTCATTCTTGATTTATGAAAATATGAAGCTCATAATTAAAACGTTTACTTACAAAGCTTTTTTCCACTTTAGATTGTTTCTATGGCATGAATTACTTTTAATAATTCATTATTCTTTTTTCTTTTTGAATAAGCAGTGCGTAGTCTTAGAAATAAAAACAAGCGGTTGCCATTTCGTTGGGATATATGTTTTAAGAGTAGTTCACTTTTAATAATGTTTGCTAGCAAGTATGTGTAACTTTGATGCGAACAAATGTATCATAGGAAATTTACCACAAATTAACGATAAAATCAATCAAATTTGTTTACAACATTATAAACAGAATTAAAAATTTCCTCCCCAGAGTTTTTAGTTTTAAGAGAACCTATGTGTAGAAGTTCTTCAACAATATTTAATTTCCTGTGGAACCCTTCAGAAATATACCCAGTAGAGTCTTATCGGGTTTGTTCGATGTTTCATCCTAAACAGGAGGTAAACTCATCAGTGTTTTTATATTTTCATTTAATTACATCTCAGGTCTTCGCTATTGTACCAGGCAAAAGACTTACAGATTTAAATATGTCTATTAAATTGGGACATATCCTCTCAACTGCAATATGAAGCATTTTCTGATAAATTCGCCTTCACTAAGCGGCTTCATTCTTTTACCAATAAGTTCCGCTATTTTGAAACATACTTTGACACAATTCTCAATATTAGGAGTATAAGAAGTTGGTGCGTTCAGTGCTTTAAATTTTTGTGATCTACCTTCACCTGTAAAGAAAAATTCTCATTAATAGTTGAATAGTCTTTACGGCCTACCCCCAGTAAATTATGAATATGTTGTCATATGTACTTTGCAAACCTATTTTGAAATGTAATTAGCAATATAAATATTGTGTATATAGGTGTGTCTAAGATTTAACTTCAATATGTGATTTGTATGTCGACAGAATGCCCGGAATGCCAAGGAGGCAATAAACCGCTATACAAAAGGAAGAAACCCAAAGGGACAAGTATATGCCACTTCTTAAAACCTTCTGTTGGCGAAGGTTAATAAAGTCCAGGTTTTCAAATACGTTAGGGCAATGAATCCACCAACCATTTGTGCCGTTAACTTTAAATCAACCAATGTAAATAAATATTTTAAACTTTCAAATAGTAGCGGGCGAACGCCTTGGCAGATGAATTTGAACCACCCAATAGTATATGTATATTCTGAATTTTTAAGCAAGGCGCAAAACCTGTGCGTGCTTTTGTACCCCTGTGGGCTTAGCGAATTTGAATCGATTATATAAGGAGGCTTTTGCTACGCTAGGGCACTCAATTTTAAGTTCTCCAAGCTGCGAGAGGCAATCAGTTTTGACATGAGCAGTCGGGTAGATAAGTTTTGAGTTTAGTTCACATATGCAGTTCGGCAACTCAGTTGTAAGATCTACACGCTGCGACACTACCCTTGACGCCTAACATTCTGTAAGGACGTGGTTTGCATAATCACTTCAGAATCTCGGTTCGGCAACTCAGTTGATATACAAGATAGTCAAACGATCAGATCAGATCTGATCAGGTAAGTGAAGTTTACAGGAGCAGTTTAGATAGTCAAATAATCAGATTCAGTTCGTCTGCTTGGAAGTCGGGGCAGCTACATTTATATTCGATAGAGCTAAGTTCTTTCGTACGCAGAACAACAGAGGACGCGAAAGATCTTGCGAATAACAAATTACCATAAAGATCTACTAATAGCGTGGTTAATAACACATGTCCTCTTCCAATCCTGTTGAGCGCGAGTCACAAAATAGCTAAACAAAACTTTGAGAGATTGTTGTCATGAAGAGTGGGCAACATCATCAAAGCGATCAATAGCCAATTAACTATACCCCACTACAAAACATGGCGATCAGCAACTAAATCGCTTCATAATGACTAAGAACCTGCCACCAACGAAGCCGCTTCAAAACTGGTGCTCAATCTGGCGAATTCAACCAAAGCCTACTAAACAGCTTCATAGTTAAAGGTTTTAAAAATTAAATCAACACACTAAATAAATATAATAACATACCTGACAGAATATGTTTGCCATAGTCGTTACATGGTGGTATCTATTAAAATATCTTTTATTGTTATAATAGGACGTGATAATTATTTATTGTAAATGAAGGAGCTAACATTGAGCAACTATGATGCACTGAATCAAAACAAGTTTCTCTCTCCATTGGTGATACTTTTATATATCTGGAATTCATTAAAAGTGAGTTTCTTGTGCTTTAAATCGGCAACATTATTTGTACTATCCCTGTACAACAAAGTTTCTCTTTGTTTATTCTACCAAATAATGCTTCTCCAAATCATTTTTCTGTTCGTCCTCTGCGTGCGTTGTTAGTGATCTGAACTGTCCAATATTTATAAAGCTAAAAAGTAAAGCGCTGCATTCCTGCATTTGATATGACATAGAGCTAAAATGTTGCCGGCTTTCTGTCCTTGTTACTGGGTGTGCTGCTTTCGAGTCCAAAATTACAAGCAGGCTGGTAATTTATTATTTCTACGTTAAATGCAGCGTGCATACATTTCCTTTAAGGGGAAGGGCGTGTTCCACAACGTTAATGACGCTCTTGGTGTTATCTCATAAACCAGACCTCAGTCAAGAGCAGAAAACATATAGTCTATGTTCCTTTATGTTTCAGATGAATTCCGATATCCCCTGTCCTTTTCTTGAAAAAGCGGGGGGGGGGAACGAACGAGTATAAGCGTTAAATTTTTTATGTTTTTTTTTGCATCTAAGAAGAACTATGTAGAGAATGACTAAAGGTTCTATTTTTGTAAATTTCATCATGCTCATCAAGTTTGTTTACCGTGGCTCAGATTTCAACTTTCCAATCAGGTCCCTGGTTTGGTCTGCGTAGAGTTTTTTGTTTTAGTTTTTCTTTGCGCAAACGGGGAATGCTAAATATTTAAAATGGCATCGGACTCCAAGAACATTTCCGTAATAATTTTCTTCATTCCAACCCTCTCTGAAATGCCTGTTGCATTTGGTAGGAAGTTAAATGCTGAAAAAGGATTTTTTTCTATTATTCACAGGGAAAGATTTACCTTTCAAACTGAAATATTGGTGGTGTATGTTTAATTAGTAGTATCGGTCTCTGGAGCACTCTTACTGGTTAAATAGTTTACAGAAATACTGGTGGGGCAGAAACAATAACACGATTTCAATTTGGCTCCATGCCGACATGTTTGTAGGTGACATACCGAAATACACGTCATTTTGTATAGTTATTTATAGCCTTTAGTAGTAATGCAGAGTTGATCAGATGAGCATCGGGAGTTTTCTGTGGAAACATTTTTTTAAAACAATGATTCCGCTACGATTACGCAACGTGTGTGAAGGAACGTTCATACACGCCAAACAATATTGAATTGGGTAGCGCGGTTTAAAACTGCAGCTTCTGTTTGCAAACAAACGTCCTCGAACCGTGAAACACCGGAAAATATACGAGTAGCAGCCGCAAAACAGCGGAGTTTTCAGCGTTTTGTTGCCATTCACAAAAAAGTTTAACTTACTTTCCAATCACCCCAATCAAGTAAAAACTAATAATAATAATAATAATAATAATAATAATAATAATACGCTTATAATTCATTACGAAGTTTATTATTAATAAGATTTCATGGGAAATTATTTTGATCTAGAACTGTTCCATAAACTTTACACGAGGATTTAAAATTCTCCCAATCAAAATTGAAATTGTGCAAGAACCTCTCCGCGATTTTAATCAGATTTTTCGGGGATGTTGACCGACTTCCAGGATAACCCTACTTACCGCCATGCGACTTCTTTTTTCTGTGGGCGTATTTAAAGGAAAAGATCTATGTTCATCGATCTCACGCAATCCAAGAAGGGCTACATCCGAGAAAAAAATTCTAAGAAATGCATAATATGTGCTGCAGATTGTCATGGCCTGCGTTAGACAACGTACAGATGTCTGCCTGACGTTCAATGGAGTTCATCTGGGTGATATATTCAGAAAGTGAATTTGCAAAATGAGGCTTTCCAATGTGTTTATCACTATGTAGCTAGTGATAATTTATTGCGCAATTAAAGTACTCTTTTTCAAGTTATTTTTCGTCTAATTGTTTCTGCCTCACTCTGTACTTCTTATTGTATGTCATACTACCGTAATGTGCTCTTGAAATCCCAAATTTTTTTCTTGCTCGAGTAATTCATTTGTATACATTAACTAAGGCATTTTAATGATGTAAAAAGGGACAATGAAATAATCTTTGAGGTCCTCAGGAAGGAGAAATTCTCTGTGTTTGCCAGATAATTCCGATAATTAAGTGGTTGACATTTAAGCCAAAGATCCGTCGTTTTATTGCCGATCCTGATTTCCTGTTTGACCTATCAGATTCCAATCCCAAATAAACTTGTTTTTTGTTTGGTGCAAAAATATTTATTTTTCTCTTAACTTTATTTATTTATAGATGTTTAAGACTTGCCCTGATTTTTTAATATTCCCTGCCACATTTGTAATTAATTTTTACAGAGATTTAGTGCATTCTTCATATTTCAAATGACAATCGTATAGCTATTTGAATGTTTGAACTTGTATGCAAAAACCAGAGAGTTTGCAATTCATCTAGAAATTCATATTAGGGATCTATGCGAAAAAGTATCAAGAATGGACGAGGCGTACTGCAGTGTGATTGGTGGAAACACTTGAGTGGACAGAAGTTGATATATTGATTCAAGCTACATGGAATACCAAAGCGTTTCTGGTCAGAATGTAATAAAATTTACTCAGCGGTCCTACCTGAAGTTTTACGGTCGCATCTAAAGAAACTTTTATGATAGGGTTGAATTTAGCATTCCGTTTGTGATGAGTGTCTCCTGGCTCTTCAGCATGACGCAGCACTTTCGTCTACTTTGTAAATATTTTATGCGTTTTCTTTCAGAACACTTAGTACACACATAATGGCAATTTTCGTAGGGAACCTCATAGAATAATAGCTGAGTTTTCTGAAAAAACTCTACAGCCTATCAAAATGAAAATTGTATCACTTATTAAGCTATTATTTCCAAATTATAAACTGTTTTTTTATATTGGCTAACCTTAATTGTTATTACTTTATAACTAATATAATAAACCGGAAAATATTAATTTTTAACATTTTTAGTGCTTTCGGTGCAATTTTCCCCCAAATTATTAATCCCAGCAACCTCATATTTTAAAATTAGTTTTAAAAACGTATTACTGAGCATTGCTGGTGAAATAATTTGTAATTGAAAGCAAAAGTCGATATTTTTTAAATATTTTCATATAGTGATGTTATTTTATGCAAATTTCAAACCATATTTTCTTTTACGAACTCGCATACATGCGTAAGTTAAAAACTTTCACCAGCTATATAAAGCATTGTGTTTCGCACCAGCACAAAGGAATTCATAGCTCTATCATATACAGTTTTAAAAGAAATTCCACATAAATTTAAAAATAGGCAAGTTACGGCAAATGACAAAAAGCATAAGAGGGTGCGTTGCGTAACAGCATGGTGACCATTTAAATTTTCAATTCAAACAATTTAATTCGCAAAAAAAAAAAAAAAAAAAAAAAAAATATTTGGTGTAATTTGCAAACCATGAAATGTCACATTATGCATTACATCAAAAATTATTTTTGACCCAAAGTCTGAAAGCGTGGAAAAGGGCTTTTGGTAGCCAGACCGCCATATTTAAAAGTCCGTTTAAATTCTTTTAATTGCTGCAAACACACAAAAATATATGGATATAATCTGCAACCTGTGTAGTTTCATACTATGCATAAACCTAAAAATCTATTTTTGACCCCAAATCCGTACCAGGTGTCCTTAAAATAGACATGTACCCTACATTAAATTTTTTTCATTGAGAATAAATCAAGTCAAACAGCGTGTTTATAGAGAATTAGTTTTGACACAGGAACATTGTTAATTTTAACAAAACTTTTCTATTATATTTCGTAAATATTAAAGAATCCCTTTACAAGAATTACCTTGAAACATTCAGAGAATTTATGTTGTACAAAGTGTTTAATCTCCTTTATGCGTTTCATTGTTACTTTCATTCTCTACACTACTTCTCTCATAGCAAATTATAAGCATTACAGAAATAAAATATTAGATTAAATTTCAATGTATCAACAAATCCATGTCATTTTTAACAATTTTTTTTCAAACCAAAACTGGTGAGAATTCGTCTACTGTTCATTGTGCTGACTCAATGCAGATCTTTGATACAAAATAATGAATAGAATAAAGCGTAGCTCTTTTCGAAATCGTCGAATGGAGAGAACATTTGTAAATGCTTAATATTATGAAAACTAATTCTATTTGTGAATGGCATACAGCTATTCCAGCACTAATGCAGAAATCTCAGCTAACTGCTCCCCCCAAAATTTCTACAGCGGAGAAAATACATTTAGATTAAGACAAAATATTCCTCATCCGTGAAACAGTGAACAGTTACAGAGTTTTATTTCGAACTTAACTAGAAGTGTTTTGGCCATAAACTAAGTGCGACAATTAGCAAGTAAATTTATTTTGCTGTTACTAATAACTGGTATAAGCCTAATATTGAATTCTTATAATTTCCGGCGAAGGTTAAAGGCTTTTGGAAGCCTTTCGAATAATGTAATACTTATAAAGGTAAGTCTAAAAGTAAATTATCCTAACGTTTGTAGCTAAACGTAAGGATAGGTCAGGATAAAAAAAAAAGGCTCTCATTTCAAAATTATCTTCTTCATAATCGCCAAAGTTATTTAAACATTTCATCTTTATGCGTTAGAAATTGGCGCTTTGTCTGTCGAGTCATTTCTACACTGGTTTTGATTATCGAATTTTTTCAACAACAAATTACTTTGCATAGGTGAAAGCCAGTGGCTTGTTAGGAGCAAGTTGCATGTCCAAAGTACCATTAATAATCTTTCGAGCTTCTGCAAATTTACAGTACCATTTTCGCACAGTTTGATGGGTATCACATCCATTGAATACACAGACACAATCCATCAGTGAATGTTTACAGGTTCCGCATTTTCTGTCCATAAAAATCGAATAACTGCGTGCACTTCCTAACTTGATCACTCATTCAGTACCATCGCCTATTTGTAAACTGATTCTGCATGTGTACTCTGTGGCACAAGCCAATATTGCTGTATGCCAACTGGGACTAAGCACTATAGGGCACAACGTTCCAACGAGCATCGTGTCTTTGTTTTAGAGTACTAAAATAAGAAATCTTACATTCTGTGCCATCTTTGTATATATGTGATCTTATAAAAATAAAAAGGATACAAAATATAGCGTTAAGTGTAAGTTTTAAAAAAATGTAATATTTAACATTAAAACAGGAAATTAAAGAGAAACACTGACAATTGAAAATTAAGAAATTGGGGAGTACAATAAACATAAATATTTTAAATAACATTGAATATTACTAATTTTAATTAGTAATGTAGTGTTCGTGTTTAATGTTATACTATGGGGAAAATGTTTTAAAATTAATTTCTAATACATTAATATGAAGTATTTTATTTTGCTAACAAAGAATGCCTGAGGAAAAAGCTGAATATATTTAAAAATACCTTAAAGAAAGTATAGGCGTAGAAAAATATTCTTGATGAAATCCAAGGAAGAGAATATTAGCATGGTTAAAATATGTGTAATGAATCGCGCCGGAGAGAATACCAAAAGATGACATAATCCGTTGCTGAGAGAAAAAGAAGAAAAGAAATTCCAGGGAACAATGGATAAATTGCGTGAGAAGAAGCATAGCTAACAAAGAATGCCTGAGGAAAAAGCTGAATAAATATATTTAAAAATACCTTAAAGAAAAACGATTATATTATAGAAAATTCCTAAATAAACCAGTGTTATATTACGTTTACATCATTTTGAAAGTCTTCATTGGCATTGTACCTGGTGGCCATCCTGAGCGTTATTTTTAAATGAAAATAGATTTCCCTGCAGAATTTTCAAGCAAGTAAAGAAAGGAAATGCGGTATCCATGGATAGAACTGATTTACCTCAACGTACTGCAGGGAAATCTACCTTCATTTAAAATACGGCGTAGGTCCTCCACGCAGCACACATCTTTCAATTTCTGCTCAGGTTCACTAGAAAGGGTTTTCTTATTGAAGGACTGGTTATTTGTTCCTATAGCAAGACGTATGGGTTGTTACTAGTTTAGTTTTATGAAAATTAGACTTCCCACTATCCCTATCTTCATTTATTTTTTTAATCTAGCCTTTTGTTTGCAAGACACATTTTTTAAAATGAATATATATTTTAAATTAAGCAGAATAACCAGGATAACGATGAAAATGTTATAAAGAAAGGGAAACGATTCCATAGCATTTTAAAAGAATGGGAACTATATATATTGCACTTCATATTCAAGAATGCTGTTATTTCTATTTCACACTTCTTGATAGTATTTTATTAAAATATTTTCCAAAAAATTATCCTTATCAGCTAAATTATGAAATTACAAAATTGGTACAACAATTTGCATATTGCACATTTTTCAATTAACACTTGAAATGTGTAATTTTGAGATATGAAGCACTATCATGTAAATGGAAGGGAAGATTCTAAGTACCGTTAAACATTTCCAAATTAACACCTCGAGCTTTTATAATTTCCAGCGGCTTATCAATAAATTCATAAAATACTTTTTGTAGTCTTCCATATTTAGCTACTAATAAACAATTAACGAAATGGGAAGTCACAGAATTCGTTCTTTGGTTTTGCTCACGAAATAAAGTAGCACATTTAACCCTCTTTCTAAAAGGGTCAGTGGAGTGGCGAAAGGAGGGTTGAGCAACCACTACAAAGACCAAGGTCGCGTAGTCTACCAAAAAGATCAGTGGGACAAGGTTTTAGGGACTGACTTTGATTATATACCTCAAAGAAAGGAGCACAGTGGTGAAAGAAAGTCGGTCCTGGTGGTGTAGTGGTTACCATACTTGCCTCCTAAACCCCAAGTTCGCGGGTTCGAACCCGGCCAGGACCGATGGATTTTTTCGAGCGTAAAAATCCTAAGTATGGCTTCCTTCGGAAGGGAAGTAAAGCCGTGGGTCCCGTATCGTACATTTACGGCACGAAAAAGAACCTCAAGCCTGAAAGAGAGGCATCTGAGCAAAATTTGTCGGCCGTTTCACGCCCTGAGTTGAATGGGACGCAGATGACCTGAGCTGTTAAAGAGCATCCATAAATAAACCAATCAAAAAAAAAAAAGGGTGAAAGGCACGACAACGCTCGGTTCACACGGCTGCTGCAGTTGCCAAGGTCGTTTCCAGGAGTTGAATGATCCACCCTACAGCCCGCTTCTTTTATGCCAAAGATTATTGACTCTTTTCAAAACTGAATTGTTATGTTTGAGGGCTAAGATTCACGATCCATGATGATTTAAAGGATTCCATTTTCCAGCATTTTGCAAATAAAGATTATAGCTATTTTTAAGTAGGGTTGAAATGGTAATTTAGAGATGTGTATTGAAGTAATGGAAGGTCAGAAACTTGTGGACCTTGCCTGATAGCTTAGAGAAACCTCTCTCCTTACATTGTCTTAAAAGCGTGTTTAACATTTTTCACCAAACACAAGTAACAAAATTTATTGTAATAAGGAAGTTTGGCAATTCTATTAGTTACCTAATTTTAAAATATGTATTCCAAAATTCAGGTTTTGGGTTTGTGTTCATAACACTAAAAATAGCATGTTATTAAATGTATTTTAATTTCTATGTTAACATATATTATTTCAAAACAATTATGAATATTTATAACGTCTCTCGTTTTTGAGTGAAAATAATGAAGTAGATATTACAAATCATGCATAAAATGACCTTCCGTAGAGCTATCACGACCCACATCACAAAGAAAACAGGGGACTCATTTTTAATAATGGCAGAAAACATTAATTAAATACTTGCCCAGCACAGGGCCAGACCATTCATTTTCCAATTTATATATAAATGTTGAAGGAAAAATCGCTGAAATACACAGAATTACACCGTACAAACACTAAGTCGTATACCAACATGTTTATAAAATAAACCTCTTCCGCATCCCTAGTTATGACAGAAAAAAATGATGACATTAATTATCATTTGAAACTTGTCATCATAAGTCACTAAAAAAATGAAATACATAATTCAGTATATATATGTAAACATCAGAAAATGAACAACCAATAGAAGTGCATTTAAAATAGGTAATTACATAATGTTGCTATGTCCTCTCTAGCTAGAGATTTTCTATTGCCCATCTAATCTTCCTAATAAATCCACATAGCCCCTGACAATTATTCTTACCTAATACCAAATTTATAATGCTGCCGTACTCCTTCTTAGCCTCACAACGTTTTCAAAGAGAATTTGTGACCTTCAGCAATCTGTAGCTTCACATTCTGCAAGAATATGTACCCAATTTTCCTTTATACAACACATAGGACACATTCTTTCGCCTGTCATCCGTCAAATTCTGCGCTTTTCATTTCGCGAGGCGCAGCCAGGCCATTGCCATTCTGTCTTCTTCTTTATATATGCTTCCCCCCTCCCCATGCCCCTTTTAGTTCTAATTGCAATTCCAGAGTTACTATGGGACCGATATTGCTGCGGCTGGTTCTGAACGCCCTTGTAGTCGACCTTCATCATACTTACAAAACGCGAGTTGCCCATTCGTTGCTTAAGACTATCGCTCTTGGTTGATTGGATATAAAGAGATCTGTTTGAAAAATATTAAGCATATAATGTTTAAAAGTATAATTCCCTCAACATAATGGCGCCCAGATAATAAAAGTGCTCCATTTAAGATAGTTCACCAAGACTTCCAGACAAATAGATGTCACTAAATTCTTCTTTGAGAATCACCAGCAGTCTCCTCATACATTCTCCTAACTATGCTTTAAATGCTGTCTTTCAACAGCGAAAATCGGAAATTTGTAAGTCAAATTTGATGAAAGGAGATTGTCAAAAGTTGATGATACGGTGTTTTATCAAACGAACCTTGCACAAGAAATGAAAAATGTCCTGCGCCCTTCATTGTCCGAGAGATGCATCATTGCCCATCCAGTAATTGTACAGGAAGATAACACTGCTCACATATGCGCTGTAAAGTTTGCTGTTACAGACTGCCAAGCTACATTAGGGTCTCACGATCTGTTTTCAAGACATTTGAATGCTATTTTGGATGTACGAGGGTTGTCCAAATGAAACCCGTTCGAAGCATGATAAGCTATTGTTTGAGTTTGAAAGGAAAATGCGTATGTGCGGTGCACGAACATATACATTTATTTTTCGGCAGGCTTCGTTTATAGACGCAGTGAAGATGGCTGGTGTGATGCACAACTTATATAAACAGAACCAGATAATACATTTTGACGGCTGAGGGATTCATCAGAGAATGGTCGCTAAGTGCCTGTCGATGACGACTGTTTCTGATTGAACGCGAATGTTCCGTGCTGGCATTGAGGGAATGGCTATTCTGTCTAGTCCCGGCCAAATGCACACAGTCTGATTACGGACATTGACAACGCGATCATCAAACCAGCTACGAAGCATTCCTGACTTGGGAAGTGAGTTCGACATTTCCGATGATGTTAAGGTCTGTTTCTAACAGTAACGGAAATATTTCTTGCGACTGGAATTCACGGCTTATTCAAACAGTACGATGCCTGCCTGAACACCATGGTGAGGGCGATCTCTACTGAAAAAACATATTCATAAAGCTTCAATAAATAATACTATTTCTATTTGCTTATGATCTCTCTTTTCTTTACTCCTTGTCCAATGTGTAAGAAACTCGCGCTTATTTCGTTTGACCATGCCTCGTATTACACAGGTCATCCAAAATTCTCTAGATCAGGTTTTTTTTTAGTTCTTATCGCAAAAAGACAAATAAAGGGCATGTGTAGATGCTTATTCGAAGCTTTTGGAATGGAATATGCGTTTGGAGCTGAGCAAGAAAGAAGGGAGAAAATCTCCTCACACCGAAGCTAAATGGAGAGTGGTATGCTTTGATATCGTAATTAAAGTACCATATCCCAGTCCCTTAGGTGATTGCGTGACCCTTCCTCTATTTATGAAATCAAATTCTATCCGCCGGCAGTAGGGAAAATTTCCTTTAATACAGTCACATTGGAATTGCGCATATTATATGCTTTCATTTCCTATGCTAGGCAAAACAGCATTAAGCTTACCCTTAATGTACCCACTCCCAAGAGAGATTGTTCCCGCTGGAATCCGTTTTATTCGGAACTAAAACCATTGTAGAAATTTATTACGTGCAAAACAAGTGGATGAATATTTGGTAACAACAAGGCGAAATCTAACAAAGAAATGCTAATTTATGCTTAATGAAATTGTCTCTTATAATTATATTGATTTTGGAAAACAAGTTTCTAAATATGTACTACAAACAAAACACTTTAATCGTGGAGAGTTTTTATTCTAAGTGACAAGAGATAAAGACGATGAAAAGAGAATGTTTAGGGAAGGTAACTTACAAATTTAATAGTATTATATGTGTATACCGAACTCTCATTCTACTACTGTATTGTATACACCAGTGGATACCGGTTGAATTTTAGTAGACGCAATTCATGGTAAAACCAGAGACAAAGATCCACCGACACAGGAAACTGAGCTTTCTCAGTTGTGTTTATCACGCAAACTGTTTCAGTTATAGTTGAACAAAGTTAAAAAAACAGCTTTTGACGAGGAGAAACTTGTTGAAATATGAAATAGGCTATCAATTAGAAACTTCTCCATGGGATTTAATATGATTAGCCTATCACGTTGGTGTATCTATCGACAGTGCGTATAAAGTCACTTAGCTGTTGCATCTTCATCCATATTTACATTACTGCTGTAAACGAAATGAAACCTATGTGAACGCTGAAATAAAATATCCTGGAAGAGTTCACAATATTGGGGAGGATTGATTACGGCGAGTGTCTAAAAATGTTTTCAAAAAGATTCAGGTATATCCCACAGTGGAGGGTAGACACTGCTACATCAACACATTTTTGGCCTCTTTTTTTTATAAAAAATGGCCATTCATACGCGTCAGTTCATCTTTCGAAATTGAATATATTACTCGAATAATTTTTCTTTAAATTCTTCCTATGTGTGAGGGTTTATTTCAAGACCTTTATATCTAAACTACACCCATAAATAGAATTCACATACTATCAGTAAGGCATTGCTGTATTTTATTGCAATATTGGTCTGTTAAAAATATACTAATATTATGTGTGAATTTATTTCGCACCATATCCGATTTTATCCCATGCAAGGGGGTTTAGTGCACAAAATCGGATTTTGTTACACTCCAACGTGGAATCATCGCCACGTACATAAAACCATGCTTCATCAGTAAAGATTATTAAGTGTGGGTCAATTACTCTATCATTGAGTTGTGTAACATCCATTGACAGAGATTTACTCAAACTTCTGGTTAACGTGCTTGCAATTCGTGGACCATAATGACGTATGATTTTAGTTTAAGCTCATTTTCAGAATATGAATGAGGCGTGTGAATGCTAAAGACAGTATATGATTATTTTCATTGTAATGGTTATTGTAATTGCGAATACTTTAATTCGTCAAAGGTTACCGCTCTGACTGCCTATCAGCCAGCTGCCGTGAAGCGGACGACAAAACGTGAAAGACCCGGTACTTTACTTGTACCCGGTTGGAGCTAACCTATCATATTAACTGCAGCTTTATCCAGGTTACTGCGTTTAATCTACATGGAAGTTATGTCTGCTTATTTGAGCTACATTTGCCAATCTATGTACATTTTTTGCAACTTTCTTCCAAATGCTTTTGTCTTTATGTTGAACCTATGGTTGCTAATGATAACAGACAAAAACCAAGCAATTTTTCTTAAAATCAACTATATCAATCACCCTATTGATATTGATTCAATACCCACTACTAGAACCTAGCGAAATCTAAAATAGAATTGGTCCATTTACTCCCTTTAATTTTACAGTTGAGAATAGAGCATTCAGCGTTTAATAAACAAAGCTGCATTGTGTCTTAAATAAGTATGTTAAATTTATTTGATTACATTTGCATTTGGTACAGTTCACACATATCTAGTTTCTGCATTATAACTTAATTCCACTTATTCCTTCTTTCTGTCCGAGAAAATAAAGCGATGTAATCCTTTTTATTGTATTTATGACTAGCACAACAGGATTTCGCACTTCGAAAAATCGCAAAACATTTTACGAATATTTTACCTTTATAAAATAACAGTGAAAAATAATGAACAGGAAAAATCAAATTAAAAAACATGAATGTAAATTAACTTCACTTTTAGGCATTCTTTAGTCTGAATTTTCGGAGAGAATTTTGTATAATTTCAAAAAGCGATACTGTTTTGTCTAACAAATGAAACAATGTTTGTTTTGCAAATAATTAATATATGTTCTGCTTTTTCCTGTTTCCTGCAGTGCTTCGAACTAACACAGAAATTCAATTTCCTCTTGGTTCGTCAGGTTAAAAATTTGCATGCACCATAGCTGTATAGTTGAACTAAAATTTATTATTTTTTACATTTATTGAATACCCTATGACAGAACTATATATGCTCTAAGCGAGTAAAGCAACTGAATATAATCATAAATGTTGTTTTAGCATTTGACCGAGCTAGAAAACTTTCTTCAGACAAACTTGATGCATTGAACTAAGACTATAAACACCTTGTGTAACTTATCAAGAGCCCAGTATCCGTATTCACTTTCAATGAAAATATAACGACTTAAATCGCGAAATAAACGGCTAACCCAAAGAGACTCTAACATAGGTATAAGTACAAAATGCTAAAAATATAATAAGTAATACTTATTTCTGTTACCCGTAACAGCTTCAGCATTTGTTTACAGAAGCCTATTTCTAATAAATTGAGCTGTAAATTGTGAAATTTTCTGCTTAATTCAACAATATGAAAGTTTAAAGGGCAGTTTACATATTTATTAAAATGTATAAATAACATAAAATTGTCTTAAACTTCCTCAACAACTTAAACAAATATAGAAGTGATAAAAGTATTTTCAATTTTTACGATAATTAAACGTAGAATTACACAAAAACTTTAAATATCTTAGCATTATGGAAGTTATTAAAACACTATTATGAAAATATTCAGCACTGGTTACAACCACAAGAATATCTTCATAGCTTAATCAATGTTCATTTTTAGAATAAAATGTCATAATATTATTATGCATTTTTGATTGTCAAAATCCCTTTAGTTTCGTAATAACTATAAGATTAATATTCGTGAATAGTTCTAACACTTTCAGCCAAAATTAATAGACTGAAGAAAACTTCCACTATGCAATTTGTACCAAACAGTTAAGATTTTAAAATGTTTATACTGTAGACAATTGTGGGAAGTTACATTCTTAAGACTTCAATGTGTACTGTCATGCCTTTGGAATGTTCCAAGACAGCACATAAATAGAAAGAGGCATAGGAATATGACCTTTATTATCCGCTATTCCGAATGGCGTCATTTTAACATCGAGAGTTGTCCTCACGAGTTTTCGTTACCATGTGCAAGGGCAAATTTGCGATGTCATTATGAACTGTATACTAGAATAAGAGAGCTCTCATCAAATTCTATGTGAAACTTGGAAAATCTGGAACGTAAACCCTCAAAATAGTTCGAAAGGCTTATAACAATGAAGCAATGAGCCTCGCGAGATGTTTCGAGTGCACTCATGCATCCAGAATGACAGCACATCGCTAAAAGATAATGAGAGGTCGAGGTGACCGTCCACGAGCACAAACTCCGAAACTATGGAAAAAATTGTGCATGAAGCTCGTTGGAGAACCATTCAAGACAAAGTTGACATCGTTCTGTGGCATTTAAAGGAAGATATTTGGCGCAAGGGAGCTGAACGTCTCATCATGACAATGCACCGACATAGAGCATTGCTAATGAATGGGTTTGGCAGTCGCAGTGGTAGAATCACCCTTCTTCACCCGCCTTGCTCTCAAGCTTTGGTACCCAGCAACTTTTTTCTGTTCCAGAAGTTGAAGGGTGGCTATTTTGACTCCATGAACGAGATCCAGAGCGAATCGCAGAAGATATTTGGCAGTCTTCTAGAACGAGACTTCCAAGGGGCTTTCGCAAAGTTGAAAAGTCGCTAGGAACCGCGTATCGCTGCACAAGGAAGCTGTTTTGGTGAAGATGGTGGTATAAATGAAATAAAAAATGCACCTAGTTGTATATAAACTTAGCCTTGAAATGTTACGATAGCCTAAGAGTCTCTGTGGCCTTGACGAGTTTTTAAATCATAGTTTTACCGTATCATTTACATAGGAAATAATACCTCCCGAACTTTCTGGCGATTTTGCAATGGAAACATGATTCATTACTAAAAGCATCTTATTCCTCAAGTTCATTTTATGACTGTAACTGAAATTTGCTGTCGTGGGAGTTTTGTAAGGGATCATAAGGAAGAAATCTTTGATTACATAGCTAGAGGAAAACAATTCATTTGCATTATTACTGAATAAAGTCATTCCTGATATTTTTGTGTTGAAAGAACAAGCATGTTGAAAGTAATTGATTATATTTTTCAACAATGGGCGTTATTCTGTTCTCAAATGATTTTACTGGTTTCACCCTACTTCTTTTGGGCTTGTCAACAATTGAGCACATTTCTTTTATGTTCTAGACAGTAGATCCACACAGACCTGACATAGCCATAACTGCCTACACTTTTTTCAATAGTACTTGATAAATTAAATGTGATTATTATGTGCCATTTAGTATTCCCCAACCTTTTCTCCCATTCTTTTCACAAAACTTGTTGCTCATAACAAATGAAGGAAAAAAGAAACTAATGGTGCTATACAATTTAGGCATATTTCACTAAGGTTGAATACAGCCCAATCACTTGCAAATTGTATAACAGCAATACGGTATAGTTTGATGGTTTTTATACACTAGTAATTATGAAAAATGACATTTTTTGGTGATCTTATCCTTGGTCTAGTGGTTAGCGTTGCTGGTCGGAAGGTCCCGGGTTCTATCTGCGATACCTGCTTAGAAATTTTCTAAATTAAAGAGGTCTGGAACGGGGTCTACCCAGTCTTTTGAGAACAATTTGGGAACTGCAGGATGGTGATCACCGGGATGCTGTGTGCTGATCTGATGCCCTCCTGCAACACTGTCTTCTACCAATGATGTCGCAAGACTGAGATAGAGGAGGCAGCGGTCGCTTTAGTGCGTTAAGGTCCGTAACGCTAACAGAGGAAGGAAATTCTTTTGGCTGCTATATTAGATCAATAGTTTAACTTTCTTACTATTGCGCCAAACAAAAGCTACCTCCACCGCTATTCTAAATATTTTATAGTATGCCTATGACTTGAACTAAATGTAATATTTTATACTTATTAAACTAAATATGAAATAATACAACTTACCATACACGATTAGATATTTTTTCTTATAAAACACATCTAAAATGCTACAATTTTGCAATTCATTTTCAGGCAGCTGAATTCGAAATTACATTTCAGAAGAAATATATTCCTATCTCTCATGCCTTGATATTACCTCTACATCACTGCGAATGTAAGCTCCTGTTAATAATGAGTAAACGTTTAAAGTAGCGCTGTAAGATATAAGTCAAGATTAGCAACAGTTTTGTAGATGTGGTTTTAAAATAAGTTTGTAATTGTTCATATATTTATGAGAAAAATTCCACTTTATTTTCTTATTCATAACTTTTAAAACTTATTGGATCATTAATGCCCATTATCCGATAAAATAGTATTTTTTTAAAATGCCATGAAATCTTCGGAAAAATTATTCCAAAACAAAATTGACAAATATGACAGTTTGAAAATAAAAATTGGAATCCTCTATTATGATTTTTATCTATCCTCAAATCTTGTACCGCCACGGGTGGCCGAGGTCGCTAATCGCGGACTCGTGAGCGGGAGGTCTGGGGTTCAACCCTGACTGAGGATTTTTCCAGGTTTTCCTCAGTTCTCATAAATGGCAAATGCCGGGGAGGTACCCTAAACTTAGGCCTGGAACGTTTCCTTCCTTAAAAATAAATCCTTTCCCAATATATCATTTCATTTCATGAGTCACCAGTGTCCATCGCCTGTGGTGCCTATGTAGCAAAAACGGGCGTTAAACACTATTCATTCATTCATTCAAATCTTGTTCTTTACTGTTTTGATGTTTCAAAAGTAGAAGTTTATTTTAATTATAATGTTATAATTTCACATAGTCATATAGTGTATAAAGAAAGAAAAATATATCATTGCTGGCGTAGAGATGGTCAGAATCATTATTAACTCAGTAATTAGATGGAAGTATATTTAACTTGTTCAAATAAGTTAAAAATTAAAGATTTTTAATCACTATCCAGCTAAAGTTTCATAAAACAATTGATAACCCACCCTATGCAGTGCTTAATATGACCTCATGACAAATTTTGAAAAATGGTTACGTAGAGAGTATCATATTTTGTTAAGGAACGGTGACACGTTGGCAAAAGTTATGAATTCGAAAATTTAGACGCCCGTAAAATATTTTGTAGAAATGTAATTTAATTTTCCGTGTTTTTTACTGACAAATAAGCGCATCTTTTGTTCAATTTAAATTTTAAAATGCAGCTATTCAGTCAATCAGTTCCACTCTGTTGTCACTGGGATGACATGCAACGATAGCGATCGCGCGGGGCATGCAAGAGGTACTGCTCGTCCTATCCAATGCTCCCCAAATTCTTCAGTTAAATATGCGCACGCATCATTGCTAAAGTTCGTTGGGGCTCCATCATGCCGAAACCACATGCTCCTGCTCAGACTAACAACATATACTACCACAGCAGTGTAACAGAGCGAATAAGAAGAACGTAAGGCGGCATGCGGTTGTAACATAACTCTTGAAGGAAGTGTCAGGTAACATATGTTTCTTAACAAAGATGATACTCTCTATGCGATCGATCTTCAAAGTTGCTCGGTGACATCCTGTTACACACTTTATGTAATAACTACTTTGTTGCAGCACACCTAACCTTAGTAAGACAATAAAGCAATCTCCCATTGAAGATTCCCATTCCCATTCAACTCAGGGCGTGAAACGGCCGACAAATTTTGCTCAGAGGCCTCTCTTTCAGGCTTGAGGTTCTTTTTCGTGCCGTAAATGTACGACACGGGACCCACGGCTTTACTTCCCTTCCGAAGGAAGCCATACTTAGGATTTTTACGCCCGAAAAAATCCATCCTGGCCGGGTTTGAACCCGCGTTTTGGGTATAGGAGGCAAGTATGGTAACCACTACACCACCAGGACCGACATCCCCGGGGAGAAAAGATATTGTTACTAATGTCGGTTTTCTTGTAAATTAGAATTGAGGCGAGTGTCCTGATCTAGTAGATAAATATTTCCATTCCGTTGCTATTATTGAAACAAACATGATCTATCTTTTTCTTTCTGGAATATTACTGATTTTCTTTTACACTGTTCTACTTTGATCACTGTTTTTGATTTTATACTTCTGGTTCTTTTTCCCCCACAGTATGAAAAAAAATATGCAAAGACTTTGCAAGTAGAAAGGGATCGAAAAATAGGCACCTCAAGTACAAGAGCAAATGGTCTATGATTGTCCGTTAGTCGATTTGGTTTATTTACGGATGCTCTTTAACGTCTGAGGTCATCAGTTCCCCCCCCCCCATTCAATTCAGGGCGTGAAACGGGAGACAAATTTTGCTCAGAGGCCCCTTTTTGAGGCTTGAGGTTCATTTTAGTGCCGTAAATGTACGACACGGGGCCCACTGCTTTACTTCCCTTTCGAAGGAAGCCATACTTATGATTTTTACGCCCGAAAAAAAGCCTTCGATCCTGGCCGGAATTAAACCCGCGATCTTGGGTTTAGGAGGCAAGTATGGTCACCACTACACCACCAGGACCAACAATCACAGTACTTCGAAGACATGGTCACATGTTTTGCTTTACTTTAACTTTAATTAATTAAAGGCATGTATTTGACAGTATAAATAATTTGTTTAAGAGAGGCTATTGTGACTTTCCATAAACTCACCTGCTCACTTGAACGCCTGCAGCACCTAAAAAAATATATAGACTGAGTAACAGTGCGTAACTTGTGTTTAGAGTGAGATGGAGATTGCTTATAAATGCGCCTCCACTAATGACATTGATTTACATTTTACTGGCTATAAACACACGTCACATCGCAAAGTAGCTGTGACTTTGGTCCAAATTGATGCCTGTAGCTCCATACTAAAGCGCCTGAGACCATTCCTTCTCACTCTCAAAATATTTTCTACTCGTAAATTCATTGTGCATTTTTCTCAGCATCCCGTATAAATATCTAATTTCATATTTATTAGTATTTCATTTTGAGATTAACAAACGACAAAACCAAAATAGTTGCATTTTTCGAAGAAAAGCCATTCAGTACGGCGGATTGTGGAAATCGCTGTGGAAAATAGCATCGGAAGACTGAGGACAACAACTCCTCAGCAAGTTGTTTTGTTCATAAGACGTTTTAGTTTTGTTTTTGGTTTTCGTTGAGCAACAGTATAAAGATGCATTCCTACCGACAAAGGAGCCGTGAAAAATTAGTCCTCACGGAAGATCAACGAAATAGACGTGTTGCATTTTGCCAAAGTGATTGCAGCTGTACATGGCATAGGGCGATATTCTCGGATTTACAAGTTTGCAAATCATGGCACAGTACCAATGCAAATACTCGCCCAAACAACCCACAATATTTGAACGGGAATATGTGGCTTAGAGACAACACAACGGCCACGTATCGTTTACGGTGGGGTGGCGTAGCTACAATGTGGAGGATTAATGGACCTCTAAGCGGTCCTGAGTAACGTACCAGCATCCTGGAAAATAGAATGCTGTAAAGCATTCGCGTACTGCGCCCCGAAAACAAATTAAATTCCAACATATTCTGTCCACACATTCACAATTCATCGATGGTCTAATGTTTATAGTAACTGCGATAAAGGTTCCAATGGATTTCGGAATACCTTAATTTCAATCGCATGAAAATATGTAATTAGAAGTGTTTAAGGCAAATTACAGTGTCTGCGACCTGGGAATCAATTATGACTTGAGAACACGATAAAGATGCCCATATCCGAAACTCTCTTAATTTCATAATGAACATGCGATTGCAAGATTAATGGAAAAATAGTTGAGCAGTTTGAAATGAAACTATTTATTGTTTGAGAAGTCACTGCTATTGCATGTTGGTGCTTGGATTGTTTATCCCTAATTTTATGAGGAGTAAATTTTATTTTTTAAGTGTTTTAAAGAAATTAACATTAAATTAATTTACTAAGCTATGTTTTCTAATGTTTTAAAACAAAATAGATATAATTAAGATAAGATGAAATAATAAATTATTTAATAACATTTCAAATTACGTTACACTCTTCTTTTAATTTATGAATCTCCTGAAATGAAACAATGTTCTTCCAGATAACATTTTTTCTTGCTGATTTCCAAATATCTTCGGTTTTCACTCTAATACACACACCTAAAAATGATTATAGCATACATACAATTCACGAATTGTAATATCAGAATAAAACTGTTCCTTATGAAAAAGAAAATATAATGCTCTGGATCCTCATTCCCCTACGCAATCGAAAATGTATTTTCCCAACCGGAACTTACTGCAAAACGAACTCGCTATCTGCAAAGAGAAATCATGTCGGAATACATAGCGCACATTTTTTCTATCTTTGGCTATTTGTTAGTAGTAAATAGTAATTAATATATCACTCACTATAATTATAGATGTTTGAAATGCTTGACTAAACTATGAAATATTCCTGAGTTCTTTTGAAAAGATTTTGAGACATTCGCAGAATTCATCTTTTCGAATATCTTAAACTGGCTTCCGGATATTTTGTTTCAGCGACTTCATGGGTTTTATTTCAGGTACAGCACTAATTTTGTATGGAGCAGAAGCTAGGTGACTTTATAGGCACTGCCAATAGATACACCATCCTTGCTGGGCTAATTGTGTTAAAGACTTTCGAGAAGTTTCTAATTCATAACTTATTTCATCAAGATTCTCCTTTGTTAAAAGCCGATTTTTGGGTCTTGTCTTCTTATCAATGACAATGTTTTGGATTCGAATTTTGTTTACCTATCCGAAAATTGAACTTCCCAATGGAGATATTACTTCTGGATTATAACACAAAATTCTTTCTTGCGATTTATTTTGCACATACTAATAATAAATGTTCTTTGCTCTTGGGTATATTCCATTTTCGGCAAACTTCACAATAGAAATTTTAAAATGCTCTTCCTCTACAAATGCATCTGAAACTTTTTGCGTGATAAACAGGACTGAACTAGGTCAGTATCCTGCGTCAGTTGACCTTTATCTCCAGTCTTACCGGGAATCACGTCATGTAAACCGTCTGTGGTGCTTCAGTAGTAAAAACGAGCGTTAAGGCAGTTAATAATTTCATTTCAGTTTTACAGTGTATCATTTCATGTTTATATAGAATATTACTTATCTTATACTAGATTCTATTTGGGTTTTAAAAGAAAATTGGGGGAGGAGTTCGTTGGGTTTTTATTATACCAGTTAAAATAGCCTTATTGTTCTTTTTTATTTATTATCAGTTTATTTGCATAGAAATTTTTCCTCAACTTTTCCGTATTACTGTTTATTGTTTCTTGGAGGGCTTGCTTACTTTTCCTTTTTATGTAAATATTTGAGTTATATGCATATAAGACTGTGTTTGCTTGTGGGCTAATTAAGGTAGTATGATTTATAAACAAATAGGAAAAATTGGAGCAAAGATCGATCTTTGTTGTATTCTTTGGATAATGTCACTTTTCCAGGACATGAACTATGTATTCCCTTGCATTTGTACCGTTTGTTCCGTTCTTTTAGATATGATTCAAACAAGCAATTGGCAACGTCTCCTATTTCGTATGTAACTAATTTTTCATACCCAGTGTATTACACCATAGACTTTTTAAAAATTTAATATTACTGCAGTATATATTTATGTTTACTTTTCTCCAGTCAATTTATGGTTTGGTTAATGTGCTGAACATTGTTAGAAAGGAAATCAGTTGACTATGCATAACTTTCTCAAGAATCTTTAAATGGTGCATATTGAAAGAATGGTTGACAATGAAATGCGTGCAATAAAGAAACCAGTAAACGCTATTGGGTGGATTTTGCTAATGTAAATTAATTTATGTTAGCAATTAGTTTTCTTTTATTTTGCATCCTGACATGAAATCACATCAAATTTCTGTATGTTGTAGGCTATGGTATGAGATTTATCAAAATATGTGATATTTTTCAATCAGGTATATTGAAGAAGAACCTTAATGTAAGTAATCTTGATCTCTTAAAGTTTGAACTGGTTAGTAAACGGGAAAAGTTCACTCTCTCAGAGGATTTAGTTCACAAGCGAGATTCCTTCGCAAAACTCTTCGCCAAATTCTTCCGTAATGATACATACTTAAAAAACGAAGAGCTAAATTGTTTCATACCGATGTTATTTTTGACCTGCGTCCGCCGCGCTCGCTAAGTCGAGCCAGTAGCCAGTCATTTTCATTCAGTCAGACAGCTCTCACGCCGATGGCTGCAGATGGACAATCAGTTGCAGTTTTCTGTTACGATAGCAACCATTATTTCTGTCTTTGTGTTATTATTCAGTTTACGATTTTTCATAGTATTTAATGGCCGTTTTAACTACTGTGCTAACACAGGTGATAAAAATGTCTTTAACACTCACGGCATTTGCTAGTGATAAAGTCTGCACAAAGTCTGGAAAAACCTATGTCAGGAAAGACTGTCCTGACAGGATTCGAATTACAGACTTTCCGTTCATGAGTATGTACCTTAACGACCTTGACTACTCTGGGTCGAGTTGTATGTGGTTAAGAGATCTTAGTGTTATTACAGACTTTTGGTGAACCAGTATTGTTGTGTTGTATAAGTGAAGTTAATTCTACTTTAATGTGCTGTGTTAAAATATTTCCAATATAAAAATAATAAAGTCTACAAGAATAACCCCATACATACTGTGAAGAAACTTAAAAGTGGAGGAGTTGCGGAAGCATAGCAGTTGCGAGTGAAGGTAAATTTCATTAAACGGTGTCACAAATGCAGACAGATATCATTTAGAGTAACCCCTATAATACAGGTTAGTACTCATTATGAAATAATTGTAACATTCCTTAATGCTATTATTGATCGAAATTATGCTAGTAAAAATTCAGACGGAATTTGCCCATCGACTGAACCGGCAATTAGTGTGACCTCCGCGCGTTTGTATTCAGCTGTGGTCGCAGGCCAAAAATAACTCTCTTTATTTAAATGGAAGTAACCCCTAAAACACATATATCTGAAAATAATAAATAAATATAAGTGGCTCTAAAGACGAGCTACACAATACGTTTTCTCGTTTGATTTGTCACATGAGGTTATTTAAGAACATTCGTATGATGGTATAATTAGAGAACTTTCATCAGCATTGCGAAACTCTTAAAATTTTATTTTATGCATCAGGAAGAGAACAACAATCCACGAATTTAATACTGATGTTAAATTGAAGGTTTAAACGTGCTAAAAATATGGCATAGCATTTCGGATGAGCAAAAATTTAATGCTAATTTTAGAACTAAATGTATTTTGATAACTCATTAAAATAAATAAATAAAACATAGTTTCTCTTAACATTTTACATACACCAAAAGACGTTATGTGTATCATTAAGATCGATTGTATTGATTGATTTATTTATTTATGGACGCTCTTTAACAGCTCAGGTCATCAGCGTCCCATTCAACTCAGGGCGTGAAACGGCCGACAAATTTTGCTCAGAGGCCTCTCTTTCAGGCTTGAGGTTCTTTTTCGTGCCGTAAATGTACGACACGGGACCCACAGCTTTACTTCCCTTCCGAAGGAAGCCATACTTAGGATTTTTACGCCCGAAAAAATCCATCGGTCCTGGCCGGGTTCGAACCCGCTATCTTGGGTTATTAAGATCGAAGAAAGCATCGGAATGAGGATCATAACATTTAACTAAATAAGAATCCTTGAAATTTAATTGTATCGTTAAAATGCACTATAATAGCTCTTTACTTATAATGTTACAGAATGTATATTTATAATAAATAATCCATTAAAACTTAACTAGAAGTACTTTAACAAGATATTAATTATCCATCACTAATGAATGGTTCTTCTTATGTTAAGGAAAGCATAAGCAGAATAATTTTCCGATCTTGAAATTGTGGGTTGGCATGATGAAACCGAGTTTCTGAAGAGTTAATGGGCAAAGCAATTTCGTAATTAAACTTTGCAAGCAAGTATAAAGTATAACGGCAGGATCCGCTTCATGTTTTTCACCAAATATTGCGACGATGGAAAATAAGAAATGGGCGATGGTGAGATTTCTGATTTTCTGTGGATTTACGTAAGTGTTTGTGCTGTTTTAATCAGCGTATTTTATGTACACCAACGCATATGAAATCACTATACCTTAATATCAATTTTTTATTCAAGTTTATTATAATTTAATACCGAAATCGATCTTAGAAAAACAATATAAGTTGCTGTGTAAATTTTTTCCTGCTTTTTGTTTACTCTCAAGTAATAGTATATCTAGCAAAATTCGATTATTTGCTGAAGAAAGAATTGTCTCTCTTATTTTTCAAAATTGCACGAAACATTCAGAGTAAAAAGTTCCACATACTGTTGAACGTAAAAGGATTATTGTCACAATCTATCTTTGCTAATTACCTAGCAAACCTTGCCTTATGCTGATAAATATCATCGCGTACAGTAGAATACACAATATAACACAGATTACAAAAACTTTAAAAATTGGGGGAGATTTAGAGAAGAGGATAAAACTAGCAAGCTGAACTTATTAGTATAGTGCTTAAATTAACAAAAACACTTCCCGTAATGTACCTTATCAGCCACTGAGGTTTGGCAATTAATGATCATACGTTCATGTCTTTAAAAGGAAATAGCCTTTTAAACGCAGTTGACCAGCCAACAGCGGAACATACAAAATGTGAATATGTGAGATCTAAGAGTTCTGGGTTCGTTGAAGAACTTCACGTAAAACATGCACAAACTCTAAAAACGGTCTTTTAGATTAAACATACCACAAAATGTAAAAGCAACACACACATTTTTGTCATTTTAAATAACAATGGTTTATGTCAGAAAATATTTGCGGTAATCATGTTTATTCTTAATAAATAACCTCAAGTTTTCACACACGATTTTGTGTTCCATCATGTAACAGGATACCTATTGTTTATCCTTAAAATGTTGTAGTGTTCCCTTAATTATCTTCACGTCATATGGGGTCCAGTCCCACAAATAGAACTTCTAATAAAGCTTGATAACGGGAACGAAAAGGTTGAATAGTTTTTGCGCTGTTTCTGAGAGTTTTCGGGGAAAAAAAAAAAAAAATTCGAAACATATGTCAATTCTGCTTAATGCTCTGTAGTAGCCTATATATATTTGGTATGCACTAATTGCAGAACTCTGTATATTTATTTGCCAACCATACTGTAAATACAAAGATCTTGGTGGTGGTGGTGGTGGTGGTGGTGGTGGTGGTGGACGTTTTATTGTACGATTTTAGGATACACTCAAATAAGTACATCTGTCGCATGGGCCTTACGGCCGTACATGCTAATGTCATCCTTATAGCAATCACAAGGGCCATACTCATACATACGTACATACATGTGTAAACATACATCCATATATATATATATACCTACATAACACAAATCTACATGCATACATAAGATTCAAAGATCTTATTGAGATTCAAAAGATCATATTAAGATTCAAGGGAGCGCTCAGTACCTCGACCCCCTAGCTCTATTAGTATCGACAGGAGTATGGTCAATTGACCTTACAATAAATTCTGGGGTACAATTTTTTGGTTTAGGAAAAGAAATCTAGACAAATAATTGGCAGCCAAAGTAATAGTATACAGGAAATAAAAAAGGTATTAAAACAACAGTGGCAACGGGAATGGAACACTGTAGATGTAGGTAGAAGAACCTATCAGTTATTTAACAATATTTCGGAAAGATTGAGAATTAAAGCGATGAAAGGAATGGTACATTACTTAACTGGACACTGCCCATACAAAACGTATTGGAAAAAATAAGCAAAACACGAAATGATATATGTAATCTCTGTAATAAACAAGATACACCCGAGCAAGTCTTATTTTAATGTCCATACTTTTCAAATCATGTAAGGTATTAGAGGGTCAATTTAAGTAGCCATCATATCTCACACATCCTAAGAGACAGAACCTTATACAACCAACTTCAAATTGCTGATAAAGTCTGCAAACTGGCGCGGGAAGAAAAATAGAACGCAATAACCAAGAACTCCTCACCGTTCCGAAAATAAACAAGTACTAACAGACTTTATCAGAGGCGATACGCGCTCTTTACTGTCGTTTTGTGCAGCTGTGCCCGGTCAACCTTAGTCTTGGTCCGCGTTAGGGAAAAACAAAACGAAGACCATATTAACATATTTGCTGCAACGTTTGTATTTTTTTTCGTTTGTATTCCACTCCTGGAACATCTTTTATAACATTTAAACATTTATAAACAAGCGTATATTCCACTTTTGGTGTTACCGCTTTCGGCATGTTAATTTTGTGAGAAGAAATTAAAATGAGAACTAACACATGATGTGGGTGACGTGTTTCGACCTCGTCGGTATGTTGTTATAAATTCAGTCTTCAATTCTTCAATTGCTAAGGAAGCAACGAATCATAAAATTGAAAGTTCCGCAAGCTAAGGTTACCTTGCATTTTAAGTATCTGCGGGCCGATTAATATATTTTTCCTTGATCTTCTGTCACTTAGCTGTTCTTCAACGTTTCTCCTTCATCATCCGTATCGTCTAGCTTAGTGTTGCCAAGATAATTATTTAGTTTCAAAATTATGGTAATTTATTAAATTATAATAAAAACTATGTTTGGCATGAAAATAGCAACTAATGCAAATTTAAATGTTGTACATCATATTTTACATTAAAGTTAATAAGAGTTAGCTGGCACAATGATGGCAACATTTCTGAATGCTAGCAATGTGCTAGGTAGTATACCAGTGTGTGTCATAATAATTTATTTTGATGCTCAATTGTTCGAAACAACAAAAAATGTCAATGTACTTCTGTCACACTTTCTCTGGATTTATACTGTTCAGAAATTTGTCCCACATTGCAGATTTCTCTCACACATTGTTTAAAAACAAAGACGGCGGCACAACAGCCCGGAAGATTTGAATTTAAACTTGGATATGAATTGCGTTATGCACGACCCTAGTACCGTTTTTTATTTTTCAAAAAACAGATAAGCGAAACACGAAATATTCCACCTCGGTTAATATGGAAGTTGGCACAAAGCCCCCACTTCATGTGTGGGCTTCTATCATTACCGGCTATGAGGGCTCACGGGAGCCATGAACTTGAATAAAACTCACTCGCTTTGTCTGATTTATCATATTTAAAGTGTAGTAATGAAGTTTGCGTGCACACAATCTTTTTTGCCCCCACGGCATTTGAAAGGGGTGTTAAGCACACGAGAAAAGTGCAAGCAAATTCTAGACACACTTAGTTAGCAACTAACTTTTGCAGAACAAGGAAATTCTAATTCCTCCGGTGAAATAAAACGGCTATAATTTACCGCTGCTCAAACCAAGATATACCCACAAGCGAAAGATGCACACTCAGCTGTTTACAAATGCTTTGCTTTAGCCCCAGGCAGCTTATTCAAACAATTCACTAGCCGCGGAACTTAATTGTAGGTCACCAGACACCATACCCCCTTCCCTCCAGGCTTCCGCAGTGTTCGCATGTATTATTCCGTCTGCTAAATGTTTTCAAAAACCCGTTTTCCCTCCGCACTATATGCACATACTCTGATGATCGTTCTGACTGTATCCGCAGAAAAATACCGTTTTTAATGTAGATCGAACTTCAGTTAACTTAATAATATGCTGATTTATTTTATTTACGGATAATGTTTAACATCTCAGGTCATCAGGGTCCTATTGAATTCAGGGCGTGAAACGGCCAATAAATTTTGCTCAGAGGTCCCTTCTTTCAGCCTTGAAGTTCTTTTACATGCCATATATCTACGACATGGGACCTATGGCTTTACTTCCCTTCCGAAGGAAGCCGTACGTAAGATTTATACACTCGAAAAAAAAAAAAACCATCTACCCTGGCCGGGATTGAACCCGCGATCTTAGATTTAGGAGGCAAGTATGGTTACAACTACAGCACCAGGACCGACTTAGTAAATACTCTAAATATTACTGTATTAACGGGAGTACCAAACAAGTGTTGATCACTCACGCGGCTTTTTGGCATGAGAAACGCGTTGCTACTTTCACTTTCCGGGAAGTATTCAGAATGATAATCAACTTAAAATGTTTTCTTCAACAATTTATTAGAGGAGTTAATTAAATATAACTCGCATGTGTTAAAAAAAAGGCTACCCAAGATGAATAAAAAAAATTCACGAATGGGGCCAGATTTTTTGGAGCTCTAATTTTTTTAAAATTTATTTCACACAACCTTATAAACGGAACCACGCCTCATCCAAGAATAGTATTAATTTCGATCTAGCTGTTCGGTATCTACATTACTCAGAATTCATACATGAAAACATGTGGCTTTGTTGTACGCAATTCCTTTGTTCCCCAATGCCTATTCTATACCTTCCCCCATCCTTTCTATCTGACCACGTTAGGAGGGGTCGCTGCGTATTGCTATTGTCTCTTAAGCTTATTGAACGATCGAGAAGTCGGTGTCGTAACCATCTCGGCCGATGCTCACTGTCTCGCGTTCCGACTATTGAGTTGGCATCGGGATGGTGGACTGAGTAAGTGCTTTCCACTTTTCTTTCAAATGGTTAGGCCCGGAGTCTTCTTCAGCGGTTAGATCTAGTGATCCAGGCAAATTGAGGTTGTACCATATTTTCTTTTGGCCTTATACCGTGCACATTGTGTAAATTGGCTTAAGCTACGTTTTGTAATCTGTTAACTTAGGAGGGAACTTGGATTTTTTAAAGTCAATTGCTACATTTATTACGAGCAGTATTACACTTTGTGTAATATTACTATTTTGTAAAATTCTTGCAACGGAGTAATTACTTGTTAAGGAGTTTATTAATTATTGTATATTTATTTAGGCAGTGCTTTGTTAAATGGTATTTTTTCACAAGTTTAAATTTTCAAAGCTAAAATCTGTTTAACACTGCCCTCCATATAATTATTGTTGCTGGATAAATATATTACAATGATCATACATCATCATCATCATCATCATCATCTTCTTCTTCTTCTTCATCCCCTTCCGCATTGCAATTACCTTTCTCCTGGCATATCCTAGGAGTTTTCCCTCCAGCATATTTCCAAGGATGTTGTCTTCCAGGACATCGAGGGGCATTCCTGTTATTCAGATACAGATCCGTAAAAAAGGGGCAGAATTATGCGAAATGCCATAGCTATTTTATTATACAAATTTATCACATTTTGGTCATTGTGCAGATCCATATTTTCACGGTGAGAATTCTTGGCTATGTTCTTCTCTTCTTATCCCGAACATATCTCTTTTTCAAAAAAGAAATTAATTTTAGCACTTAGAAATATAACACTAGGAGTTTTGTTTAAATCGAATTTGAACTTAACGAGCTGAGTATATTTGTGCGTATGTCTTACTGATAAATGCCTCCTCTGATGTTATATGTTCTCTATTGAAATTTACAATCTCATTTTGCAATAAGCGACCGTTGCCACGCTGTAGTCACCTAACTGACATGACAAAGTTGCTAAACACTCAGCACGCATGCCTCTGTCGACGTAAGAGCAAAGACCGAGTGAGTGATCGATACTTGTATTGCTGATCTAGGACAATATTTAGATGATGTAACAATTATAAAACTAGAATCGCAAAGTTGAGTGGTTTTTTAAAGTTTTTCATTAAAATTACTGGTACTACTTTGGAAATCTCGATTCACATTGAAAGCGATCTCGCTGTCGTAAATAAAGATGTTAATAGAGCTTAATAGGGGAAACAACAAGTATAAATACTTTTCCCCTGTCTCTTAGAGTTTTAGAAAAAATAAGTGTAAATATTATGTTGAAGTATAAGGCAATACTACTTAGTGTTCTGCATATATTATTTACATCCTTTCCGACGGACGGGTAAATTTTTTCCTATCCGCATATCGTTCAGCCAAGGCCGCTAAAGTTGAACGACATGATAGTGCACTTGTCGGATATCTCTGTTGGTATATCCATGAACAAAAAAATGAGCTCATGTCCGATTTGGAAAACATCGGAAATATTAGCTAACGCTGGGTTCACAATGCACGTTTTAATGCCGCCTTCAATTCATGTTGAAGTTATGAAATTCGTTTTCTCGGATGGATGACAGGACGAAAGCATGTGTTTAGTAATAAGAGCTACTTAGGTTCGAATCCCCGTAATGCTTGAATGTTCCTTTGTTAACTTTAATAAATAAAATTAACATTTAATATACGACAATTATATATCTTTAGGGGCAACACATGTTTGAATTTTAAGGCATTTAACTGAAATACAAAAACGTAAATTAATAATTTTCATTTGTCAAAATTAATGCCACATTATAAAGTATTCTAACTTCGGCCAGATAACATGTCAAATGTCAATTGCAATAGAAATTATGTTCCATTTATAGCAGGGAATCGCCTCATAAGATAATGGTACTGAGTTTCCTTCAACTATGTATAATGCTTGAAACGCTTTTAAAGCCGAAATCTGAATTAAATAACTAGATAATTATAAAAACGGTCATTCTGGTCATCTAGAAAGTACATTATCTTTCCAGAAAAGGAAAATCTATAATTGAAGTATGTTTTTATGTTTTGAAAGAGTTTATTGTTAGATGAATATTAGCATAAATTTTCTATATGAAACTTTAGAAATGCATTAAATTTAAGTAACATTCAGGGTTTTCAAAAATGTTAGAGAAACTGAGGCTGATTGCACAGTAAATAGTCAATATGTACATTGAACAACATTTTACTAGTTCTTAAAGTGATTCGAATTCTTGAACGTTTCCTTCCTTGCTTCCTTTACCGTTTCATAAAAACGAAAGTTTTGATCTCCTTACCAATACCAGCACAAAGGCAGAGGATAAAGAAAGTTAAGTATGAAATAAAGTAAGCGCTACTGACTCCCCGTTATCAAACTTAAGAATTAATTTTCTTTCTAAAGGACTTTGTTATTGCTACATATCCTCTTGGCGAAGCTTCATATTGGTGCACAATCTCTCTTGATCAATTTTGTCAACAGAGTAAGATTACTTTTTCCGTTCCATGCTTAAACAAGAGCTTTTTTATTCTTTTTACAACTGTTGTAACTCTGCAGTTCTAATACCTAGGCTTACCATTCATAATGTGTAAAAAGTTACCTAGTTATATATCTTATTCATTGTATGCTCTATCGTCGTTAAAACAGAAAATAAAATGTTTAATTTCCAACCTGCTCCTTAATTTGTGCACTAAATTACTAAAATATGTACTTTTAAAGCAGATTATTATACACAGTATGTTTCAAAATTACTTGGAATTAAGCAGAATGTCACAGGGGAATACAAACATCTATGAGCCTTGAGCATAGTCCCGGATGGTGTATGAGCAATTTACGCTTGTTTCTTCCTAATTTAAACGGTGAAAGCGTTCACTTATGGATTTTGTACTCTAAATATTTTTCTAAAGATGTGATTTTTGGTCGCTCTGTTGCAGGTGGCTACTAGTTCTGAGATCTAGTGGTTGGAGTCTTTGAGCATGTAAGGCAGTGTATTAAAGCAAGTAGCTGCATTTTGATCAGTTTTTTGTAAAAGTTTAGACTTAAATAATGAAATATAAAGTTATTTATATTGTATAATTAACAGGTTGACTTTTGACTCAATTTTAGATCCATTATTGTTTAACTAAAGCTTTTATCTTGCTCTCTAAAATGATTCATAGAAGTTTGGTATTGAATTTAGAAACATCCAATGTAAACATTGTTCTGGGTGCATGGAATTAAGGTATTAATTTTTATAAAGATTTAAAGACATTTCTGTTTAACGCTTGACAGACTTCGGTATACTCTGCTTGGAAATTAATAAAGAGCGATAACTCTATTCAGCAAATATTATTGTATTTTCACGCTCCCTTTTAATTATATGTCTATTGTATTTAAATTAATATTTCAGTAATAATACATTCAGAATTATGAACTTTATTTTAGACACTTAAAATACTTCATAAAATATAACAAAAGAAAACATAGGTACGAGAAACAATAGATTCAAATTACTATTGTTCTAACCAAGAAAGTTTGGGAGTAGAGCTGTTGCTTTCCGAAGATTATATAAAAGTAAGTGTATTAGTCTGGTACATCTTTGAAGCTATCCAGATTAAATGACTTTAACCTGCTGGCTAAAGTCCATATATAAAACACTATATGCTCTACAGCATAAAGGCAAGTTAATGAGCATATTTCAATATGTCGGAGGAAGGGTGACGACAGCCATACTGTAACCAGGTCAATAGGATTACGGAAGAACGTGCTAATGGATACTGTACACTGCTTAGCCAACCAGTGTGTGTGCCCTAATGCTGCCAAAATCCTAACAGTTCCGATGCACTTCATTCTAGAGAGACTGAATAACCCTAAATACACCTAATAAGTTTATAAATATATATTTTGGCCTATTAATGTTCTTAAATGTCTACAGAGTTAATTTTCCTAGCCTTAATAGTGTATTGATATTTTCTAGAGTAAATTTGTTAAAAAATCACGGTTTTTATAATAATGTGTATCTATTACATAATATCTATTTACGCATTAAATTGTCATTATAATTTTCCTCATTGAGAGATTTTAAATTGCCTTTAGCTGATTAAAATAAAGTTTAGCAGATATAAAACGTTCTACAGAGGAAAAGAGAGATAGCCCGCGAAACATTTAGTTATGGGCAACGTCATTCAGCCTGAGTAACTTGCAATATTATTTCAGTCTGAAAGACAGGTTAATCATTGAGAATTTCTGAATTAAATATTTCACCTAGTAGGTCAGTAGGACAATCTTGCTGTATTTATGTCTGGCTACACTCTCTGAAGAATTTTATCTCAGCATTGTTTCTATTATTGTAAAATTATTTTATTTGCATCAATGGTGTTCTAGTAAATATCAACCAGTAAATTTGGTGAAATAGTGCAAATTTGTTGCATGATGAAGACCTTAATGAAAACAGTAAAAGGGGGAAAGTTTTGACAGGATAAGATTTGCCATAAAAAAACTGAAAAGCAATCCCCAAGATACTGGGGGTCCCTGTAACTACATGCTGAAATATTTGATATTAACAAACATAACCAAATTCCATTTATAGATTTGGGAGAAAACGTCTAGTTGCTTCTAATGATATTAAACAAGAAAACTATGTAAGGTGATGAATACTTCGAAATTAATTACAAAACAATACTATATAAGAAGACTTTCTTGCATGGTATTTCTAAAAATGTGCATGAAAGTATTCAAAAGGTCTTTACAATAGGTATTATTTCCATGGATATGCGAAGTTTAAAAAAAGAAACCCAATAATTACTCACCAGAAGCTGTGAGATTTATTAAGATCATGAAAGGCATTGCAACAAAGAATACATATCCACCTGATGATAGCAAAATGTATAATGCATCTTTAGGAAACAATTCTGAGAATGTGTCCATTAACTTAGGTACTATTTAATGCTAAATGTACCGCCACGGGTGGCCGAGGTCGTTAAGGTACGGACTCGTGAGCGGGAGGTCTGCGGTTCGAATCCCGCCAGGACCGTCCTCCCTGACTGGGGTTTTTTCCAGGTTTTCCTCAGTCTTCATAACTGGCAAATGCCGGGGAGGTACCTAAACTTAGGCCTGGAACGTTTCCTTCCTTAAAAAAAAAATATCCTTTCCCAATTTATCATTTCATCTCATGTATCATCAGTGTCCACCGCCTGTGGTGCCTCAGTAGTGAAAACGGGCGTTAAACACTAATAAAAAAAAAAAATGCTAAATGCATTAGTCCCTTTGGATATTCTGGAAGTGATCTTTGCGGATGCACTTATTGCAATGAAAAATTACTTACTGCCCAATCATGTAGTACTGTAATTTAACAACAAACACCCAGATGTCAATATTATATAGGCTGAATATATGTCTATAGTCGCAATGAGTAAACAGCACAAAGACGTAGAACGTATTTTGATAGATTTTCATAAAAATCTTCCCTGTACTAATACTACTACAAATGTTAAGTATCACAAGCAAGAGATGGTCATTTTTATTTTAACATTCACAAATTTTCAGAGATGGTCCTTTACAGAAACGCAGTCATGGTAGGTTCTTTCTTTATAAATGTGCTCGTACTAGTTCTCTCAGCCCAGAATTTCAGCACTCACCGATCTTCTGTGTCTCTACAGGGCGGCAAATTAAAAAGCTACATCTCGTTCGATCGATATCTGCAATGTATTTTTAATGAAAGGAAACTTCTTCAGTTAGTATTTTAACATTCGTAATTACATAACACTTACATCCGAATTGCGTCAAGTGTGACTACAGTTCTTGAAGAACGAATTCGTGCTGTCTTAAGCGCAAAAATTAAATGTCCACCCGTGTTGGAGGTATATTATGAACTGATAAGATTAATTAAAAATTTAAGAAAATAATTCCCTTAATCATTCGAGAGAAGCACAACACAGCATGAATTTTCACTTGGTGAAAATTTGAAAATGTCATTTACCCTGAGGGAAATTTGAAAAGAACTTTGAAGAGAGAGTTCAATAGTACGTAAAACCGTTCAGGGGTAAACGGGAGGGATCCGGAAGGTCGAAAGGGGAAATTCAAGATCGTCCGCGTGTCGACTCTCGGTCCGCGATTCCGGATGTCGTCGGCCTCCGGCCACACCGCAAGGTGCGTGCCGCGCTAGGTCGGCGATACCGGCCGGTCGGGGCCGTTGGCAGCGGCGGGCTGTATTTCTCCCCTGGTAGGACGTTGCGACCCATTGGACAGGGGTCTAAGGCCCCGGATGGAGCCCGAGAGTTCTCGGATCCACGTTCCCCCGGACCCCGGTCTCCCGGCCCCCGTCCAACGGTATGAGAGGAGATGACCCGCTCTGGCGAGCGTCCGGCCCGAGGGCAAGCTCCACGGGTTCGTGCGAGGTGCCGCGGGCTGCTGGCCCCCGGAGTTCTCGGACAGCTTTGGCCGTTCTCCCGTCTGCGGCGCTATTGCTTCTGATGCCTTCCCGACCCGTCTTGAAACACGGACCAAGGAGTCTAACATGTGCGCGAGTCATTGGGAATCACTAAATCCAGAGGCGCAATGAAAATATCAAATTTGAAAATGTCAAATGGAAACCTTGTAATATTTGGTTTCGCATAGGCTCAAATCTTCTACAATAATAGATTACATACACCGGAGCAAAAGAAAAGCAATATGACTAGTATATGCAATCATGTAATTAAGTACAATTAAGGGGAAAAGTATTTATACTTGTTTTTCCCCTATTAAGCTCTATTAACATCTTTAATTACGACAGCGAGATCGCTTTCAATGTGTATTTAGATTTCCAAAGTAGTAGGAGTAATTTTAATAACAAAGTTTAAAAAAAACTACTCACCTTTGCGATTCTAGTTTTATTTTTTCACATAATCTACATATCGTGCTAGATCAGCAATACAAGTATCGATCACTCGCCCGGTCTTTGCTCCTACGTCGACAGAGGCATGCTTGCTGAGTGTTTAGCAACTTTGTCATGTCAGTTAGGTGACTACAGCGTGGCAACGGTCGCTTATTGCAAAATGAGATTGTAAATTTCAATAGAGAACATATAACATCAGAGGAGGCATTTATCAGTAAGACATACGCACAAATATACTCAGCTCGTTAAGTTCAAATTCGATTTAAACAAAACTCCTAGTGTTATATTTCTAAGTGCTAAAATTAATTTCTTTTTTGAAAAAGAGATATGTTCGGGATAAGAAGAGAAGAACATAGCCAAGAATTCTCACCGTGAAAATATGGATCTGCACAATGACCAAAATGTGATAAATTTGTATAATAAAATAGCTATGGCATTTCGCATAATTCTGCCCCTTTTTTACGGATCTGTATCTGAATAACAGGAATGCCCCTCGATGTCCTGGAAGACAACATCCTTGGAAATATGCTGGAGGGAAAACTCCTAGGATATGCCAGGAGAAAGGTAATTGCAATGCGGAAGGGGATGAAGAAGAAGAAGATGATGATGATGATGATGTATGATCATTGTAATATATTTATCCAGCAACAATAATTATATGGAGGGCAGTGTTAAACAGATTTTAGCTTTGAAAATTTAAACTTGTGAAAAAATACCATTTAACAAAGCACTGCCTAAATAAATATACAATAATTAATAAACTCCTTAACAAGTAATTACTCCGTTGCAAGTATTTTACAAAATCTCCGGCCTAGTCAATAAATAAAAAAAGTATAATACTGCTCGTAATAAATGCAACCATTGACTTTAAAAATTCAAGTTCCCTCCTAAGTTAACAGATTACAAAACGTAGCTTAAGCCAGTTTACACAATGTGCATGGTATAAGGCCAAAAGAATATATGGTACAACCTCAATTTGCCTGGATCACTAGATCTAACCGCTGAAGAAGACTCCGGGCCTAACCATTTGAAAGAAAAGTGGAAAGCACTTACTCAGTCCACTACCCCGATGCCAACTCAATAATCAGAACGCCTGACAGTGAGCATCGTCAGGATGGTTACGACACCGACTTCCCGATCATTCAATAAGCTTAACAGACAATAGCAACACGCAGCGACCCCTCCTGACGTGGTCAGATAGAAAGGATGGGGGAAGGTGTAGAATAGGCATTGGGGAACAAAGGAATTGCCTACAACAAAGCCACATGTTTTTATGTATGAATTCTGAGTAATGTAGATACCGAACAGCTAGATCAAAATTAATACTATTCTTGAATGAGGCGTGGTTCCGCTTATGAGGTTGTGTGAAATAAATTTTAAAAAAATTAGAGCTCTAAAGAATCTGGCCCCATTCGTGATTTTTTTTATTCGTCATAGGTAGCCTTTTTTTTAGCACATGTGAGTTATATTTAAATAACTCTTTTAATAAAATGTTGAAGAAAACATTTTAATTTGATTATCATTCTGAATACTTCCCGGAAAGTGTAAGTATCAACGCGTTTCTCTTGCCAAAAAGCCGCGTGAGTGATCAATACGTGTTTGGTTCTCCCGTTAATGCAGTAATATTTAGAGTATTTACTAAGTCGGTCCCGGTGCTGTAGTGGTAACCATACTTGCCTCCTAAATCCAAGATCGCGCGTTCAATCCCGGCCAGGGTTGATGGATTTTTTCGGGCGTTAAAACATTGAGTAGGCTTCCTTCGGAAGGGAAGTAAAGCCGTAGGTCCCATGTCGTAGATGTATGGCATGTAAAAGAACTTCAAGGCTGAAAGAAGGGACCACTGGACAAAATTTATTGATCGTTTCTCACCCTGAATTGAATAGGACGCTAATGATCCGAGATATTAAACATCATTCGTAAATAAAATAAATCAGCAAATTATTAAGTTAACTGGAGTTAGATCTACATTAAAAATCGCTAATTTTCTTCGGATATTAGCCAGAACGACCATCAGAGTATATGTGCATATAGTGTGGATGGGAAACAGGCTTTGAAATCATTTAGCATACGGAATAATACATGCAAACACTGTGAAAGCCTGGAGGGAAGGGGGTATGGTGTCTGGTGACCTACAATTAAGGCTGGTGAATTGTTTGAATAAGCTGCTTGCGGCTAAAGCAAAGCATTTGTAAACAGCTGAGTTGTGCATCCATGCAATTACCATCTATTCGAACCGTTAAAATTTCTGGGTTTTCAGCCAGTGGTGCATGATTGCTTCCACACCTTCCTGTCGAATAGCAGACTTCTCAATGCTGCTTTTAACGGCCCGATTACATGATAATTGCAAGGCTTTAGGATTGCACTAAGGAAAGGTTTTCTTGAGTATTTTCTTTGTCTAGGCATCTGTATATAGCCGGGCGTTGTCTTAGAGAAGAAAAACTTTTCTAATTTTTTTTACGAAATTTTCGTGCATAAGCATATTGTGCCTCAAGCAGGATCTAGCAGCAATAAGCTCCATTGACTGTTCAGGTTCATAAAACTGATGTACAATATGTCAAAATTCCTCTAAGAGAACTTTCCCAGCCTACAGGGGAGTTTTTGCTTTGATTGGAAAGAATATCTCTCTTTTGGTCTTCACCATGCTCACTTGCTTCGATTCAGGGGTATAGAGATGTATCAAAGTTTCATTGCAGATTACCATTCGATGCAAAACATTCCCTGCACTGTGCCTAAACCTCCGGCACATTTCCCCATGCGCAGCCCTTTGATTCTAAGATAGAATTCGAGAACACATCTTGCTGAGACTTTTTAATATCCAAATCATCTGAAATTTTGGATTGAACACTTCCATAACTTATTTCAAAACCATTTTCAAAAATTGTTAAAAGTGGATTGTGTGTGATTAGGTTCCAGAAGGTTCGAATAGTTATCTTTGTTAAATTCATCCGAGGTCGACGTTGGGGACTTTCATTTGTCACTGTTTCTCGTCCTTTTGTGAATGTTTTGTGCCACTCTTACACTTGACTTATGAAGCGTCTTATGTGTAAACTTTCGGTCGGTTTTACGACCTCCTGCGCCTAGAAATTATTAATGCGTTGCGCAATTGACGAGTGTACCTCTTGCTCGGACATGATGCTACTAACGAACGAAACTGATGTGTGAGGTGAACCAGATTTCCCTCTGCTCTTGAAATCCCCACTAAAGATATATCTCACTCCTTATCACTCACAAGCGACGATAAAATCAAATTTCCGGTTTATATTTGATTGTCCCACATAAATATTTTCTAAATATTTAGAATCTTGTTCTAAAATATTTACAAACTCTTTTTACATAAACATATATGGGGCATTCTGCATTATACATATGCCCATGTAGGAACCATCTTAAATGTTTAAATACTATTGCGCCTCCTTACTAAATCTTGATGTTCAGAACCATTGTTGTTTAACTATTTGTAATAGCCAGAAAAACCTCAGGAATGCCAATTACGTTATTTATACGCTAGTCAAAATTATCAATTAGGTTTCAATTTCTATTTACAAAGGCGTTTCAGGTCAAATCGACCCCATTTGGCGTTCTAGTATTTACTGTACTTAAAGATCAGGCAGTACTTACCAGTGACCAGTACTAGCGACATTAACTTTAAAGAAGAGAAACAGCTTTCAACAAAATTATTCGTAGCATGAAATTGCTCGTTTTTTTTAGTGCTGGTCACTAAAGCTCCCATCCGGTGGTTTCCTTCTATGAGTAAATAGCCATCATAATGCTGGAAACAGAACAAAAGAATCGATATGAAGACCTTTCAATCGCGTTGAAAACAATAGAACCGCCTGCACAAGTGCTGTTTACCTTCTCCCTGCAAGAGTTGCCCGGAACGAATTCGCGATTAATATTTGAATTTGTGGAGGAATACAATTGAAGAAGATGCCGGAAATGGGTACATTTTCTTTTAAGATGCTCTCTAAGTCTTTTTACTTTCTTTCATCGTACTTCCTTTTCTCCAATGATCGATCTTTGTGCTGCAAACAATGGACCAGTATTAGGCTTACATCTTAGAGCAAGTTCTCAATATCTTCTGGGTCAAAACGCTTTTCTTTGTGAAAGAATAACTGAAGTTTCTTAACCATAATCGCAACATAACTATATAACACAGCATTACAAGGGGAAGCTTCAAAGTGAACTCGGTGAGGGTATTCGTGTCAGACCTTTTTCCCACAGTTATCTAGATCGATTTTACCGCCATGGGTGGCCGAGGTCATTAAGGCGCGGACTCGTGAGCGGGAGGTCTGGAGTTCGATTCCTTCCAGGACCATCCTCCCTGACTGAGGTTTTTTCCAGGTTTTCCTCAGTCCTCATAACTGGCAAATTCCGGGGAGGTACCCTAAACTTAGGCCTGCAGCGTTTCCTTCCTTAAAAAATATCTTTTCCCAATATATAATTTCATTTCATGTATCACCAGTGTTCACCGCCTGTGGTGTCTCAGTAGTGAAAACGGGCGTTAAACACCATTAAAAAAACTAAAAAACTAGATCGAGAGTTTCAAAGTAAAATGACTATGTGTGTGTGTGTGTGTGTGTGTGTGTGTGTGTGTGTGTGTGTGTGTGTGTGTGTGTGTGTGTGTGTGTGTGTGTGTGTGTGTGGTAAGAAGTGAGTTTTGGCATTATTTCGAAAGAATGTTGCATTAATTTTCACTATGCAAGTAAAATACACGGAATAAAGCAACAGGCACAACACACAAAACCATTATATGGACGATATGAATCGTATTCCATAGATTTTTTTTTAATATGGTTTATTTACGGACACTCTTTAACGTCTCAGGTCATCAGCGTCCCATTGAAATAACGACCTGAAACGGCCGACAAATTTTGCTCAATATTCTTTATCTTGCCGTAAATCTGCTACACGAGACCCACGGATTTACTTCTCTTCCGAAGTAAGCCGTACTTATTATGATTTTTACACCGGAAAAAATCCATCGATCCTGGCCGGAATTGAACCCGCGATCTTGAGTTTAGGAGGCAAGTATGGTTACCGCTGCACCACCAGGACCGACTACATTTCATACATGAAAAATCACATGTCATCTGAATTAGATTTTCTTAATGTGGAGATTTCTAAAGGATTCACAAAATCAACTACCCCCAGCAACACTGACGCATAGAGTGATATAAAGAGTAATTTTTTTTTATTCGCAGGACCGCCCCACGGTAATGGCCGGTCGGTCGGTTCAAGCTCTTACCGCGTTGAACGGGAGTCGCAAAGTCCCATAGCTATGAATATCATAAGTTATTACTGACACTCAAACACCGAAACGGTACATTTATTCATCATTATCTAGCGAAAAGTTTTTGGGAACTATCTTCCTTCATTTTCCATACATTTCTGGCATCGAGTTATGAAATTAATCCTTACCCCCTGAAGTTACCTCTGAGAAATGGAAGAAATTTCGTCACAAATGATATTTTTCGGTTCATCTAATGTGTATGGACATATTTTGTACACTTTTTCCTTTAATACCCCCCAGAGATTAAAGTGTGGGGTTGTGATTCGGAGGATCGAGGGGCCATATATTGTTACTGTTGACTATATCGTCGAATATTGCATGCATGGAAACACGGTGTATATGTGCCGTTGCAGAGCCGTATTGGAAAGTCGCAAACCTAAGTTATCTCACAGTTAATTCATGGAAAAAGGGTTGCAACATGTTCTATACATACCTACCATTATTAATTGTTATTTTTAAATAAAAGGACTATTATTCTCTGGCCGCTAATGGCGCACCACACTCCCATCTGTTATAGTAATCCATGGGTTCATCGTGAAGCAGACTACATTTTTTCTGAACTATAGTATGGGCCTGTTTGTAAATTAACATACCCTTTTAGATGGAACCATGATTCATCCGAGAAGAAACTTAGATTATGGTCAATTTGTCCATCATGCACACTATTCAAAATCCATTCGCTAAATCTACTCTTGGATGCAGGTTCACCCGGTTTAATCTCTTGTACTACAGTAATTTTATATCGTTTTAACTTCAGTAACTTTGTAGCCATTCGAACAGAAGAATAGGAAACTGCCGTTTGCTGAGAACGATCTCGAATTGTTTTTGAAGAACTCCCAGAGCACATGCAATATTATCCAGTTTTTTTTTCATTGAGTACGTACATGGTTGCCTACACTTTTTATCAAGAATACTTTGTTTACTTACACCCTGGTAAGGATTCGCTATAAAATTCAATATACCCAGCCTCTGGATATCAGGTAATCTATTTTGAAGCAACATCTGGTTATGAATAACAAAGTACATGTTCACAATAATACTAGAATTTTCCAGTATAAATTCGGAATTATCAATCAGAGTTGTCCACTCGCATATATTTGGTATTGTGAAAATAAATAGACATCCAGAGGCTGGGTATATTAGATTTTATAGAGAATCCTTACACAGGATGTTTCAATAAAACGTGCAAATTTAAACAGGAAATAGGGGATGCTTTACTGAGCATTTTGAGATAGGGCACCCATTATTTGAAAAGCCATGTTAAGGAGATGTGGGCTTCTGCATATCAATAATTATTACTGATTATTACTATTACTGTTTTCAACATTATTTACTGCTAAGTTTTATAGATATTTGTTTACGTGAATTCTTTGCATTATTTACAATTATTGCTGTACAATACGATGTAATTGACAAACTTGAGTGAAGTGCCTCCCAACAGCTGTTCAAACGATCACCAACCTGAGTATAAGCATGGCATTTGCGTACAGATTTTGCCGCATACTTTCAAATATCGCTCTTCTACGGAAAAACACACTAGTCGTGACGGATGATGCATGTTGGGAAACCACTCTGTACAGGTCTTTCAGCGGCGACGGCATTGCTACTTTCGCCGTTCACAAGATAATGTCTGTCAGCTCTGTGAATCTCTGCTGGTACTGCGCCATCGTACTGTTCAACTCTTCGAAGGTATGAAAGGATTTGTCGTTAACTCATAACTTATTTGACAATGTAAATATGATAAAATAGAGCTACCTTGTGGACGTTGTGTAAACATAACAATGTGTGTTTCATTGCCTAGCCTTGAGACTCTTCCCTACATATTATTGGTTTCGTAGATCACAAGTTTCCTATCTCAAAATATTCATTAGAATACCCCGTAATTAATGTGTATTTTTCAAACTGAACTGAAACATTATATATATTAAAGAAGTATGTTGGTCTGCATCAGCCAAACGAAATGTTATACAAATGGATGCATTTTTGGCCTTCATAATCATTATCCATAAATATTTAACCGTAAATATCTGTTGGAGTCAAAACACTTTCTTTCCTATCTCTACTCATTTTTCGTAATGTTAAAAGGCTCCTCTTAATTTTATGAATCACATCTAAAACACGTTTACAGAAGTTAGTCTGCGTATTCTATTATTGCATCGCTCAATACTTCAGACCTATTATCTTTTAATTTGTTGAGATTAGCTTTCCTTTTGCTTTCAACTCCACCATTATCTTCTTCAGAATTATCCATTCTATGTAGAGGTTGTTGTGATATCAAAGCTTAACGAATAAAATAGAGTTTAAATTGGACATGCAGTGCTTTTACCTTCCCACTATAGTGGCTGGGCAACATCCTAGGAACAGTGAAGCCTGGTAGATAGACAAACACCGCAAGTACCGTTATCTGTGGAAACAGATGTCTTGTGTTCAATTGGTTAGAGGCTGGAAATTAGATAGAGGAAAGAAAAGGCGTCTCGGGGTTTAAGCTCCAAAGTTAAGATGTTGTGAAAGAAACATCCAGCATATGATAGGGAAAGTCTTCCTTTCCAAAAAGAAAACATTGAACATAACAAAAAACTATAAAACAAACCGAGCAACAAGAAAATGTGAATGGATCTGGTTTTTTTCGCAGTCAGAGAAAAATATAAAATGAAATTAGCTGAAATAAAAAAGAGTTGTTATTTCCTGGAGCAATAATAATTTAAATAAGGGACTACAGTAATTTTAAATTCATTTTAAAGCACAATCAAGGTGAGTGTATCAACAAAATCAAACATAATCAGCGATTATATTCATTGCCTCCAACCAAGGCAACAGTAGTAAGTTTAAAGCAGAAAAAAATGCACGAAAACTTGAGCTTAGTGCGTGAAGAATAGGGTCACAGAAAACAAACGTCTAAAGCTATAGTGACTGAAAGTGAAATTAACTCAAAGCTTATGGTGGAAACAGAAGAGAGGAAATGGAGAGAATGCTAAACCAACAAGAACAAAATACACCTCATACAATACATCTGTCTAGCGCGTTGAAGTAAGAAGAAAGTATTGAGCAAAGTTTTGAAAGAGAAATTGAGATGAAAGAATTTCAGGAAAGAGTTAAACCTAATATTCATGTTGAGCCAAAGGAGTGACATGGAGAAATGTTACCAGCAATATTTGGAACATAGACTTTAACAAGCAGCAGCTATAAGTATCATGATCTAGACTATGATGAGTAGATAGTAACGACGAATACTGTAATAGAAAAAACAGAAGCCAAGACATTCGAGTTTTTTGCTGCAGGTTAGAAATGCGACTGCAATAAGGCTAATTGTGATCAATTAGAGGTTAAGAAGAAGGACGAATTTCTTAAAATTAATGAAATGAATGGAGTAGTTCTGGGAATGTTGACAGTGACTCAGAGTAAAAATCAGAGTCCATCCTCCACTCAAGGAATGCCAAAAGAATAGGAAGATTAGATTAAGAACAATGACGGAAGACGAAGCACAAGTAGAAGTTTCTTAATGACGGCATTACTTGTGTTTCACTTAGAAGTATTTGAGAATATGCGATAATTTGGAGTGTAAATAATGGTTTATTAACATACCTTTCTACATAACTTGGTGCAGTATCTATTCAAGTTTAAGAGAATTGTGAATACAATAAAATTCAATGTGCGGGCTTCCAGTTGCCCTACAGGCATTTAAAATCCACTTATACGGCAAACACGGCTTTATTCACCCGTAATAGATTTCTGTTCTGGTAACCATAGCGCGCACTGACAATTTTTGTTATGACAATTTTTGTTATGGCGTCCACATGCTTATCGTAGCAAGTATGTTGCTTTACTGAGGCTGGTCCTCACATTAAGCATTGGAGCACATGCGTGAGCACCATTATAACTTGGGGAGTTTCTGTAATTATGAAGATGCGTTTATTTTTTGCGAACTCCTACCATAACACTCTGTATATTATTCGGGGCACAGCAGCTAAGAAAAGGCAAGGCCTCTGCAGACGAGTGGATACAATAACAACGTTAACGAATTCGCAATTTCCTTGAATCAAGTATTCCCTTAATGGCCTCCACGGATGTTGCAGATTCAGTCTCTTGGGAAAATTTTCAGGAGGGATGAATATCGAACAGGGGCCTTTTGGATAAGATGGTGAAGTATTCGAAGTTTAAATTGTGACTAGGAAAATGTCCTAGCCAAAGAGTGGGAAGGATTTAAAATTCTGGTAAAATAATACTATTTACAGTTGATTCTTAGAAAGTAAAATATGCAAAAATGAAAGAATAAAGTGTAACTTTGAGAAACATATAACAAATATAATAAACAGAAACAGGAGACATGGGACTTTCAAGATAAAATAACAAGGATAGGTCCGGGAAGACTGTGTGGGAATTTTCAGCTTAAAGCCTTGGATTTTTGGAGTACAGCGAGTAATAACCATGGCACTTAAGACACCTTGTTAAATTGTCACAACTGAATGGAGTTTCTATTGTTACAGTTGATAGAACTTAATTATGAACTAAAATTTAGGTCTGGAAGCGGGAAAATTGAGAAGATTGTGCAAATAATATTTAAAACAAGTACTTGAATCGTATATTAGCATGTGGTACAAGTTTATGGGAGATTTGATTGTTATAAACAGCCCAACATTTTTAACCCTTGCATACATCGCCTACGTTTTCTTTATTTTGTATACCCTGGGTCCAATGTCTATTAAGGGATTTTGATGAGAATGTGTTTTTATATTTTATCTGATACAACAAATTACTTTAAGGTTTATTAATGTGAAACAATACCTGTAGTATATTTGTGTTCAATAACTGTAGTCTGATGGTAGTAGGAGGTTCAAGAAAATATATATATATATATATATATATACATATACATATATATACATATTACGTAATGCGTTGATCTTCTACCCTGAGTAATTACTATATGAAAATAGTAATGTGAGTCATCAGGTCCTTTTTGACACCAAGATCATAGATTTTATTGTGCTATTTACACAAAAAAGTTACATAATAAACAGAAATGTGTCACAGTTGTTGTACACCACACTAGATCTTGGCACACATGTTTTGCACTTTTGCAGCACACTGTTCTAGTTTTCCTGTCCTTTGAAGCAGGACATAAAGAATACGTTCTCTTCTGATGGAAATCACTCTGCTGCTCTGATATGGGAAATAGTTATGAACTTCTCAATATCTAGTATTCGACTTTCTGTAAAAAGGGATTGGGAGATCTTCTGATCATAAATTATCATTTCCATTGAAAATTTTTTTGATGAGCAATTTCATTTTCTACAAAAGTCCTTTGTGGTACACAGAATGTTGAGCACAGTAAAGAATACAAGCATTTAGAATACAAACATACATTATGTTATTTCAAAGAGCTATTGGCCTGCATTTGGTTTGTCTTTCTTGGAAGTAATAGCGTAATATTAGAAACAAAATTTCTCAAAAAGCAATTATGTCATTTCTAGTTGCATCCTGACAGTTACTTTTGGTTCACAAACTATTCTCGATTCTAGGTTGTAATTTCATCCACAATTGTTGGTGAAATAAATAAACCCTAAGCATTCTAGGGAGTAGTTGTTATTGTGCTCCTCGCAGATCCTGCTACAAATGTTACTATAATATGCGCATCTGTTTCAGTTTTTTCTTATCCAAAAACAGCATTACTTACATCACCATCACTATTTTATGCCTTGGAAGAGAAGTCATCTTCTTCTGAAGAGATGAATAGTGTAGCCTGAGGAACAAATTAATGTCTTCATTTGAAGCATTACTTTCATTTGAATGGAAATCGTCTTCAGCGTAATTGGGTAACCACAGATTAAAAATTTGGGTTTGATTACACATACTATCTTGTGCCCTTCTCCGTTTCCTGAATGATATTCCTAACATTCTATCTAGGAAAAAATAATAATAACATAACAGCTATTGGGGAAATAAATGTAATTACATTGTATCATGTACAGCTAATAAGCATCTTTCATGTAATAACTTAAATGCTTCTCTTTTATCACTGCAGGAAATATAATATGTTGTTATTGTTGGAATTACAGAAGAGTATTACCATTTCTCCAAATGCAGTACGGGATAAATTATGAACATAATACTGTTTTCCAGCAATAAGTTATAAAATTGATAGTGCTTCATAAAGTCCTTGTATTTGGTTGCGCAATTCACAAATTCTCTATATAATAGTACAACAATGAACTACCAGCTGTAACAATATATTTTTCACGTTGACAACATTGTGTATTTATGACAACACAGTTTCACCTTAACAATTCTATAATGTTCACTTTAAGGACCCAGTGGTCCCAAGTTATGCAGATATGAGGTATAAAGAACAAACTATAAATAGCATCAAAAAGTAATCACACAAAATTGTAAAAATGATTTAATATTAGGTTATTAAAATGTTAAATTACATAAATTGGCATATTTTTTCCAGGAGTTATAGTTTTTAACTAGAATTCAATTGAAAATTTCCCATATTATTTGTAGAATTGAACAAGTATGTACTTCAGGTAAGATTTCCATTTTTTAAAAATATACAAAAGCTGTCATAATCAAGTCTTTTTCGATAATTGCTAACAATATCTTAAATATTACACGTCAGTCTATATTTTACCATTATTGGAAAACTTACCAAGACGGTTCATTGTAAATTATGCAGGATCCTGGATTCCTGAGTGGATATCTATCAGTGTGCACAGTACAAGAAAGCATGCATTCTTCCTAAGTTCTCCATATAATATGATCATGGCTTTTTCTGCATTAGTAAATAATATCTTCTCTAGCACACCCAGCACGTACTACTTCTAGGACATATGATGACTTATTGACAGGAACGTCTCACTGTACTCTGTGTAAAGGCAGCAAAACATAAATATCACAGTAGGCAAGAATGTGCGGTATGTTTCCAGCTTAGTACCTAAGCAGTTAAATGGGACGAACAACTCTTTAAAGCTTTCATATTACTAGGGTTCGGAATTTTCGGACCCATTCAGGAATAAACTGCAGCATATTGTTGACAATTTCCTTAAATTTTTAGTAAAAATGCGAACAAATATGCCTCTTTTCCCTAACAATATGTACTTAAAGGTTTGGTAATGAGTTAGCAGTCTTCAGAAGGTTACGGAACTCTTGCATCTAATACAGTTTGATATAAAAACAGTGCATTCTTCGACTCTTAAATAACTTGCCTTTAGATCTACCTATCTGGGGGGAAAAAAGAACATAGCATATTCTAAACTGAAATTACTCGATTAAGGAGATCAAAGCCTTTGAGAAGCAAGTGAGAAGAGAAGAGGTATTTTTTATAAAATTTAATTGTGATTACATAGTATACATCTTTCCCAGAATGTTACCCATTGCATGTTAAATAATGCCGTTATATCTTTCAAGAAAAGGGAAATACCCAATATAATTAGCAAAATGGAAAAGGGAACACATTTCGGTGTGTACTTACACTTTGGCACATGAATAATACTTCACTTTAGACATTTTAATATTTATTCACGATAAAGAATATAAAGAATTTCCAGATTCGCTTATTAACGGAGTCTTGGAAAAATCTAAGTAGAAATTTAAGTGTAAATAAAGAAATAACTTGTGGTTAAATAAGAATTAAGATAAATTATATTTTGGGAATAAGTCTCGAGAAATTGGCAAGAGCGTTGGAGCAGAAGTGTCCGTTGCTTTCCTATGGAACGCCAACAGTAAACTTGCTCTCTTTGGGCACCTCACGGTACAGGAAATGAATTATACATTATGACTTCTCTTGAATACCAGCCTAAACATCATGATCCGAGAGAGCTATGTATTCAGAAATGCATTTATGCCTATAGTTTCACTCTAAAAATAAACCCATTCTGAAAGATTTTGAATTACTTAATTAACTTATTGAAACATTGCTCCTAAGTAACCAATTTGTGATCAAATATCTGTAAAAGTAACATTATTTATTTGTAGTACTTCATAGGTAATGGTTCAGTATCTGTTAATGTTTATTTCAAGCACTATGTTTTAAGGCAATAATTAAATGACAGAATAATGGTAAATTTGGTCCCAAGTTCAGTAGTTAAATCTAAAATTCTAATACATTAAAATGACAAGCATTTGGGCCTATATCTAAGAATATTTAATTAAATAATTCACTAGTTTAAAGTTCAGTAAGTCGTTTCAGTGAATGTAAGAAGATTATTACTACATAAAATTAACAAAATTAACCTTTCAAGTAGTTAAGCCAATAAAATGCACCATTAAATTACTTCTTGCTTTCAGCACATGTATGTTTTCTGACCTGAGTCATTTTTCAAGCGAGTAAGTAATTTACTCGAGGTCTTCACTTTCTGACCTGAAAAGAGCTAAAATGACTAGGGTATTCAGATCCTAGCAGAATCGAGTCTTATTGTACCCTCGTGTCTGAGAATGAATGGTTACTACTTCGATACAAACCGCATCTTCCAATAGCACTCTTACACTTCCGGGTATATCTAGTGTATGCATCTTGCTCAATGAGAGGCTGGATTTCCTTGACCAAAAGGCTTAAAATTGTATGGGTAAGTCAGAACGACACGTTTCAGAATTGTTAGATGAATGAAACATATCCTCTACAACCAATAAATACCATGTATGACGTAGCTAGCAGTTCAAAAGAGACAAATCTCCAATTGGTGTAATAAAATAAATACAGAAAGATAAAGAGTTATCACAAGTAATATTTTATACAATACAATACATATTATATTATAAAATATAAGGAAGTCATAATAGCATAATCATTATAAACAAAACTATGTCTAGAATTAATCGAACTGTTGATGGCTACATTATTGGGAAAAAATAATTTTCAGTAATTACTAGTGCCAGTTCTGAGTAATATAGCAAGTCCTAACCCTGTCTCTACTGAAAATAGAGGGGCGATAAGTAAGTCACAAACAAAAAACACAGAAAAGTAATGGTAAAGCAACAAATAAAGAAAGCATAAAAGAGGAAAAGTGGGACAGAGAGAGGATAAGGTTGGTACAATATCAGCTAGAATATGTTGCAAATATTACAAAAGTTGTAAACAGTCTAATGTTATTTAGGATGTTGTTTAGGATATGCGAAGAGTGTTCTAAAGGTTCTCGGCCTGATTAAAATATCGTGAAGATGGCCAAATTACTATGGTAGATGTTAAGTAGCATCCTTTAAATGGCACATTGTAAAATTTCAGACGCGTAAGTGTAGTCACCTGTTTGTCACGATAGTGTAAACAAACTAGTTTAACATTTTCTACAAAATGGATAAAACTGAAATACCAGCTGTGATAAAGTACTTCAATTTGAAGGATTTAACCTCAACAGAAATACATGAGGAGTTATGCTCCACATTAAAGAATGTTTCCCATTCGTTTTTGATGGTTAAAAAGTGGGATTCTGAATTTAAGCGTGGTCGTACATTTATTCACAATGGTGAGCGCTTAGGGCTTCCAATTTTTTTGCCTTCCCAAATCTAAAGAAATAGTAGATGGACAAAGATTCATGTCAAATAACAAGGTTTAAGTTGAGACAGGCACTTATTTTTTTAGTCGGACAAGTCTTATTTTACTGAGGGTATTAAAAAGTTGGAGTTTGGGATAAACTATTGACTCACACGGTTGTGTTGAAAAATAAAAAAATAAAAAATAAAAATAAAAAAAAACATTTCTCTGAAAACTTTTTTTTGTGTGTGTGTGTGTGTGTTTTTTTTTTTTTGTTTGTTTTTGTTTTTGTTCAGGCCGAGAACTTTTAGAACGTCCTATGTACCGAGTGTGTGCGAAACACTATCCCAGCTACGGGGAACCAAATAATAGAGGAATACTGGTAGAGTTTTATTTACGAGAAGGCATGCGACCGGCTTTCATGAGTCACTCTGTACAAAATCATCCTACTTAAGCTGTCTGTTTTAATGAATTCATTCCATTATTGTACACAGAAACCTATACCCACGACGCGTTATATTAATTACACAAAAAGTAAATTGTACCATATGCTTCATTCTTAGATTCAAAGGTTTCATGTTTTCGGCATGATATTAAAATTAGAAACTCAAGTGTAGTGCATGACAAAAGACTTTTGCTACTTGTTGACTTCTAAAGCATTAATAGGAAAACATTTAACGGGCAATATGTACAGCCTAGAAGCAAGAGATGAGGCCAGACTTCACAACAAAGTACAGTTGCAAGTTTGTACACTGAAAGCAGGAAATGGCTTTCCGCACTAGGCTTCAAAATTCGCGTTTATATTTGATGCAATAAGAAAAGCAAGGGTACTTCTCTCACCCATTCAAGAATGATGAGCTCACATTTTGCTGTTGTACTCTGACTTTCTCCATCCCGTTATTAGCTACTTAATCCGGATTTATCTTCGTTAATTCACGAAGCGGTCGCTTATAAGGCAGATTTACTCCAACCTCATATAACTACGAGTAACTACTTTCAAACCAAACTGATCAGACGTGAAAATAGAAACAGGGAACAAGTTTTAAATGGCTCGCAAAAAAAAAAAAAAAAAAAAAAAAAAAGCCAATAATAATAATAAAATAAATAAATACACAAATAAATAAATAAAATAAAAATAAAATAAATGTTAAGAATAACAGGTTAATATATAAGACAGCAATTCAATGTTTAAATTGATTCGGTATGTATAAAAACCAAAAATATAACATGAAATTTAAATGTAAAATTATATAAAATAATATTTGTCCTTCAACTATATTGCAGTTGACAGGCAACAGAAAATATTAAGTACATTAATCATCGAAGATAAGTTTGAGTCAGCGTTTCTATATATATATATATAAGAATAGCTAGTCATTTTAAAACGACTGAAGTGTTAAAATTTATTTTAGCTGGTTAATTGTTTAATATTTTTGTACTTGCATATATATTCTTGTAAAGTAAAACTCTTTCAGTTCTACATTTAAATGTCATCACTTGGTGTTCAGAGCACCCGGAAGTGAATTTATAAAAATATTTTAATTTTTCTGATTAAAATACTCTAATTCGTTTATTTTGTTAATGTTGCCAATATTAAGAGATAAATTAAATGTTCTATGATACTGAAAGTGTAAAAAAGCATGTTTAAAAGCGATATATCAAATGTACCTTTGGTGCATTTTTTCTCAAAAATATATTATATTACATCATTCGATTATCTGATGACAGACACGGCGGCAGAGACTGCATCGACCGATAAGTCGCTCGTGGCCGGGCTACACTATAGCCAGGGCCGGCGGGGCTATACAGTCGGTGGTAGAAACACTAAAGAGAGTTTAATAAATTCTAAATTTCTTTAAATGATTATGTACGCACCCATGTCACATAAAGAGATGCTGAAACTATTTCCTTAATTTTCCACACAATTGCCTCTGAAATTATCCAACATTCTTTTAAACTTTTATGAAAAATTAAACTGATGTCTTGAGGGGTGTTAAAACTTAAGTTCGTATAAATTGTGTGAATACTACTAATTTATAAATTGTATTACATCACCTAAGAATTTCTCTTCAAATAATCCCTCTATCAACACAAGCGGGCTCAGTACGGACATAAGAATCATAAATAAATATTGCTTGTGGAATAGAATAATTATAAGTAGTGTTCTAAGCAGACTTTACTTTAGGGTTAGAAACGTGATGTTCTTTTACTGTTCAAAAGACACTGAGAAGTTCGAGACACAAGCAAACGTAGAAGTTTGATAAACCCTGCCCACCCGCCATTACGTATATAGCCCGACTGGCTTTGAGTGATTGCCTATCAGCTGATGAAGTCCTCCGCCACAGTGTTTGTAATCAGATAATTGGTAGAGTCAATATATAGAAGTCTCTCAATTTTAGGAGTTATCCTTAAATTTGTTGCACATTTCTTAAAATTACCAATTTAAATACAGCTAATAGAACTGAAGGTGCAAGGTGATTAATCACTATTTAAATGATAAAAATTACACTTCACTAGAAATAATGTACTCCTGAAGTAAGATGTGTACTGGAAAGCACTCATGTTAAGGTGTATAACATACTCATGTTTTGTAAACTTCTTATTTTCATGCTGTAATGGCTTCCTGGAAAAAAAAAACAGCCTTATTTTTTAATTATTGCGCTTTAGTATTGTAATCTTATAGTCTTCCCAGCGCCCTTAATCCCTGTGTTACCTTTTTAAGTCTTTTAAGGTTGAAATGTAATATAGTTTTCATTTTTAGAAGTTTGGTTAACATATTAGCAATACTCAGTATGGTACAAATGATATTAATATATATATATATATATATATATATATATATATTATATTACAATGTTACTGTAACATTTGCAACTTTATTGAACTTAATACATATCATTTTAAATTACTGTGACTGAATATAAGTATATTTTGAATATACTGCAACATTTTATATCATTTTAAGAATTTTATACAGTGTTGCTGAAATAACACATTTCATTACTTTATAAGATATAAGAATACTTACTAGCCTTTAAGGATGCTTTAGATAAAGTGTGCACTCAATACGCGTAATACAATTCTCTTAGTCATTTGCTTTTTAGCTATCGTACACCGTTTTCTCAAATTGTCTGAAAATTTGATTTATTTTACAGAGTCACAAAGAAAGTGCTATAGGCAGCCATTGGACCTTAGGTTACTAGCAAATATGTATATAGAATTTTATAGCAATAAAGATACACCTATTACTACCTGTAGCGTTGCAATAGTACGTTATCATCAACGCACAATGCAGATGTGATCAAATACATGCAAATCCAATATCCATAATGTGCATTATACCACTAAATGCTCATTCATATTCATGTAGAGGCTGTTGGCTTCCGAGGAATCCTGGGTAATAGTAATGTTATGCTTTCGACATGCGCCGTTAACAGTGCGGAATTTTCAAGTCTATTTTGGTATTTGTACTGTTTTTATTCATTAGATCATAAAGTTCATCGTCATTAAGAAAATATTTATATAAAAGTTTACAATACTAACGGGTGATCGACAAGTTCCTCCGCACTTGGGTGGTGCTTACAGCACAGGAGAAAATCGGTACTCCTACATTTCTGATCTTACTTGCTTACTTCGAAGCCAGAATTTGGAACGCAATCCGCTAACCCTTGCTGGTTTGGACTTCGGAGTGTGTGCTTGCCTTGGTGGTTAAGAAGTATATGCTCGATACGCGGTCAGTGCTGCCACCCGAATTAATTTCCCCAGTGAAATATCGGCTACAATTCACTGCGGAGTGACTTCTCGATGAGCCTTTATAAATATTGAGTTGCTTTGTGTTAAAATTTAAAACACAGTTATCGTATTACTACAACAAAGAAAGTTACAAATTACGCTGGGTTAGTATCCCAGGACATTTATATTATTAGTCATCCATTCCCTAATATGGCTGTTTGCAGCTTAATACTTGAACCATTGAGAACTTTTGATTTTTTTCGTCAAAAATATGTATATACCGAGAAAACCATAATTCTGAAATCTTCTAAGTTTTTTCTCATTCAAGTTTAAATCAATTTCGAAAGACAGTTTTTAATCATTTTAACCTGTGTAATTGAAATAATGTTTATCTCCAGGGCAAAATTGAGCTGAATTCTATTTTAAAATACGTTAGTAATAAAATATATATTTTCAAGTGAATTTTAAATTAAAGGATATGTCTGTTTATTTGTTTTTACCATTTTCCCATATAAAGTTCCTTTCCCAAATGGCAATTTCACCTAACTTGTCACCAGTGCTCACTGTCCGATTCCTCGCTAGTGAAATCGGGCGTTAAACACTATTAAAACAGATTACCTACGTAGTTTTACGTATAAAAGAGAAAATTGTTGATTTGGACGCCGATGAGTTTGTAATAACATTCATGATTAAATCAATCAAATTGATAAAGTGGCATGGAAAGTCAGACGTATCAACTATGTGACAGAATGTAATTGGCCACTTAACACACTTGCTGTCATATTTAAAAGAGTTGTTTATTTTGTTCTTGGCTGTAAATGTTCGATTTGATAGTATTTGTTAATTTTATAATTTTTGAATATGTACATTGCTTTTAAAAGCAAATTGTCTAAATTTTGCCTTTAATAAATATACTTTAATCTTATTTGTTTTACTTATTTTTCTATCTATCTGTTGGATTTCAACCAAAGTAGTGTCCAATGTATTCTATTCAATAGAGCAATGGTTCTCAAATTGTATTCCTCGGAACTCAAGGGGTCCTCGAAGCCCTCCCAAAGTGTCTATAAAGCATTAGAGTACTATTAATAGCATTTATTCTTGAGTGTATGAATAGAAACAATGAATTACAGAAAAATTATACGTGCTACAAATGTGTTTATGAAGCAAAGTGAATTAGAATGAAATTGAAGGAAAATATTTGTTCCGGAGGGAGCTTTCAAATAGGTAATTCAAAAACGTGGACCAGATAGAACACCCACATGCACCTGGCAACAATGCAAATCATTCGGTAGCAAACTGCGTAGGCTGGGGTTAGTGAATCTCAGATTTTCCGTAACTAAGTTATTGATGCCTGTCGTAACAACTTGTATAAAATCGTATGCTGCATTCATTTATATAAAAATACAAGTATTAAAATACTTTGGTAACCGTGGATTCAGAACTCTAAATTCAATTTCTCGTATTAAGTCCTATATATCACAGTTATAAATTAAAATATTTTAATAGTGTTTAACGCCCGTTTTTACTGCAGTGGTATCTCAGACGGTTGACAATGATGATTAATGAGATTAAATTATAAATTTAGAAAGAGTTTCAAGAAAGGAAACGTTCTAGGCCTAAGTTTGGAATACCTCCCCATTTGCCATTTATAAAGATTGTGGAATATCTGGAACAAACCTCAGGACGGCTACAGCGGAAATCGAATCCCGTACCTCCCACTCGAGTCCGTGCCTTAACGACCCCGGCCATCCTTGGCGGTTTGTAATTCAAATGTAATGTCTCCCTTTCATTTAGCCATTAAATTTTACAAGTAATTTGTCATCATATGTTCTTAATTATTGTTAAGATTAAGTTGTATATTTTTACATACATTTGAACGTAAGGTTGTTATGATTAGGTAATACTAATCTGTAAATACTACAATAAGTATTGCAAAGCACTTATTTGTCTGTTTATAAATTTAATTTTTCAAACTAGATATTCATACTTTTAAAATGTATATAACGTATCAATTTAGGATTATAATCTTAAAGTAAAATTTGGTTTCCACGACAGTGAGAGATCTTAAAGGGGTCTGCGGTACAGGAAATATTTAGAATCATTGCATTAGAGTAACATCTCTACCAACAGAAACTCTTATACGGTTTAATTTAACCGAACGTTGAATTTTACTTAAGCACAATATTGACAAAGCAAAAGTGGTTAAAAAATTCCAGGTAGTCTTCCCTCTACGCTTAATTTCGTTGCGTTATTTTTGTTTTGGTTTAATTTTTTCACTAATTATATTTTATTATGTATAGTTTTATGTACAATTTTAGTAATATTTACACCCAATATATCTGAAAATAAATGTTTGTTGTTTAAAATTTTGCTAGCTCTTTTATTTCAAATTATAAAGTTACTTGTATTGTTCAATAACGGACTAAATAACTTCCAAAAAGGCTAAAGAACAAAATTTAAAAGATGCAACGAGCTTTAAGCATAAAAAAAAGAAAAATTTTCTACAAATTATGTTATCTTAGAGCTTATTATTACACTTAACCTTAACTTCTTTCCAGCTTTTCCAAATATATCCTCCCGCAGTTTCAAATGTGTTATTGATTTTAAAATTTTATATACTTTATTATCATTTTATCAATTTCAAAAGATGTATGCTTGTTATATCACTCTTTGAAGAAACAATAAGTATTGACATTAAATATAAGACCGCATTTTCCCAGTGAAGTTCTGACGAACACAGTCTCGGCCGTGAGAGTTCTCCTTTAAAACTGGATATGAAGTCAACGTTGATTTCCACCTACGATGATCTCAGAGCAAACGATTATTTCCGTCTAAAAACGAGAGCTTGTTTTTAATGATTTTGTACTAGATGAGAGTTCTTAACAGCTTCCCTTGTGTATATATATCCTCATAGACATTAATGAATTATGACCCATAAGGTGAAACAACAATTTAATCAACACAATAAACTGCTTCTGTATGATGTTTAAGATAAAATGCAGTCTGTCATAGATCATTGACCGAAGGAGCCTAAAGTAGCTGAAAGAGAAGAGTTCGACGCTTTTTCTAAGTAGTGCTTCAGCTCTAAGCCACGGTGTACCTCGTATCTCCAACAGTCTTGAACTTTGGTAGAAGTTTATTCACCTCAACTACTCATATATACTTCACAGTGGTATCTGTATATAACTCACAATATTGCCTTCTCATTCACAAAATATCACCATTGTGAAAGATGTTTAATTTTTATTAGATTGTTAAATTTACTAAATGCTGCTTTTCCAATTAAACATGTCGATGGAAAGGAATGGTTGAAAATAATCAATCTTCAATAACAAACAGATGCATTTGTAATATTCTTAATTCATTTATTTATAATAAAACAACATTATAATTTAAGAGCCAATATACACTACTTTAAATTATTTTCAGAATCAACTTTAACATTGTTAGTATTCTTGGATATGTTTAAACATCCCCAGAAGAAATTACATAACATACAAATTGTAACTTTCAAACATACAAAACGACGCATTCTCTTGTATTCCGTGTGAAGTTTTATCGATCACAACGAATATTTAATTGTGTTTAGTGCAACAATTAACTCTTTTGATTTCAAATTGCAATTAGGAACTGATACAATATTAAACACGCTTTCGTTCACAAAAATAAAATTGGAGCGTATTTCAATGTATATATATCCTATTTTAATATATAGATAAAGCTTTAGTTCCTCTAACACCAACATAACACCTAACTACAAGATCGTTATCGGAAATTTATTTTGCAGAGGGAAGTCGCTGCTTAACGGGCAGGACAACTGACGAGGGAAATAATTGTTACAACTATTATGTCGTGCGGTTGAAAATCGTAGCACGCTTTTTTTCTTTCGTTATTTGGTAGTAGATAGTAATTGAAAATCTTGTAAATGAAAACGCCTTTGTTTACCAATCTGAAAATTGCATTTCCGGATGGAGATAGTGCTGCTGCTGGAAATTTAACATGCAATTCTTCCCTGCAGCACTTGTGCGATTGTTTCTGAACATAACAATCATAAATAAATATTCTTTGTTCTAACGCATATCTCACTCCCGGCATACTTCACAATATCCAACACAGATAAAACTATAAATTCTAATACGCACTTCCTACATAAATGCAACTGTACCAGTTGGCATCATAAACACGACTAAGAAAGCTGTATTACCTGCGTTAGCGGAACTTCTTATTGAGAATCGCGCTTCCATTGAAGGACAATCGGATTCCACTAGTGTATGGAAACTCCGATTGCGTAATGGAATGAGGGCATAGTATATATCTTATAAAATAATAAAGAAGTAAACGATTATTATACTGCGTTATGATGTTTAAATATTTGAAATTAACTCGTTTAATAATGTAACATGTAGAATATATTGCCTAATGTAACATAAATATTGAGCTATTGACAATTCAGAAACCAAAAGTATGAGATGAGATGTTGCACGAAATACTGCAGATTTTGGCCATTGATATTACAAATAATGCTACTTCATATTTACAAAAATAAAAAAAATCGCATTTATACACATAGTTAATTTAGGTGCTCCCCAAATAAACGCAAACCGCATGGGGCCAAGTCGCGCCAATTGCCGACTCAGGTGGAGAAGCTCCCCTCATATCCTTATTAGCATAATAACGTGTACAAAATATTACACTTGTTTGATAAATTAATTCTAACCTGTGTTATAGGAATTGTTAGAAATGGTGTCCGTCTCCAGTTACAGCTCTGTGACATCTTTTAATGGAATTCGCATTCATTCGCAACAGCTGTGATTCCAGATATCTTCTAATATATGTTCTGATATTTGTCTAGCTTGAGGATTATTTCTGTAGAAATATAGACTTTGTTTTTCCTCTATTCTTACTGTAAAAGTTCACAATATACCACAGTAAAATGTGCTTCGCCAATAATATATAAATAATAACCACGACCCACTGCCTTTATTAATATACAATAGCACAAGAACTTGCTTTATTGCTTTCATATTAGAAAAATGACTGGCGGTCTAGGTAGAGTTATCAAAGCAGGAACTGTGTTTTATTCTGACAGTCGACTATCGTGACCTTGACTCAGCGAGCGTTGCGTATAGCTGCGGATGCTAATATATTCCCCACTCTACTCGCTTGAAGAAAATATACAGAAATTAAGAAAAGTTACATGAAGCATCTCTGTAGGGCAATACGTTGGCCGTGCTATCCTAGCAAATAACACAGTAGGTTTTTTTTAGATGGGGATGAATGCACGTCAGAGATAAACACAAAGCAATACATTTATACCCTCTCTCTCTCTCTCTCTCTCTTTTGAAATGTAAGCTTTCGGTAGAATGAGAGAACAAATGAAGTGAAATAAGTATAGTTCCAGATAAGACTGGATAGCTTTTTTTTTTTCCTTGAGATTACAGTCATCCAGCTGCTTATAATACACGTGAGGAATGAGGTGTATCAGAGCTATCTTAGAAAAACAACGTCGTCACATCTCTGCAATCTCTTTCAGTACTATTTAATACTAATAAGGTTCGGAAGTGAGAGTATGTTATTTATTCTTTTTTATTATTTTGATTGATTGCTTTATTTATGGACGCTCTTTAACAGCGCAGGTCATCAGTGTCCCATTCAATTCAGGGCGTGAAACGGCCGACAAATTTTGCTCACAGGTCTCTTCTTACAGGCTTGAGGTTCTTTATCGTGCCGTAAATGTACGACATGGTAAAGGAAGCCATATTTAGGATTTTACTCCCGAAAATTTTTATCGGCCCTGGCAGGGATCGAACCCGCAATCTTGGATTTAGGAGGCAAGTATGGTACCAATGCACCGCCAGGATCGACATTTTTTTATTACTTAAGCTACTGTTTGATATTCAAATTATATGAAAAAAGGACATATTTGTAGTTTCTGCTTTAATGCATGATATTAAGAGTGGCAACGTTGGAGTGGTAGTGTGTTACTGTTTAGAAGAAAGCAATGGCACTAGACACTCGGAGCTGAATGGGATAGGGGATGTTATTTATGTTTGTCCCGCGTTTTATATATAGTTACAATGAAAGGTACTGACAGTCACATTAATATTATCTTATTTATTCTTTAATTATCAATTAATCTTTAGTAAAATCTGGAGCATACACACATGAACTAAACATAAAGCAAGTTTATGCTCCAACCCTGAACAATGAAGCTATTTAAACCTAGCAGCGTTCTTCCACATCGAAGTAAGTTGCTTACACTTGAGTAAATTTTATCTACGTCCCGTTCTTTTATAGAGGATGTAAAGTGCGCTTAACGTTTCTGACAAAATAACTTTTCCGGTTGCACGTGAGTCTCTTTTGACTGTTTATATTAAGTACTATACTTAAAACCCCATTTCGATATCAAAAGTTGTAGTGAAAATGTTTTCTGGTCTGTGGTGCGTTTTGTCTTCATATAATATGACAATTATCACGAATTCTAAGACTTAAACATTAAAACGACGGACAGCTTTGTTATCATCATAGATTCACTAATACAGAGTCACGGAACAGAAATCTGTTGAATAGCTGGCTCAAAGAATTTCGTATTTTTATGTAACTAATATAAAACTAATGAATGAAAAGCTTTGGCTCATTTACGGGACATTTCCATGCTTGTGAGTTCGTTGAGATTTTCTGTAGGGTTGTGAAGAAATTGTGTAGTTCTTTTTCACCAGCCGCATTAAACCATGAATAGTAGATAAGCTCGTTATATGTACAACAAATGCTGACGAATACAAAATCCTACACGCATCGCCCCAGATGAATTTCTGTGTCGTCAACGGTTTTATTTTTTCTATCTCTCCTTTCTTTCTTCAGCAATAGACAGGATTCATAAACGGGAGAGAGAACAAATTAGCACTGATGCAATTAACATTCGACAGGAATGCACTGGTTGAAAAGTATAAACCTTTATAATTTGAACAGTTAAGTTCGCTGACGTCACCCAGATGCGCAGGTGTTTAAGAAAAGCTTACAGTGAACTCCTGCAGATTTTTAGTACAGTACTAGTAATTAATTACCAAATACATCAGGCTAAATTTACGGTTATCCGGTACGCAGTCAGTGAGGCGAGAGTATACACGGAAGATGATTGATATATTTATGCTTATACATTTGTTCTAGACCAAAGTTTCAAAGCAGGATAAATCGTGAAGGAAAGTTAAAACATAGAACAAGTAGCTCTTGGAAATTCTCGTGATACTCTTAGTGTATTTAACTACAGTATTGTAGTTGAGAGATTAGCTTCTGATCTTAATTGCGAGTCATGTAAAGATTAAGGATCTTTGGATCTTTGAAGTATATTGGGCCTATCCACATGTCGTATTCATCTTAAGTTTAAATTTTATTTTGTCCGTCAGCATTCTGTATGGACTCAAGCTGCCGTTCTCATTTAAACCAAAGAAAAAGTTTTGGCTACTTATATATAACTCCTGTTGTATTCGGAGTTTTTTGGCAAAAAATAACTTTATTTTCCTCGTTATCCACTGTTCGTTATGAAGACTTGATGGTGAATTTATAAAATAATTATTGAATATCTGTTAAGAGTACATGGTCTATGACATTTCTATGAGGCATGACTAATGAGGGGTTTAAAATAGCAAAGAAATATTATTTTAATTATTAACTGCAAACTTTAGTCGTTTAGTTGCTTTTAATGGCAGATGGTAGTCAATACTGAAAATACTATAAGATATGTATTTATATAGCATATAATCTCAAATATCTACTGGTATCGAGCATAGTTTTGCATTTGTAGTAGAAGTGATATTTAAATAGCTATTTGCGATACAAGTGTTAAAAGTGCTGTTTTATTTAGAGATTACTTAACTGTCATTTTCTCGTGCTGAAGGACCAAATGATGGGATCAGCAGTTTTTCTTCTTCTTTTTTTCTTTCTTTCTTTCTTTCTTTCTTTCTTTCGTTCTTTTTTTTTTTTTTTTTTTTTTTTTTTTTTTTTTTTTTTGCAGTCTAGCACGGTTCCAGAGTTGTTAACTTAGCTACTCATTCAAATACATTCTACAATATATATACTATTCTCTAATGGCTCTATGGTGTGATTTTGAAACCACCGTGAGGAATGCAATTTTTATAAAATACGTAATACAGTATATTAATAACCATCACCTTCTATACCAAGCCAAACTCCTAATAATGAAGTGTTATAAAATTATAGAGCACTGAGTGTTACATGTTACGTTTCTAGTTTGTTTTAGTTTGAACTGTGGAAGCATTGGAATATTTTTATGTTTATAAAATCATTTTAATTCGGTGTTTTAATATTTTCTATGATAGATGAATTGTGACTCACCTGGTCTTAACAAAGAATTTCGTTGTCAAAAGCTGCACGTGTATTTTAGACCCAAAGTACCCAAATCTTGTGCCGAAGCCTCATTCTTTTTTCCATAAATATATTCTGATGTAACGCTGTATATTCACGTTTTTATTACAATACAGTATCGATAACTCGAGTTGGATGGGAGCAAGATAACCGCATATTATCGAAAATGCACATTATACGGAAAGGGAGGCAAAAGTTTTAATTTCACATATTTTCTGCAACTATAATATAGTATATATAAATTACATATATTTATTTTAAATCAACGTTTCATTTCGTGTATATACACTACTGTTGTTAATGGGGAGAGAGGCCAGTGGTAGTGCTGGACACTGTTGGCAGAAAGGAAGGAGGAAGAGGGAGTAAGTAATTTTTTAAATAAAATGAGACCGCTCAAATCGGAAGAGGCAAACAACCGGAAACATGAGTCACAATATTTTTGGTACATATATGTAAGGGAGTGTAAGTTATTTACTTTTGTATTGTTTTCTTTTCAGTTTCTTTAATTTTTGTATTTTTTTTCTATTATATACTGATTTTTCATTTATTTATTTATTTATTTATTTATTTATTGTTGACTCTTAAGAGTTAAATATTGCTTTGTGCAATTTCATGTATTTCTTAGTGTACTGGAAAGTATGTACGGTCCGAGGATCAGTGCAAAATGGATGAGTTAGATTTGTAAAAATAGATTTTGAAAATAAATGCACTTACTACTACTACTACTACTACTACTACTACTACTACTACTACTACTACTACTACTACTACTACTACTACTACTACTATACTACTACTACCGCTACTACTACTGTTTATAAATACTCCATCTTTTATGTGATTCCGACTGCGATTTATAATGCAATATCTCGCCAACATTTCATAAGTAGTACTGTTCGGTTATTTTCATATTTCGAGGCCAGTCTCCTACGCTCACTTCACCTACACTATAGTCTGCAGCAATCTTTATTATCTGTCCAGTCTTCGGGTGCTCTCTATACGAGATTCATTCAAACTTAAACCGGAATTATGTTCTCTAGGCTAGGAAAGAGTTGTAAGAGGGACGGGACCTTAGTAGTAGTTAGTTGTGAATGTGTAAAAGAAAGCAGTCGAACGGATACGTTCGCGTTGGTAGTTCCATTACGTTAGCACTATGTTTGAGCAAGAGGTTGCACCGTCCGTCGGGCAACGAATCATCTATCTCTATTCAAAGAGGGAGTCAAATCAACCGATGTTTTGTTCAGACTTCAAGCACAGTTTGGAGAAGCTATGCTTTTACGATCCCAATTGTTTCACTAGCACAAGAAATTTCTCAGCAGTCTTGTACGCAGTGGAAAATAAATATTAAGCTCGTCATTAGTGGACGATCGTCATTCAAGAACATTTAGATCATTTGTGGCCTTGTGGAACGTGGTCGTCGTCTATGTGTGTCCTAAATCTCTTAAGAGATGTCTAAGTTGTGGAAGTACGCATACCATTCTTCCTACAGAACTAGAATTTCGGAAAGTGTCCGCTAGGTTTCCCTTGTCTGCTTACTAATGAACAAAAAATGTTCGATAGGGCATCAGTCAGAGCATTCTGGATCGGTTGTAAAAAGACTAGCAGTTTTTGACCTGAATGTGACTTGTGATGAGACATGGGTACACCATTACACCCCCGGAAAAAGTGTGAAATGGATGAGCAGAGGGCAGGATGCTCTGGTCAAGGCCAAAACTCTCCTGTCAGTTGGAAAATATGTTGCGGCCCTGTTTTGGGACTCCAAAGGCGTGTAGCTCATCGATTTATTTTCTAAACGTATTGTGTGGTAAAAAAATGTATCTTTTTCAAAACGTTTATCGTTCTAAAGTAAACAACATTAAAAAATCAGCATTTCCGCTTGTATTTGTGCTAAATATCAGATTTTTGGCAGTGATTATGGAAAATGCGTTATAATATTTAGCCACGATCTGCATTTATCTGAAGCTGAAAGCATGCGTTATAATCAGAACTCAACGGGCTGATACCGTAGATCGGTTTTAAAGCAAATTTTGTGACGTATTGTTGTTTGTTAGGGGTTCCAATTACAAGCAATATCGAATCATTGAACCTGGAAGTGCCCATACTTTATTGTACTTATTATAGTCATAAAAATATTTACCGTTTAAAAGTGAAACTCACATAGGTATTTTATAAATAATTAATGGTGTGCTAATACGTTAATGTAAGTAGCCAGTTGCGGGAACAGAGAACATTTAAAATTAGATAATCCATGTTTAAAAATGTGCGAGTCGGCACAATCTGTAGGTTTATCTTCGTTATTACCTAGAATTACCTCAAGGTGTCAAAGTCAATGAAAAAAAAATACTCTCTCCACCCAACAGCACGTTTAATAGAAATCTATTCTTGCAAGCTGCTGATTATTGAATATAGCGACATTTCTAAGATTCATTTTAAAATAGTAACATTTTGTTTCTCTCTTCCTGTTTGCAGGTATTTTTGGAATAAATTAGATCTGCACTGTCGATATAATGAGAGAAAAGTAGAGAGTGGAAGACCAAGTATGATTTCTGCAAAGAAAAAAAAAATTAAAGTATATTACATTACTTAGAAAGTGGTGAAGAAAATGCCGAAGGAACAAACGCAAACTTTGCAATTCTTCATATTTGAAACAGGCGTTAGTGCTAAGTTTGACTTTAAAGTAAAGTTGTATTATAACCAGGCTGAGGAACACCATCTTTATATAAATGCAGTTAGTGGCTACAAATTTTAATGCATTTTCCATAATTATAGCCAGAAAGCTGATTTATAGCCCCATTAGGAACGGAAATGCGGATTTTTCATTTTTTAGAGTAATATAAATTTTACCAGAGAATGTGCTTTTGTAAGAGTCATACTTTCCAATATTCTATCCCTGTTTTGACCCTCTTTGTATTAATATTTTCTGTACTTCCGTTCTAGTATTAAGCGAGAAAGCAGGTCTTTTTCATTGCAACTAACAATGTACAAAGATATAGGCACGAGGGCATAAAGCTAATGATTAAAACAAAAGACAAATCGAGTATGAAATAAAATTACATCCAATTAACGAACCCTTCACTAATATGAACAATTGATGCTGGAGTCTTTTGTTTGACGAATTTCGAAGCATCGCACCTATTCAAGATCATCTTCATTGTGTCCCCATAGAACATTGCATACAGCATGCTGTGTTATGAAAGACAAAACTCGAGAACTTTACGGGGAAAAAAATAATAAAAGAACGTTCAAAATAGCGAGACCTAGTTTGGTAAACAATAACATTGCGCCGTGGAGTTTCATTCATGGAACTGTTTCCTGTTTTTTTGTATTTCCAAATGATCTAGGAGTAGAATAAAATTTAGATATTGATATGAACAAAAGTTTCACTATTTACTTAAAATAAATATCTTCATTTCTTGCACGATGTTATTGTTGGATATTCCAATACTAATAGACCATCCAGTTCAATTCTTGCGCGCAATTCAAAAAAGTCTCAAAATGGATTTGTCTTCATGCGAAATCTACAGTATGTGAAGATAATTACTCTGCACGCTTTTACATAGACTCAGGCACTGCTTTTAAGAACTATTTTCACATCTGGTACTCGACACAAGATTATACTTCAGTACAAGCTGCTAATGAAAGGCTGGAATAGGATTTAAGGAAGTATGTGATATACGAAGGATGTCAATTCCGAGATGTATGCTTTTTAATTCAGAATGCATTTAAAGTTGTCTGGTATTTTCTGTGCTGGGAAGATTCCCAATTCACTAATGTAATTTATTTAAAATTGAATAATACGAATATTTAGGACAGTGGACAAGGCCTGCATAATAATTATATATATAATAATTATATATTATATATCACTTTTATTATTGTTCTATTGTTCTATTCATGAAATAATCCTAAACCCCTATTTTGCTTCTCTCTATTGGCATTACTGATAATCGACATTCTTCTGTCGCAAGATTGCTTGAAAAGGTTATGCAGAAATATATAATAATTACAATTCTGTAAGTCAAGTAGAGAGGAATTTTATTTAAATTATTATTTTATTCGTGAAATAGTACTAGTAAATATCACTGGAGCTTCTGAGTTTTCCAGATAAATTCATTCACTACGTTCCTGGATTTATCGGTAATCTCAGACCCTCTCGTGACATTACTTGTGATAAAGCCTCATTAATCACACGCTCCATGGACATACAGTTTTTACTTATTTTTAATGATTTTCTTTTGCCACTTCTTTCTGGCGACAAATATTACTATTTATGTTTAAAGATGCTGAAAAATGGAAGCTAGAGTTAGTGAAATATGTTGTCATGAGTGAAAAAATAAAAGAAATAATTTTAACATTTATTCTTTTTTAAAGACACAGAAATATGTCACTACTTTTGGAACTTTCAAAGCTGCAAGCAGACTCTAGACAGATTTATGATGCTACCGCAACGATTTATTCTGACATAAATAAAATAATGGAAGGCTTAAATAAGATTGCATTCATTAAAAAGGTCTCTAACCGCCCTAAGCTTATAAAACTTTTTCCATTTTCTGAAGAATTGGTTACTACAACGGAAACATAAAAACCTGTTCATTTTCATTGTATTTGTAGCAGTTAATAATCCAAAAGCTTGAATAAATAAAGAAAGTGATAGTAAATTTTTATATATTTGAAGGAAATTTCCTTCTTCATAGTAACGATATTAAATTCAAGATGTTCTTGCTGAAGGCATTTCTATGCCGTTCTTCCTAAATTTCATTGAATTCTGAATTCGTAACATTTAGTTATCTTAGGCAAGAGTTTAAGTATTCCAGTTATTTCTTCAGTAAAGAAATATTTCATTGATTACATTGACTAATGGCTGATATACCCTCCAATAATATCTTTCACTTCATTAATTACAATGAGCCATGTACACTCTCCAAATTTTGAAAAAATAAGAAAGTTCCTATGGATTGTTGAAATGTCAGTCATTTTAACATGTGGTTGAATAATGATCAATTATTAAGTGTTGGCTAATTATCCATTACGAATTCGCAGTAGGTGAGATAACAATTCGTTTCGAAAGTCACCATATATTTCGCAAAATTACTTAATACATAACAGGAAACAGACCGTGGCCTTTATTTTTAAATATTCATTTAGTGCAACTGATTATTGTACTTGGTGTAATAAGTCTGCTTTCACTTGTTAATTTTATATTGACTAATAATAATATACGCGATGTAAAATAATATACAAGTGTGTTTCAAACTGCAAAATTTTGAACAATATCTATATAAGATGGACCTGAATATTCTTCGTTTCAGAGTTACATAACTTTATTATTAACAAACCGGCTAGTAGTGCAATTGATAAATTCAACAACATAACGATAAAAGTTCTCAGAGGGTTCCTCCTGTTTCTTTGCATTCCCTGGACCTGCTTTGGTGAACTGTGCTGAAAACTCCTCGAGTATTTCGTATCTGCTCAGATCCATTTTGATATACTGTTTCAGGTCACTCAGAAATTTTATAAATAAGTACTTAAATGCTCTCATAGATAAAAATTCATTTGGTTCAAACCTGGCAATCAAGCATGCCATTCAACGCATTCCCCATTACCAATCCATATTTGAGTACAGTGGCCATTCAAATAATGAAAGACTATACAAATAAAGTGATCTGCAGTGTCATTGGGCAACCGAGGTCGTTAAGGACGTGCTCGAGATTAGGGGTTCGATCCTGACAGAACCGTTCTCCCCCACTGAGGTTTTTTCCATGTTTTCTTCATTCCTCATAAATGGAAAATGCTGGGAAGGAACCCCGAACTTATACCCGAAACACTTCCAAATTTATTATTTTATCTTACGTATCATCAGGGTCTGTGACGTCCCTGTAGTTAAACCGGACGTTCAACACTGTTGAAAAAATCCTGTTTAAATCATATGCGTGGAATCACGTCCAAAATTATTTCGTCAATTAAATGCTGCAACTCGTTAACTGCAAATAAATGTCTTCTGTCGGAGGGAAGAAATAGGGACCTAGAAAATGATCATGAATGATTCCAAACTGAATTTCTGTTTATGTTCACTCTGTCGTACTTCATTGTTTTTCACAGGCCTGGATGAGATTGTTACAATAGTTGAAGATAACGCCAGCCTCATAAGTAGACAATATAAGTGCTAAGAAATTTATGAATACAATACACTACAGTAGAATGCGTTGGGGGAATTTTTCACGTGGCGGTAAGTCTGTCGAATTAACTCCTTGCACCCGTTGAAAGCGAAAAGGGTACAGAAAGTTTTCATGCAGAGTATTGAAAATAATCATATGACTAACTCCGTCATTTTAAGGAAATTGTCTCCTACTATTCTGATGGGTGTTCGTTCACGTTACAAAGAACCTCACAGTTCCACATGTCTTGACCTTTCAGAATCCGGAACTTTGCTCACAAATAAGCCGTTATTTTGCAAGTTTTGGTGAATTTCTGCACATGGTAATTACCTGTCGATGTAGATACCTTACTTCATGAAGTTTACACGCTTCTAATTTATTGGATTTTTAGGGCGTAAAAATCTTAAGTATGACTTCCTTAGGAAGGGAAGTAAAGCCGTGGGTCCCGGGTCCCGTGTCGTACATTTGCGGCATGTGAAAGAACCTCAAGCCTGAAAGAAGAGGCCTCTGAGCAAATTTGTCGGCCGTTTCACTCCCTGAATTGAATGGGACGCTGATGACCTGAGATGTTAAAGGGCGTCCTTAATTAAAACAAATCAACACATCAATCCATCTGTTAGACCATAAATATACTGTGTATCTTATCATTTTATTCGCACAATATATTTTATGTCATCTTTTTTCATCCAACAACAAATTAAACTAAAAAAACAAACATCACGGGGCACTTTAAAGATGAAAAGCGTTACAAGATAAAAATAATTTTAATTAACTTTCTTCAGGGTTATGTGTACAGAAAAATCCTTAATAACTTTGAAAAAAAGGATATTCAGGTTCATATTTATGTGGGTTTTCAAAAGTGAATTATTTGAATAGTGATTAACGTCCGTTTTTATTGCTCGGGTATCATAGGAAATAGGCATTGATGGTAAATGAGATGAAAGGATAAATTAGGAAAGAATGTTTTTTGTGAAAGGAAGCATTTTGGGCACAAAGGTACTTCCCCAACATTTGCCATTTATGAACAATGGGGAAACCTAGGCAAACCTTGATCAGGGATCTGACAGGAATCAAACTCCAGACCTCATGTTCACCAATTCGCACCTTAACGACCTCGACCATTCATATCGGTAATTTACAAAATTCTTTGTTAAGAACATGCTGCTATATTATTTGACACCAATTTATGTAGTCTGTATCGAAAATAGAACTACAGGTTTTGTGTTGTTCAGTTAGGTAAAAGAGAATAAGAGTTTGATAAGTAGCATTAAAATGCGTTCTCCTTGAGCACTCCTTGACAATGTGCATTTCGTAATGGTTAAGTACGTAAATATCTGAATATAATTAAAGGACAGTGTTGTTTGCAGTTAAGATGTTGATTTTACAAGGATAATTACTCCTTACAAAAATGTATATTTTAGCCCTGATATAAATATTGATAGTCAGTATTGAAATTATAAATTGTAATTCAAACTATTTTAGTTTTCTTTGCTTTTCTTAAGACCAAACCATTCTCAAAAGCCGTGTTTTCACTATAACTATCCATGGATAACCTTCCAAGAATTCAATGTGTATGTAAACGAAATGGCACTGACTTTAATGCAAGAGTGCAAAGTTTTTTATCTGAATTCGAAATATCGCATTAGATATGATGCCACATTACAATAAGAAATGTATTGACATCACTTGAAAATGTTTTAAATACTGATCACAGGTGGCAAATGCGTATTGAAATGACACAATGGTCATAACAGAACGGGTGGTTACATTGGGCACATTTCGTAAATACAACTTTTTTCACATCCATTGTGTTCATCACTGTCAAGCAGAAGGATATGCAAGTTTGGAATGGACCTGGTTCTTCAAAGTGTATACCGATTGGCGCATGGTGCTAAAAATGCCAGATGAGAATAGAAATTAACAAGCGACTGGAGCTTAATATTACTGGTACAATCGTATTGGTACAATGAACTATTCCGTAGTCAGGGACGGGGATTATTGCCATTTGCGTAATGTACTTTAAGATTTGTGTGTGGTATATGTAGTGCTTGAAGCAAGCCAGTGTACTTTCGGGAACTAGTAACCATCGGTGCTAATGACGACAGTAGCCCATAGCTGTATCTCCACTCTTTCAAAATTCGCATGCACCATTTCTAAATACCAGCAATCACTTCTGGAACTCCGTGAGGATCTCTTGGGAGGCCGTGCAAATTTAAACCTTTAATACTTTAATGTAGCAAGTTGTTCTACGTACATTTCATTACTCATTGTGGGCAACAATGCATTTGCGTACTTTTTGTATGCTTTGCAAATTAAAAACGGGATTTATTAGTATCATATGCAAAATGTAAACTGTATCTATTGTAAAATGGTACTCTATTTGTTTTTCCAGGTGACCTGGCAGTAGCAACGTGTTTACAGATGCGCATTATACATACAGAATGAAAAGAAACTGCACGAAAGGTATGTGATGCAATATGGGAAGAGTATCTACTTGACAATTTTTGATAACTACTTACAGACTGCCTTTGCTTTCTAAGGAAATGCCGACTTTCCCAACTGTGTGTAATTCAACTTAATATTTTACAGTAAGGAAAAAATAAGTTGCAGTACACGGCGTAATTCAGCTGTTTCCAAAGAACAGCAAAGAAACTTCTACACAAAGCACATAAGAATTCTGCTTGTCAGTACATTTTGTTAAGTCGTATTCCAGAAAGAGTTTATAAAGGTTTTAGTTTTAGAATTACTACTGCCCGAAGGTAAATTTCATGTTTCCTTTACATTCTAAGCAATTAACGGCGACTCTCCATTGCTCATTTAAGGTAGATATTGATTTGCCCATATTTATAATTTGGTTAGAGTGAGAGATTGGATAACATGTTGAGAACGGGGGCTTTCAAGCTTTTAATGACGTTCTATGTGTAATAGAGCCTACGGTTCATCAGGGATATTTTGTGGCTATGGGTAAATCTCCATGGCAGATCGTAAAGTTTATTATATGAAGCAGTGAGGTGAAGTGATTTTGATTAGCCTATTTCGTATTCAGAAATTGAATCAGGTGTAGCAATTTACTATGTGTTTAGACTTTAAATATTAAATCAGAGTGAACTTTATTTTTAAAACCATTATAGTTACTAGTATATATGAAATGTATTGAAGTAATTTAATACACCATTATGCATTTCTGCAAAGTTTACAATGAAATGTTTGCATATTTATGACGTATTGTACTATATAATCCACTGGTTAACACTTCATCTCCCTAAAGTTTGTACTTAAGAGTAAATACGTTGAGTGTTTGGCAGTGGAAGCTCAAACTGGTTCATGATATTCTGTCACCGCAGTGTCATATACCAGCTTTAACATCTGTTACTTAATCTTTTCCCGGCTCTTCTAATACTTCTTAAATGATATTTGTTTTGGAAATTCATTCAGAGTCATTTTACCTTGTGTTTATTATATATTTATATCCTTATACTGAGCTCCACATACACAGAAAGAATCACTTTGATCTATCAGCAAATATTTCTGAAACGACAGGTGGTACTGTTGCGCTGTTTTCATCTAATTGAACGGCTCATCAATGTGGCTCATACATAAATTTCAACAATTACGAGACAGTGTATTTCCGACACAAATTTACATGGCTATTGACTTCAAGAAAATAAAATTATACGAGATTAGAATGTCATTAGGCCAAGTTGTTAGCGAGATAACATCATACGTAGGGCTCGGATTTCCAGACCCTTATTAGAGAGTGTTTATGATCATGGGCGTTCCCCCGATTGCTAATGAAAACCAGTTCATATATGTTCGTATATGTTGATATTTTGTTTAGAATTTAGGAAAATCAACAGTATGCTATACATTATCCTGCTTGGTCTAAAATTCCCAGTCCTTGTCTTATGAAATTTTTAAATATTTACCTGTTCCATTTAGCTGCTTAGATATTAGACTGGAAATATTTCGTACTTTCCTGCTTAACGTAACAGTATTTGAGATGGTTTCTTGTACTTTATACGCTGAGAGAGATACAAGCAGACATTCAAATGATCATGCAAATGCTCTAAATGTGTCTGTAGTGTCAAAAGTAAATACATTCCCCAAATGGATAGGGATAAGCAGTACACGTGTGTTCGTATTTTGTCTACAATGGAAGGAAAATCATTCACAGTATGTTGCACTTTATATTGGGTATCTCTCAGCTTGTAAAGTACAAGAAAGCACGTCATATACTGTTACGTTATGCAGGAATGTACAAAATATTTCCAATGTAATATTTAAGCTGGGACAAACAACTCTTTAAAACTTTCATATGACAAGGGCTCGGAATTTGGATTTCCCTATATACTTCGAATCGTGCATAAAATGACATTCTGGTTTCATCTAATTTTACTTTCTTTAAATCAATAGCCATTGTTTTATTTGAAAAAAAAAAGGTTGTAACTTTGTGCTAAAATACTTTCTTATAATTGCTGGCACCTTTCTATGGGCTACAATAATGAGCTCTTGTTTTAATTTCTTTTCTGTGAAAACAGCGCTTCAATTGCACCTTTCTTCTCAGAAATATTAGAAATGATAAATTTGGGTGATTTGCCCTATATTGAAAGTTAGCCACTTTATTATTTATTGCATCATAATTGAAAGAAGAATCACATTTCAGATAACCAAAGTGGCTTATTTTCTCTAAAATAGTATTTTTAACTGCTTTGCTTCTTATGGGATACTTACCCTGAAATGTCTTGACCTATATTTATTGTTGGATATTTTAAAATTATATTTTATGCATTTTACTGTTTTTGTTATTCATTTTTAGTTTATTTAATTATATTTGCAGTTTATTTTCTGATTTAGACAATATGATTTGATCCTCTACATAATGTACTTTTCAGTATCCTTACTGATGTTCACAGATTAGTATAAGAATTCCATTCTCGAATAATTTGTATATATAAAACAATATACAGAAAGATTGCATCTTTGATACTAATATTTACTACAATTCTTTATTACAGATAATTTGTTTGTCTTTATTAAATACGGATAAAGTTCGTCTTTTTTTACATGTTACCGAAAGCTTGTACATTTGAGCTTTAACAAAAACTTTTAATTCGTCCGTTAAGGGCTCTAACTTAAAGTCGATCGTTTTATTAAGTAATTTTTAAGGTAAACACATCGTCTATGCAACAATGACCTGTGTAAATTCACTTTGTTCCTCTATAATTATTCATCTGATATTACTCTCAATCTAAAGCATCTTAGTATATGCTTTGTATCAGGCACTGAAACCACTTATTTGTTGTAGATTTTGAAAGGTTTACCACACTTAATTATTGTGTAATATTGTCCATTTTTCGTAAAAGACTGTGAAAGCTCTGGTGTAGGTAACTTAGTATATAGCTTACCGAAGGAAAACTGTGTAGTCGCCCTTGGTTTGTAGCACATTAATATATTCACAAGATACACAGGCATTTCCTATATATTAAATGACAGCAACGAAAGGTGCGTGTGTATAGTCGAATCCTCAACACTTCAGAGATTAGAAATATTTTGTTTAGCACTGTTGCATTATGAATGGATGAAATTATTTATATTTTTATATCTTGTAGATTTAGTTTTCAATTAGGTCAAAAATCCCGTCAAAATTGCGCTACTTTTCTAGTAAAATATTTTGTATTTCACTCTTGTGGGGGATAAGTAATAGACGAAGCGTTTCAACCGAGAACTGCAAAGTAGTCACGTCTAACACCAAGTGTATTGCATCAGAGAAGTCAAACTAATATTTTACAGTGCCTTAAAGTATTATTATTGTTTGTAGTGCCTGCGAAAGTTGTTTTATTGATAATTTGAAAATGTGCGTTTGTACGTTGTTTATTGATTCAGTAAAGGAATCACAAAAAAATGCATCAATTACAAACGTTACATTTCATTCATAGATTTCACTAGCAATTAAAATTGTAAAGATTTATTGCATTGTAATTGTAATAATTGGACATTATATAAATTAGATAATTTAGAAATGGAACAAATATAAAATTATTTATTAATTATTTCTTTCTGTTAGTTCTATTAATTGTTTTACTGTAATGTTAACACATCGTTCATGTTGAGAAAAAATATAACGGGATGTTTTTCATTCTAAAACAATATTTTTGCTCTTAAATGTTAACGTTTTCCTTCCAAATAAAGAAAGGTTTGGTAGAATTTCAGCATCATGCATCAATCCTTTTCTGAAAAAAATGCATAAAATTAGTTAAATTTAACTTGTGCAGGGGAGGCTTATACGTTTCATTAAAGTATAGCAAATGTGTTATGTGTAGTTTGTTTTTAAATATTATACAATTGAGTTCTTATTTTTCCAGTTTTTCCGTCTTCTCTGCTAAGAACGTTTGTAAATTTAGGGATTTAATTTTATATTCTGTAGGCGGCTTGTAGTGTAGAGCCCCGTCGCGTCAGCCATGACACAGTCCCTCGCCAGCAATACAACTTGTGCTGTTTCTTTAACTTATTCCCTCTAAATTTTTTCTCATTCCTTTAGTACTTTCCTGTAAGTGGTGATTTATTGTATTTCCTAAATTAATCAACTTCCTTAATTCTAATGGTATTATAGAAGTATTAATTCCAATAATTTAAATCCGCAAAACATTTGAAACGTAGAAGCTTTCATAGCATTTGAGACTATATTAAATATCATTCGGCAAAGGTGACAAGTTTGCTTCTTGCTAGAGTTAATTCCATGCATTTTCTTTCACATTGACTAAAATGGAACAGTTAACTGACATGATGTGCAACGAAGAGAAATAAATCGGTAGACTGCACGAGAACGGTGCTTCCTTTGTGCATGAGACAGATCTTGAATTGTCAGTTGTTTCTGAAAGTCTTTTGGGAAAGACAAAGCTAGGGGGTTTTAAGTAGTTTTGTTCGGGAAGGGAAGCACGGTGGGAAGAAAATCTATTTTCATTTCATCTTGCACCTGTTTCATGGTTAATTAACAAGATTTTAGGAAAATTATTCTACTGTTATTAATCTGACAACAAACAGACACTTAGCTCTATCCTACATACATTAAACTGAATCCAGCAGAAGTGTATCGACGTTGCGGCCGCATATGCTGGAGCATTTAAATCATTATGTAAGATAAAATTTGTACAGAGCGTTAAAGTAAGTGGCATAGAATCTTGTAGTGACAAGTAACTGCAACCTTTTACTTATATATATATATATATTAAAGAAAAAATTGTTGCAATAGCGGATAAGTTAAACAAGTATCGACCACTTGCCCGACATTTGTTCGCACAGTCGACGCTGAATTTTCATGTAGCAGAGTCAACAGTGAAGGTTCAGTATATTCTGTGATACATACTGAAACAGTTGGTTCATACACTATTTGAACAGCTTCATCGGCGTTAAAGTTCCGAGTGGATAATTACAACTGGAATGTAGTTCATAAATTTCCAAATATGGAAGTGTTCAGGATAAGAGGCGAAAACCACAGCTAAGTAAATATTAGGCGATATTTAGGTGTTTTAATAGAAATTATTTTATTTAATAAATTATTTAGGAAACGCCATTATATATGTATTCACTACAGGACGTTGCCCAAACTGCCACGGGTGGCCGAGGCCGTTAAGGCACAGACTCGTGAGCGGAAAGTCTGTGGTTCCTCCCTGACTGAGGATTTGTCCCGGTTTTCCTCAGCCCTCATAAATGGCAAATGCCGTGTAGGTACCCTAAATTTAGGCCTAGAATGTTTACTTCCTTTAAAAAAAAAACTTTCTAAATATATCGTTTGATCCCATGTATCATCAGTGTCCACCGCCTGTGGTGCCTAGGTAGTAAAAACGGACGTTAAACACCATTCATAAAATAAAAACAACTTTGTATATAATATGGAACTAGCGAGCATTTGCCACAAACGGAAAGGCCCCAGGTGTGTTCAGTGCTTGTGTACTAATAACAGAATTTCATTATAAGGGAGTTGAATAGAATAGAGTTAGAGGAGGAGAATATTTCGGCACCTCGGCCACATTGATGCGACTTTTGTAGCTATTATTCCAAGAGAGTAACATCCGGAAAGAAGGGATGACATGAAGGAGACATGTGATGACAGTAGCAGCAGTTTACGGACGTAGGTGGGGTCCTGGACGTTTGCCAGATCTAACCGAGAACCCTAAAGGGTCCCCCAGATAGAATCCGCCAGGCGCCAGGATACGAACTTTTTCCAAGGCGTAAGTCCACCGCAACGCCGCACAGCATCAATTCGCTTTACCGACACTCTCCATTCTACAGCCAAAGGAAGTGACACAAAATATGAGAGCGGAAAATTTGGGGAAAGAAAATATTCATCCAAGCATTCCAGGGGAAATCATAAATAAAACCAAAGGTCTGGATGGCTGGCCCCAAGGGTTTTAAAAATGGGACCTCCTAAAAATATAAGTTTTAAGCGTTACCACCTGAGCCACCCCACTTGGTTAGCTTACAGCAACTTCTCAATGCCTCGAGTAGCTTCTAAGCAATTTCAACTCCTTAGCGACACTCTTTATTACTTTAAAATTGGATAAATCTTGCTGCTACTAAGCAAAGGTAAACAAGTGAAAGTCGGAGAAAACTGGAAGTTGTAGCCAATAGATGCACTTTGTATAAAAACATTTAAATATTCATATATATATATATATATATATATATATATTTATTTATTTATACAATGCATCGTGATACTGTACCTATATGTTACAGTACCGAAAGACGGGTGCACTTACACAGACGGCCTTGGCATAAATCAGTGGAGTTTATAACAATTCTTAAGATTATTAAAGAACAGGATATCCATAATGGCAAGGCGTATAACTTAACATTAACGCTCTTCTTATTTTTAACTTATTCACTTATTTGTTATTGCATAGAAGTTTTATCTAATTTCATAGAATCCAATCTCCAATACTAGAAATAAATTAATTTGAGAACTGTAACAAAGCACATTTTATAATTCCAAACCAATTTACTTTGTGAATTACACTTTTCTCGTGGTATTTCTTACCCTAACTTCGATCATTTAAGAATCAGGTGTCCTTTAGAACAACTCTTTTCGAAGCATAAAATACAATACTTGTGAAAAAGCACAAATGGAAAAAAGGAAATGTTTAACAAGACAGCTAAAGTCTTACTGAATAAAGTAATACAACTAATTACACCATACCACCTACTAGTAACGTCGTTATCATGACTGATGCAGAAAACTGGAATCTTTATGTTACTGTTTGTTTATTTTCCATGCGAAAAGTTCGGAATGCACTTAAATCAGATCAAAGAGATGTATTTTTAAGCATCTCCGTGGAACGAATCGGGATGTAAAATTTTGTAACATGACATCACAAAACATTCCCTCGGAGGATACAATACATGTTCCGTTCGGTGCGTTAACAGAAAAGTACCATGCTTATCTAATAAGACGCCAAGCTCATTTAATATCAACAAATATACTCTATTACAAAAAATAATTATTCAGATTAACATTTCTGCCTCACTTTCATGGAGCATTAAAGAGCTAATTTTACCATTTGCTTTCGTTGTTGAATGAGGCATTGTTTTTCGTCATTTATTCATTCTCTTCGAGAAACTAAATTGAAAATTTACGGATATTACCATTTAGTTCATCTAAACTGAATGGCTACTGTTAATTTATACATCACATTACGATTTGGAACTCCAATTTCTGTGAATTTCTCCTCAAATATTCCCCTGCCAACATAAGGGTACTTACTACAGATTTATAAACCATTAATAAACACTCGTGAATTAAAAATAATAGCCTTAATATTTGTCATTCAATATTCTTAGCATACTTTACCCTAGGAGTGGACACTTATTGCTTCTTTCGCTGTTCAAACGACATTGATTGAGTGGCATACTCAAGGCTAACATAGCGTTCGGTAAACCCTACCCGAATCGAAGTGGGCTTGGCTGACCTTAAGCGATGTTTTATCGTCCGATGCAATGCTCCGCCGCTCCGTCGGTCATCAGATTACTGGATTACTAAATGTAACTATTTATTTATTGATTTATTGGTAGACTTTTGCAAAGAGTAGTTTAAATTCCTAACTGTAAAACTATTCATCCATTCATATTTCCCTCATGCTCAGCTAAATCTGTCATAGTTTCCTTAGGTATAAGTCTATATTGACATTGAATTTGAAGTAGATATTGTATTTAATTTTGCTTGGGAAAAATATGTTGAATCAGTTGCACATATGTGGAATGTATATGCATTACATACTATTGTGGGAACTGTATTTGTATGCGTTCCCATTTCACGCTAAGAAAGCTTCCTCAGCCCGAGCCTAATTAAGAACATTTAATCGTTATCTCTTAACAGCAATTGACCTTGGCTCGTTAGGAGAGTTACGTACAAGGAAGCATAACTATGGACTTAACAGCCATTACCTTACTAGGTCCAGTAGAGAGCATCTCCCCTAGGGTTCGTATCAACGCGTCTCACTGATCTATAATTAAATTATTTATAGCTCCTACAGGCAGGATTACAGCTTCAACAATATCGATTTTAATGCAATTCTGTGAAAATGAACAGATTTTTCGTTTTTTTCGCTTTCATGTAGTTAATTATATTAAAGCTATTGCACCAGGCAGTGGTGAAATGTCCATTAGCTGGGAGAATTTCTATCGGCCACCTCTTTCTAATTTTGTTGAAACAGCAAAATAGATGCAGTTGTTCTTGTTCAGATTTTTTTTTTTTTTTTTTTGTGGTAGGTTTCAATGTTCGTTTATTCTCACTAATTGACTTTTGTTCGTTTTGCTTTTGTTACTGTTGCTGCAGAGAATAATTTTCAATGCGGTCTTTCTAACGTTAGCTAAATTATATTTTGTACTTGAAGATAGCTCTGCTACTAATTTGAAAATGGGTAAGTATAAATCCTAATTTACTACATTCATTTTGCTTTACAGTTGTAGGTCTTACTGTGAAAATGCTGCTACGAAGTCATTCTATTTTTAGTACTACTTTTTTTTTCTGAGTCATTCATAGTAGACATTTCAGTCCTTCTCAAAAAAAATTCACTTGAGCAGTGAGCAGATAATATATAGGGAAATATTTATTTGTAGTTGACATAAAGTCGTCGTATATTCACCGAGGTTAAGAGAGGAAATAATGTAAGCCACCTGCAATCTTGTTTGTACCTGCACAAATGTTTACCCATCTTTCGCTGTAATTCCTCTTGGGAAATAAGGCTCTGTACTTTTCTGGTATTATTTTGTAGTTTTTCCAGAGTATGCAATTATTTTGTGAAATGTACCAATTTTCTGAAAAAAGACGTCGAAGTCGATGTTACTTCCATAAAGATGCTGCGTCCTTTCTAGGTAATACTTGGTCTTCTGAAATTGCACCAGGGTATCGTTTCTAGAATCTACTTCAAACTTCAAGAGCAGAAATTTAAAAATACAATTATCACTAACTCTGCTATATATTTCCTTGTGTTATTTTCTAAATGATTACAATACACTAATGCAGAAGTACACGAGCTTTGAAAGGCTAGTCTTATCGAATTTGCAGTTAATCTGAAAACGCCACGAGACATTAACCTCTGGATAATAGAGTAACAGCCGACAGTGCATCATTAGCAGAGAGCAGAATCACCTGATTGCGGCGGGAATATGTGCTGATATCTGTTCTTCATCATATATTTTATTCGCAGCTAAACCTGAATATATAGTAGAATTGGCGAGGCTACGCAAGTAACACTTTCTGTAAGCAAAATATTTTGTAACTTTGTGAAGAATTGCGTTTAATAACGATTATGAACATGGGGTGTCTTTTTAAATATGAATTAAGACAGTTTTGACTACATCATTAATGTTTTGTAACTTATGGGTGTTAACTTGATTTCGTTATAATGTGATATAAATAAATCCATAGTTGAGCATTTTAGTATGAACTTATACGTGATAACGCTGAAAGTTTCATTGCAGAATTTATAAACCGAAATATCACCGAAAACATCATATTTGCAACTTAAGAACAGCCAAATTAAAATGCATTCTTTCTGACGATGCGTAGAAATTTATACGGAATAAATATTTTGGTCTAGAAGTTTTGCAATGATCATTGCGATTTATGAAGTGACTCAATTTTTTCCTTCAGTTGCGTCATATAGATATATTCTGTTGGATGGCATCTTTTGATCCCTTGCTTAAATCCCACTGGGCACTTTTGCTTTTAAAATGAAAAAATATCATTTCTTAGCTATGTTGATTTAAATGTAGTACAGTGTTCTTTAGTGTGAACTATATTTTGTTCGAGCCAATCCACAGTGCGCTCTTGACCATTTCAGGTCAATTTTCTAATTATGAGCATAGTAAATAAAGTAATACGTTTCAAAAATTAAAATACATCACATCTTGATTTTGCATCTAAAATTAATTTTTACTCATTTTGTTGACATATATCTATACTTATTGTTTGTGTTTGATTCGTTGGATTAGAAGATAGAAGGGTTCACATTTAGTCATTTCCTTTAAAAATTATAGTAAAATGTGTTCTCATTATAAAGATAATGCACTGAACCTGTGCTGAGTATGAAATAGATTGTGAAGTGAAATGAATTATAGAGAGGTCTTAAATAAGCAATGGAGATACGGAATCAATAGTCTGGCTGTTCAAATTTATGCCATTAAGTTTATAAATGACCAGTGTGTCATTGTCTTCCATTTTCGTGAAGGAGTGATTCAGTTAAGAGTAATATCTAAACCGAAGGTAGTCAATGTCTTTGTTTTATTTACTAATTCAAATTATTAAACATTGTCATGATCCCTGACTCAAACCAAGAACTTTTTAAATAAGTTCATTAGACTTTATCCGATATTATATACATAAAACACAGTGAAGTTTAATGAAGAGACCCCCTTCAGGTATAATCTGGAAATTCAGCTTTCGATATACGGCTATTGAAAAGGCGGATGTTAAGATTTTCCGAGAAATTCCAAACAATTGCAGTTTTTATGTCCCGGATTATTCAGTGCAACCTTTTTCCAGATATTAGGTGTATAAATTGACAGTAATATCAATTACATAAATATAATGAAGTCATTATATAGGGCCCTCATTCCGCTATGCAACTGGTAAATTGATTTTTCAGATGGGAAGTTACCACGGAACACCTGATGGAAATCCAATCACGCGGTCGGAACTAGTAGCGCATTTGTTGTTTCTTTCGTTATTTATCAATAGTAAATGGTGGTATATATTGCCTCACCATTATAGTAAATGTTCGAGCAGACTACCCTCCACTGTCAGACATGCATGAAACCTTTTGAATACATTCTGAGAGACAAGCCGCAATTCATTCCCCCAAAACCACCCACGGGACATTTCGTTTCAGTGCCTCCACGAATTTTATATCAGGTACAGCTCGTATGATTGAAGATGAAGCAGCTCAGTGGCTTTAAGACTGATACACCAACGAGTTGGGCTAATTGTATAAAATACTTCCGAGAAGAAATTTCTAATCGAAAGCCTATTTTATCAAACTTCTCTGTTAAAAGCCGATATTTTGTCTTGGATTCTTGCCTTGGATTTGAACTTTATTCATCAATCTGCAAATTGTACTTCCTGGTGGAAATGTTACTCCTATAAATTTAGCACTAAATTCTCTCTTACTGTACTTGTACGATTTATTTTGAATTTATTAATGGTAAATAAATATTCTTTGTTCTAGCGTATATCTCACTCTGGGACTCCACAATATAGAAATACACAGTAGAAAATGTCAGCGTAACTGTAATTTCCGTCTTATCGAATTACGCGCATTCATAAACGATCAACCGATTTTCACTAGTGCGTACAAACTATGACTGCATAATGAAATAAGGGCACCTGTTACACTCTTAACACTTTTGTGTATATCGCGCTTATGTGAAAATATCAAATCATTAATTTACAACGCTAATTTAATATTTATAAAAAAATGTATGCGTTACAGATACTGTTACATTACTGAAAAAGTTTAACTTAACGAATAAATAAATTATACATTTTTAGTTGATAAAGCTTTGAAATCAGTATCAGGAGAATAAAAGGGTGATTAAAACTTACCTCTAACCTGATTCAAACAACAATAGCAGAATTCTCGAATTAAATTTTAAAAACTACAAAACGATGTAGTACTAAATACAGATATCAGAAAAAATGGTATTACAGCTAATCGTAAAGTCTATTTTTGTACTTAAATAACGGTTCACTATAGGGTAATTTGGTAAATTATTCGTTTTCATATCGCGTTATAGCGTTTCATATTATATTGCCGACTTAGGTTAATAAACTGCTAGATCTTTCTTGATTTAATTTTTCATAATGCATTCTACGGAAACTAATACCTGTTTCCTATATCTAACTGGTTGTGTCCATCTTAACCACCAATCGTTTACCCATAGCATCTTCCACTAGCGCACTGCTTTCGTTTCGTCATTGTAAACACCACGTTTATTTCATGTAGAAGTTCAAAACAACCAATAAAATTGTTCTACATTTTTAACAGAATTATACCTAAATGTAAATAATCTCTACATTACAGGAGAAAGAAACATAGGAATGTATACACATAAGGAAGCACAAAATAACTAAACTAAAACACGTGGAAGTAAAAGAACAAAACGTAAATGAATTTATGTTTGAGGAACATTTACTAACAGAAAAAGTTCAAACAACAAAATAAGAGATTCGTGGGAAGGAATGCAAAATATACTCTAGCAAAAGCAAACATTTGTTCTGCAACTACATAACTCCCATTCCATTATAGGAAACGTTATTATTATTATTATTATTATTATTATTATTATTATTATTATTATTACCACTACTACTATTATTACAGTAAATCTACGTTCACAAAAACTCGTTTTTTTCAGGAACAGAACATTCTGTTTAATCGTAAGCAAAATTGGTTCTTCGCAGCAATACAAAAAGAAAACTTTAAAAATTGACTTAGTCTAATTTTTAAATTTTCTTATTACAGATTCTATTTCAAAGAAATGTTTCGCTGTAATGGATCACAAACCCTTAGAATATATTTTTGTAATAATTGAGAACTTTAATCGTTGTATTGTTTCAGGTTTTTCTATCTGTACAACCATATAAAATGTACATACGTATACGGATGCAAAAATAATTAAAACGTAAAACTTTGAGAGCTTGTACGAAACACGAAAATATTTTTTCCAATATCAAATTTTCATACTGAAGCTGTTTTAAAAGTGCTAGATGACAATTGCGTTCTTCAGATGTAAATTTATCAATTTCGTTGACGTTCTCGTCCCAGTGCAGTACTTATTTACTAACGTGGAACGATACACCTGGAACAAAGTTAACGACATGATTTTTATATGCAATCCAGTGAATTACAACGGACAAGTAGCACAACGTCTTTGTCGTCGAAACTCTATTCACTGTTCCCCCCTACTATGCATCAACTTCTGTGAGAGATGGATCATTAGGAGATTACCTGGACAGGGTCGAGGGCGTACAGCCAGAACACTGTGCACTTCGAACAAAATATCCAGCTGCAAGTGGTGCAAAATATCCCCATGGACACTCAATCGGTTGCGAAAAACATGGGAGCATCTATTTCACACGCAACGCGTACACGACCTGCAGCTGGCAGTTTATCCATTACAAATATAATTTCCGCAATGATATATTGTTAATATAAGAGTGAAAAATATAATTTTATTTGAGTAGAAGAATATTTCATTAAGAATAAGTCCTGTTACATCTGTTACATATATAAATAATACAAGTATTGGAATTAAAATGTATGAGAATCAAAATCTTGAACAATGTCAAATGTACCCTACATTCCCGTCCCCTTTACCGTTGAAACAAAAAAAAAAAAAAAAAAAAAAAGAGAGAGAGAGAGAGAGAGAGAGAGAGAGAGAGAGAGAGAGAAAAGAAAGTCAGATGGTTGCAGCTTATAAATGTTTGTCAAGACAAATGGTTTACGTTACTTAAGATGAGGTATACTCTAAAAACAATGTCTCTTAGGAAAATAATATTAATAATAATATTTGAGCACAATGCCCGGCCTTACAGCACAACCGCTGAAACCCCTGTCTCTTATCTTTCGACATTATTTTATACTTCACCCCGCCTGCCGATATCAGGCGGCTTTCATGATTTTTAATAGTGTTTAGCGCCCGTTTTTACTACTGAGGCACCACAGGCGGTGGACACGGATGAAACATGAAATGAAATGATATATTTGGAAAGGATTTTTAAGGAAGGAAACGTTCCAGGCCTAAGTTTAGGGTACTTCCCCGGCATTTGCCATTGGAAAACTGAGGAAAACCTGGAAAAAATATTAGGGAGGACGATCCTGGCGGGATAGGAACCCCAGACCTCCCGCTCCCGAGTACGCCCGTTAACGACCTCGGTTACCCGTGGCGGTGCTTTCATGATCCAAAGACGCTACCTCTCAATCGGGTAGCTCCCCAATTTTCCTCACGAGGCTGGGTGGACCCTCTAACTTAGAAATTTTCTAAGAATGTACCTGAGATCGAACCCGGCACCTCCGGGACAGCATTAACCCTAACCACAAGACCAAAGAGATAGTCTCAGAAAAATATGGCATTACAAAACGTTTGTTTAGGTTTTCCGTGCAAGCTGTATTTAACTCGCCTGTTCAGTTTATTTCCACCCCTTATTTCCTTAACTAAAAGCGTAGGATCCTTTTCAGATGCCCCAAACATATTTTTGCAGAGGAGATGGTAACTCTGTGGGTCAATAGCAGGAGCATATATGTTACCTGCAGTAGGTCAGAAGATAACCTCATGGAACACCAGCATGTTCAATTCCTCCTGCAAAGTGGGTAGTGGGTTACAACTTTTCGTTGGAGTAAACTTTTTCAGCTCCCAAAAAGATGACTGGGGCAAATCTTCATTGTATGCCATTAATTCTAGAATTCTTCTAGTTTTCTTATGAAACTTATTATTACTGAAGAGTTTTAGGTCTGGGGCAGGTGCTAAGTATAATGAACAAGAAACTCTTTAGCGTGAGCAATCCAAAAATTGGTTATAGCTGGGGTCTGAGCACTGGCCAACCATAGCCAATAAATTCAATTAACCAATTCCTTTGACTACTTTTTATTATAATGATTGTTTTATATGACATAGAATGAGAATTTTCCGACTTTGATCTGTTATTTCTTCTAATGCTGTCATAACGTATCGTTATAAAATTATATTTTAAGTTTAAAAGTCGTTCTGTTTAACGATCTAGAATAGAAACATTTTGGAAATATATTTTACACATTTGCATAATGATGCTAAGCATATCTCGCTATAGTTTCCTTTGGGAAAATTGATGCTAACTCACAGAGAAGGTATGCGCTCTACTGAATGGCTATGCCAGGGTTTTGCAAACGTGTTCAAGAGCCTCCAGCGAAAGTTGGAATTATGTAACGCAAGAACTACGAAGTATAATGTTCTTTCATTGAAGCATGCATAGAGAGTTAGAAGAAAGAATATGGAGTGGTTTTTCATCAAAATGGAATGTCATTCGAAGTCTCCTCTTTCATATTCTCCAACTATTATTGATGTTTTATGTCTTATATTTTCTGTCTTCCGATCTTGTTCATTACGTTATATTTTAACTCAATTTTCGACCCTCTTAAACTTAATTTGTTGACTACACTAACATATAAAGAATCTTACATAGGAACTTATGAGTAATGACGTAGATACTTAAAATGAAGCACCTCGCTTTGTTCGCAACACACAAATGCACCAATAAAACTTATATAACTCAATCTTTGGCATCCTGAATGCTCAGTCGACTTTCTTGATGTAGTAGTACGGGAAATTTCCAGTAATGTGTAGAGAACTCTTTATTTAGTTCTTTATTTTATTACTACAGCCATTTAGCAGAGACTGCTATAGGTACAAGAGGTTTACATATATTGATAAAGCACCAGTTATTAAACGCTCTAGAGGATTATCTTAAGAGGACACATAAACATAAATTTGTGTACACAGGCAGAAATAAAACAACGAAATGTAGGTAAAAAAAATTAAATATAAAACTTAGGACGTAAATATTAGCCTGCACGTGCTGGGAAAGCAAACAAGTTTTTACGTTTCTCGTTATTAGCGAATATGTCCCTGCTTTTTATAGCCTAGCATTGCCGTAGAGTTTATACTTGCGGGTTGAACGCCAATAATCTGAGTACTGTTGTTTACAGCTTGACTTGAGCTCCTTAAACGTGCGCACGTGGTTTTTATTTGCGTACATTTCAGGCAACATTTGCTTGCAATAGAGTTCTGTGCGTAATATTTTTCATAGAGCTAGTTGCAAAGATCTGACATACACGTCTATGTTACGAGCTGTTCCAAATTTCCCTATTATTATTATTATTATTATTATTATTATTATTATTATTATTATTATTATTATTATTATTATTATTATTATTAGTTTTGTAACCGTTAAACGTGCTTAAAGCATAGTTTTGCTAAGTTAGTACTCTTCAACTACTTCGTGATACAATCATTGCTCCACATACGACATGGAACCAGACTTCTTGGGGTACAGCTATTATTAAGAGTTGGTTTTTGCTTGCGTCCACAACAGAGCGCAGCGCAAGCTTTGGAAAGGTCATGCCAGCTGCCTGTCCTAGTAACACAGTTTTCGTGCTGATGACTGCAAATGGACAATCAGTTGCAGTTTGCTGTTACGAAAGTAAGCATTATTTCTACTTTTGTGCTATTATAACTCAATTTGCTATTAAGTTATCAGCGTAGCTCAACCCTTTGAGTTATGAATGAATTATTGCAGGCTATTGGTATGCCATTGTTATTAATTACATTGTATTAGTGAAATCAATTTTACTGTGTTTTTTTTTAATTGAAATGTTACTACTAGAACAGAGAAAAGATAACGCCTACAGAAATAACCCCAATACTGTAGGGAACTTTAAACAAATATCAGAACAGAAATTGGAAGAACAGCGCTGGCAGATATGTTGGGAGTAAAAGGAAATTTCATTTAAAAGATGTCAGAAATGTGTAACTATAGACGGACGTCACTTTAAAAACTCCTGTAACACAAGTTACTCTCATTGTGAAATGAAACTAATATTGAGTGCATGGCATTATTTATAAAAGCAGTGTGAGTAGAAATGTGTAGGGGACAGTCTAAAGAATAACAGGGAAGGATGTTGATCATACCGTAATTTCAGTAATGTCCTGAACCAATTATAGGACTCGTGCTGCTTCTCATTTCCGTGAACCGCGACGGTTGGCTGAGATCGTTAAAGCGCGGACTCGTGAGAGGAAGGTCCAGGGTTCGAGCACCGCCAGGACCGTCCTACTTGATTGAGTTTTTTTTTTCCAAATTTTCCTCAGTCCTCATAACTGGCAAATGCCGGGGAGGTACCCTAAATTTAGGCCTGAAACGCTTCTTTCCTTTAAAAAAATCCTTTCGCAACATATCATTTCATCTCATGTATCATCAGTGTCCACCGCCTGTGGTGCCTCAGTAGTAAAAACGGCATTAAACACTGCTCAACAATCAATCCTTTGCGTGGCGACTTTCGTTATTATTGTACTAACATTAATTTATTAAATTCTGCCACAGAGAATGGCAAAATTATGATTGTTAACATGTTATTCCTGCATAAATTTAAACTAATTATTAATTTCCTATTTATTTCGAAAACAAGGATTAATGTATTTGTGTGTGTGTGAGCGAGCATAAATGCCTTAAAATGCAAATCTATTTTCAATTGGAAGCTACATTATCATGTTTATGCTATGCATTATTTTGCTTGCAAAAAAATAAAACAATTCATTCATGAGTTGGGCTTGAACTTTGGTAGCTTAGATGGGAGTGTGTGAATCTTGTCATCTATTCTACTCTGCTTACCAAAATTTATTTTTCAACGCGGCTGGAGCTCGGTTCTTTTTGTTCTTGCACTCTTTCCTCGTAGGCCTTTGTTTCACGCTCATTTTTACTGCTGAGTTATGGACAGTGATGATACATGAGATCAAATGATAAATTGGGAAAGATTTTTATTTAGTGAGGGAAGCGTTCTAGATCTGAATTTAGGGTACCTTCCTGGCATATGCCATTCATGAGAACTGAGGAAAACCTGGAAAAACCTCAGTCAGGGAGGACGGTGCTGGCGAGAATCAAACCCCAAACTTCCCATTTACAAGTCCATGTTTTAACAACCTCGGTTCTCCGTGGCAGTTTCAATAGCTTACTCGAATATTGTCAAAATGCATTGGTATAACACACTTGTAACAGTAAACAGCATAAATGCGTAGTGTCCAGAATTATATCGATGATAGCAAATTAAAAATTTGTGTAACCATAAAATCAAATTTTAAGTAATAATTATGAATGTAATAGAGTTTATGATCAGTTGATAAATTAAGTTAAATGTAGCACATTTTTATTTTTGAACTTATTAAGAAGCGAAGCAGTTATGAAATACTAGCAGTGTACCAAACTTTTATTAATACCTTAAAAGTGTCCCATGCGGTTGCTCTTACTTGTAATACTCTCAACTTCCTTTAGAGGTTTAGGGTGGCTTGTGGCTTCATAGCTACGCTTTTAAAATAGCAACACTGAGCTCAAACCGCATTATTCCATTGCAGCATAAAAGGTAATAAAAAATCCGTTTTCATTTCAATCCGCCAACGCCAGCAAGTCATAAACATGTTTCATATTAAATTGTGTAGCAGTTACGCAGAGTACAAACAACAGTTTAGCTCTGCTCTCGGTAATAAAGCAATGTGTCTGAGTTAATGCAATTCTTAATATCGTAACTCATTTCTCCCTGGTGGTTTTAGGAAATGAATTTATAAACGAAGTCTGGTTGTGACCCTTAATTACCGAAAACGTTTTATATCTGGCCTTTAGTGTCTATAAACTAAACTAACGTCCTTCTGTTCTTTGTTTTTCTTTTCTTTTCTTTTCTAGTTTGTTATCATAATTTAACCACCGCCGGCTCCCTCTTTATTTCAAGTTACTGGTTCCTACTTTTTCATGAAAGAACTGTATAGTCATCCATTGCAGGAGTATTATATATGCGCATTTAACAGGAAAGAGCAAACAACTATATTGATGGCGAACTATGGAAAAATTATAATGTTAGAAAAAACTGCAGGCCTTTAAAAATAACCATAACATGCGAATAATAAAGTACTCGAGGTTCTTGCCAGCATTTTTAAGAATTATGAAATAAAGTGTATTCTAATAATATTTTTCTTCCAGTAAAAGTCATTTGGGTTGACATTGCAGATTGCTGTTACGGGGCTTTACTTAAGGAAATAGGAAATTCAGCTTTTGATTTTAAGATTGATCGCAAATTGTAATACAAAGTGTGTAACTACCAAGCTCTAACAAACCACGGTACTATACAGAATGTCCTGCAAAAAGTATGCCCAAAAATAAGTGAGGTACCAAGAACGAAATTGGTAATATAATTAGTTTACAGAAGTCAGGTTCAATCCACTTCTCTCCAGGAAATGTAAAAGTATTATTCATGACACCTTTGGATACAGTTGCAGGAAAAGGTGAATATAATAACCAGAATGTATTCAACCCCTCTTTTATGCCAAGTACTACGCTGACCATAGACTAACTTGACAGCTCTCTAGACTAGCTGTTTACGTCGGTCCTGGTGGTGTAGTGGTAACCATACTTGCCTTCTAAACCCAAGATCGCGGGTTCAAACTCGTCCAGGATCGATGGATTGTTTCGGGTGTAAAAATCCTAAGTATGGCTTCCTTCGGAAGGGAAGTAAAGCCGTGGGTCCCGTGTCGTACATTTACGGCACGAAAAAGAACCTCAAGCCTGAACGAAGATGCCTGTGAGTAAAATTTGTCGGCCGTTTCATGCCCCGAATTGAATGGGACGCTGATGACTTGAGATGTTAAAGAGCGTCCATAAATAAAACAAATCTACAACAAGCCTATGAACTTTTAAGATTTGCATCTTCATCTTTTCTGCGGACAGCCTACGTTGCGTCGTCCTCCAGAGTTGCAATATATCCTATTTTAGGTATAAGGTTGGAATCCATTCTGATTATGAGATCATACCACTTTTATCTGTATTTATTTTTGATTTATACAGAGTTTGAAATTCTAGTTTTTCTCTGTGTTCGAATTTTCTTTATGATGTAAACACTGTGTCAGGTTAGTGATCTTAAAAATCTCATCCATGCCGATTCTATTCTTTGTTTATGCCGTTTTGTCAGAGACGAAACTTCCTAACCATAGGTAAACGGTGGGATAGCCAGAATTTTAATATTTAAATGACAGTGTTTTCTAATTCTTCTAACGAAAGTTCTCTTAAATATTTCAATTTTCTGTTGGAAATTAATTTGTTTTATATTTCATGTTCGTAAGATATACTGCAGCCGAAGTACTGGAATTAACTAACTTGTTTTAGAAGTTCGATCTTAACCATAGATTTTGTTCTTAGTGGAGATTTCCTCTGAAAACACATTACATTTTTTTATCTTTTTGTCATTAATGTTCAGCTGTACAACTCAGTGAAATTCATCTCTCTGCAGCTTATATAAGTATGCTCGAGGAGCATTCTGGAATATGTTGCTATTCTTGTGGGGTTATTGTTATGCACCAGAGGGTTGGAAAGAAAGTATAATAATTCCAATATTTAAGAAAGGAAATTGACCAAAATGCTGCAGCTGTCGAGAGGTAATTTTGTCCAAAAAGAAAGGAAAAAGAAAAAAGATTTAACTTAATTGCAGAACATTTTCTTTTAGAATAACAATGTGGTTTTAGAGGGGGAAAACGGTAGTTCAAAGAATGTGTCTTGCTCTTAAACCAATTGTAGAGCAACATGGAGAATTTAATTTTTTAAACTGTATAAAAGAACTATTCAATAATAAATAACCATACTTTATCACATCATAGCTTTATATTTCTTTATAATTTTGATCATTTTCAAAGTTGTCCCCCTTGGGTGCAATGCATCTGTTCCAGCGTTTCCGCCAATCTTCAAAGAAATGCTGAAAAATATTTTTATAGGGAAAATGCCTCCCACGAAGATTTGCTCACTTTGGGGAGAATGCAAAATTCACACGAGACTAAATATGGACTATTGGAAAGGACACACATCACATTATTTTTGTTGGGTATTCAGCAACAACTTTTGCAATGTGCGGCCATGCATTATCATTTTGCAGCTTGTATCACAGAAATGTGGGCTTTTTGTGTGATATGGCCTTTCAAAGTTTTTTGGACATTTTGGTAGGTAGTATAGTCCAGTTGAAGCTGTGTGTGCAGGTACGCCGTACTGGTAAACAGTGAAATTACCATAATTTCCACGCAGAAACAACAACTTTTTCTCATTTTGGTGTTCGTGGTGGTGAATATTTCCACAGAAAGGGCTTTGCTGTTTGCTCTCAGGATTGAAATGGTATAGCCCAGTTTCATCAGAAGTGATTACCTTTGAAATAAACGCCCCGTCTTCCCTGTAACTTCAAGTTCAACTGCATGCATCTCTGAACGCGAACGTCCGTTTGTTTGGGAACCACCAGTCTTGGAATCCGCCATGCTCAAACATTTTTCATGTGCAACTTTTCATTTACTAAGTGTGGGTGACACCCGGTGAAATTTGTGGAATTTCTGAAAATGTTCTTAATGCTATTGGACGATCTTCTCGCACATTGTCAGCAGTGGTGTTAACTCTTTCTTCCGTTAGAGCACAAACTGTAGCTCCGGGTACAGCTTCCTTTGAAATTGATTGTCTTCCCTATTTCAACATTTAAAATCATCTTCGAGGTATGCTATTGGAAAAATCAAGCTGGCCATATGCCTCCCGTAACGTTTTTTAGGTCTCAGGAAAAAAATTGTTGAGACGAAAGCAGAATTTAGGAGCAATATATTGTTCGTCGCGTGTGACCTCCATTTTTTCTGTGGGCAGAACTAAACATGTCTCAACTTGCACAGCTCTCACAGGCGGAAGCCGAAAGTGACAACAATGCACCTAGTTACATGTATACGTCACCCATTAAACTAACAAAATGTTTTAAAGACAATTTTAAAATGAAAACTTTGCGGGTAAAAATTATGATCGTTCTTTATTGAACAGTTTTCGTACTATGTAAACAAACGGATTTATTTTAACTTACATTTCACGTTGTAAATTGTATTATATTTCGTTTTCTCGTAATCATTGTTTGTGTACATGCTTTCAAGAATAAATGCTGTTAACAGAACTCTAATGCTAATGTGGACCCCATGAGAGGAACCTGAGAAGCGGTGCTACATGTCTAAAAAGCGACATCAAAAGTATCTCTGTGACATCCTTACACTTGGTCCCTTCTATGATCCCATGTATTTTCTAAGCTCTCTGTATAATGATATAATAACTACGATACGGTCCTCATAGTTATTGGGCTTAATCGTTGCGTGTTTGAGTTGGACTTCTATCATAAGCCTTTGCGATTCTTTCGTTTTGGACGAAACACCTAGAACATCTGCAATAATGTCTAAACATTTTAAATAACTAAACTAGGCGATATACTGCGTAGATATATATGTACTCTTGCCATTAGACAACTGAACTTAGAAGAAGAAATTTCTCTTTTTAATATTTCACATTTGGCAGATGATCTAGATTAGGGGGTCGCGTAGCAAGATAAGTGATATGTACGCTATTTGGAGCATAAAGGTAATATTGGTGTAGCTGAAGCAGACGATATTATCGGACAATGACTTAGTGAATGCGACCAGCGCATGTTCTCTGAAGCAAGACACGATGGCTGCCGGCAAAAACCTTTCGATAGCGTACCAGAAACTTACGGAAGAATCCATTTTCAATCATTTGCTTGAAAAGGTGCTACATCAACAGTGAACAGTTAGCTGAAATTTGACATGTTACAGTTTTATGTGTTCATTAACCATATGATTAAAAAGCAAAAAAGATATAAAGCTAAATGGGTTGGCAAAGAGGTTCTAAGGAAAGCAACTGATACTTTTGACTCAATTGTTTATTGTTCCGTAAACGGAAACGACCTTCTGTCAGATGGTACATAACATGTTAGTGTAACAAACCTCCATTGATTTGTTCCTTTGGTAAACTTGCTGTCCATAGCAACTGCTGATAAGTTGCGGTACTGAAAACCAACGACAGCCATTAAGAAATGTTAAAAATGATCGAACTGAAGATGACTTTTTTAAGATGTTGCTCTTTTCTTTGAAATGCAAATTGCAAATTTCTTTTGTCATATTTTCTTTAGTTATATTTTCTTTTAGCTACTTTTGACAATATTAATTAAAAATGTTGTGTCAACAAAGTATAGAAAATGTATCGAGCTCATGTACAGGAATATTGAACAATATCATCACCTTTTGAGGGCATTTAATGCATTCGTTATATTTAAACCATTCCCCTTATTCTAAAATTGTTCATTTTTAAAGCCTAAAATTAATAAATAATGACTCAAATATATTTTCTTATGTATACCATGTGTTTTATAGTAAAACTGTGTCGATTGCGAGTATAGGGCATGTTCTTCTTTAATTCTCGCAACAGTTCTCGAGCTGTTTTATTATGTTTCATTACGATATTATATTAATTTTTCTGTAGTATTTTATTCCAATACTGTATCGTATTAAATATCTGTGAGTATACTAATTTTGAGGTTTTTCCTTTGGACTTTATAGAGTAAAAAGTATACGTCTAGTGTTTTCATTTTTCCTGTTTTAAGTTTTTATTCCTTGCCTGCATAGCTATTTCAGCAAATATAAATATACGGCCGGCACATTGTCAATAAAATTACGCGATTTTCTAGCGCATACATTTACTTACTGTGTTGTTGATTAACATTATCACAATTTTTGATAGTATTATAGTCGTTTTTCTTCTACTAGAACGCATTTGTTATCCCGGCAATCGCTTTCAATTGTTTAAATATTTGGAGTCCCCTTAAATCTTGCTCTACCGCTACTACCGCTATTATTATACCTATTCCGTGATTCTCTTTTTACTATTCCGGATAACCGTATTTACTACTGATCTTCTTTCGTATGTTTATTTGAGTTACGGTTACCAGAGCGCGGTTACATAATGAGGGTGTGTAACCGTCGGAACCGATAAAGGGAGAAAGATTTGCCGCGCGAAAAGTTAATTTTGTTTCACTGTTTATAATATAACTGAAAGCACAAATGATATTGTATTTAAAACGTACAATAATAAACACTGACCTGCCTTATAAAAGATGTTGAAAATGATGCCCCTCAGCGGAAACACATTGCCGACGTCTGCTCAGAAAATTTCGGTGTGTATCTAACTTTTATTCTTTAAGAGTACGGTGGCTCGGAACATGTTTCTTGTCATTGCCAAATCCTGCGTCTCGGAACTTTTTTTAACAAGTTGGCGAAAAGCTCCTGTGTTTGAAACACGAGTGCCAGGATATCTTCTTGCGAATCATCATACCGCTTCTCTCAATAATTCATTTTCACACATGTATCACAGATTAAAAAAACACGTTCTTCTATATTTATGTGTCTAACGATGAACACTTAGCACATAGTTTACACAAAATGAAAGCACCTAGTAACACAGTAGCCGCTAACAAAGCCTCCCGCATAGTAACCACAACCTGTTATCTGTCCGTGTATTGTACGGCCTTGAAGAATGACTTCTTCCCGCACGCAGCCACGCTCTGCCAGCTCGTAAGTCGAATAATCTCACTGTACATATTATGTGTGATCTTGTCCTATTTTAAACCTGTAATAAATCGTCTGTTTTACTCTTACTACTTCTAATAATTGATGAAATACTTTATATATATTTTTAATAAGAAACACAAACTGCAGCTAATCTGGATAAAGCAATTTTTGTTATTATTATCTCTTTAGGCAAAATACTTAATTACAACCTAAACACACGTCATATTTTTTGTCTAATCAATTGCTTAATATAAGAATAATGCGTTATGGTGGAGTTGAAATAATACTCTACATCATGAAGTAGTATCTAATGGAATGACTTAAATCAAATAGTTTTTGTATATTTTGTTAAACATTAAAATTTAGCGTTAATGCAGTTAATTTATAGTGCTTCAGAAAATGTTAATCTATTTCTTAGCAAAACGCTCCGTTCTTTGTAATCCGGCATATAAAATTCACGAGTAGGTTTTCTTTTATGTCCCTTTTAATAAAAACATATCCTGGCTTGAAGCGCCATTTGAGGTCACATGCTTCGTTCTAAATAATGAAATTTAAAAAAAAAAGTAATCATTAATGTTATTTTTCTATAATAACTAAATGTAAGCACAAGTAGCCAAAATAGTTTTACATTTCCAACTAAAGCACGAGTGATGACTTCCAGTTCTTTGTGATTCAAGTCTTGTATTGAATTTTTTAGCTAATTATTTTTACAGAAAATGTTATTCGAGGGATAAGTCATAAGTGATAGCAACTATTTTTTTTTTCCTCTGGCGAACAAAGGACAATATAAGTTAATGGTGTTTAACGCCCGTTTTTTGCTACAGAGGCACCACAGGCGATGTACACTGATGATACATGAGATGAAATGATATTTTGGGAAAGGATTTATTTTTAAAGAAGGAATCGTTCCAGGCCTAAGTTTTAGGGTTTTTGCCAATTTATGAGGACTGAGAAAAACCTGGAAAAGCCTCAGTCAGGGAGGACTGTCCTGGCGGGATTCAAACCCCAGGCCTCGCGCTTTCGAGTCCGTGCCTTAACGACCTAGGCCACCCGTGGCGGCGAGGAAATCTAAAAATTATTATTGAAAGTTTTGCCATTTACTGCCTGGTGGTGACACCAACGGAATGCTGGATGTAGACGACCCTTCTAGGGAAGAAGCAAAGCACAGGCAACCAGACATTATTGGTTTATTACGACATGAGCAAAAGATACACACATGTACTTACAAAGATCGTGATCATGACATTGCGACAGGGGAAGTAATTAAAGCAATAAAAATTTTAAAAAACAACAAAACACCTGGGTTCAACGGACTGCCTTCAGAACTACTTAAGGAGGTTTAAGATGTTTAAAAGTTATAGGTTTATGATGACATGAGCAAAATACGCAAACCTTTACTTACACAGGGTTAAATTATGGATCGTAACATTTCAATAGAGGAAATAATTAAATCAATAAAAATCTTAAAGAACAACAAAGCCCCTGGGTTCGACGGACTGTCTTCTGAACTATTTAAGGGTGGTTTAAGATGTTTAAAATTGATAGATATGAGACGAAGATAATGCGTGACGTTTTCAATGGAAGGGCATATCCAGAGGAATGAACATCGGCAATTATGTGTTCAATATTTAAAAAAGGAGCCCAAAAGTACCGGATAATTATAAGGGATAATTGGAAAACAATTATTGCAATTTTTTGTCAGAGAATTAGGCAATGGGTATTAGAATAGAACACACTTTCAAAATTCCAAGCAGGGTTCAGGGAAGAATACAGCACAATGGACAGTATTTTTTGTATTAGACACACAGAGAGTACAACAAACACAGAGAAAGAGAGATAGATTCATAGATTTTCAAAAACCTTTTGATTCCGTGGAAAGGCAAGCATTATGGAATAGATTATGTACGAAAGGAATCTCGGGTAAAATGATCAAGGCGTATGAATCAATATATAGTAAGGTACAGCTGTGTGTAAAACATGATCACGATACAATTTCAAAAAGTGTAATAACATGGTGTCAGGTAAGGCTGTATACGATCACCTCTCCTTTTCAATTTATTTGTAGATGATATACCGGAGAAAATGTGTGCTGCAGAATCAGATGTCCCGAATATAGGAGGCATGTCCATACCAGCTCTCACTAATAAGGATGGTCTAATATTCATATCTACAACAATTGAAGGTGTGTAAAGTGATTTAGACTACTTTGAGGCGTATTGACAGGAGCAAGGAGTGGCAGTCAATGAGGAGAAGACCAAACCAATGACATTAAGAAAGGTGCGGTGTACAGCAGGAAAGAAAGGTGGGAGTATGCAGATCAGGCACTGGAAAATGTTAAGAAATTCACATACTTGGGTGTCACTTTAGCTATTAAAGGAAACTGGGCCAGACACATAGGCAACACAAAACGCAAGTGCATAATTAAAAATGTAGAGGCATTAAAGATTTTAGTAAAAATACCGGAAACTCCACCTAGAACAATGGAGCTGGTATACAGGGCGGTTGTGAGGTCAACAATGGGGTAGGGGGCCAAAATTTGGGGGTGGGAAAACACAGAGGAACTTAATCAGGTACAAAGAGAGTTTTTAAAACGATTGCTACAAGTAGGGAGGGGTACAGCAAATTGTGGGAGTCATAGAGTTTGGTATTTCTAACGAAAGTGTGAATGTAAAAGTAAGAACATTAAATAATGACTAAGGATAATAGGGGGGCATCAAGTTCTTCTTCGAGCAGTCTGTCTAAGGGAGCAAATAAGGAAGGTTGGGATATGGAATGGGCATAAAAAATAAGGAAAGGCTTAGAAAAATTGAATTGGGTGTATTGGTTAAGAGGAGAGGACATTACACGGAATAATTGGAAAATAGTTAACAGACGTTTGCGAGATATAGATAGGCAAAATATTTAATGCACAGAAAGAGCATTTCTTAACCTGCGGACTCAAATAAATCCGGTGTGGGGGAGGGGACATTATTTAGATATCTGTGGCAGGGAAGAGAGAAGTGGTCTCGTATGGTTCAGATTAGGGGCTAGGAAAGGAAACAAACAGTTAGTGCTCTTTGGGAAAGAATCTGCCCATTGTGTGGAGAAAGCCATACCTGGAGGCATATTCTGGCAGAATGCAGGGAAACGGATATTTTAAGAAATTAACATATATCACCGCAATTTCTGAATTCCAATATAAATTTGAACATTTGCCGGTAAGTGTCGGTGCACGCGAGATACTCACACAATTTGGGAATATTTCTAGATAAGACCCGACAAAAAAGTTTAATGGCTATAATGAAGAATGGGAGTTGGACAGGTGGTGTGAGTGAATGGAAGGGGGCTCAAGAATAAGGGTTCCATTCATGTTTATGTATTTGATTAAAAATTATTAATAGAAAACGTGAATATATCAACGTATTTGTATATTAATTGTATGTATGCATGTAGGTACATGTGTATAAATGCATATATGTATGATCCTTTTAATTGTTATGAGGACGACATTAGCATGTACGGTCGTAAGGCCCATATGACAGTTGTATTTATTTGAATGTATTCTAAAACGTACAATAAAACGTCCATTACTATTACACAGGGTTGCAAAACCGTCACAGGACGGGTCCCCCAGGTAATCCACGATGTTTAGCTCTGTGTGGAATTTTCGTGCATTTCTGCTGCGGAGAAATTTATTGTCACATAAGCAAGCTGTTCACTCCTTGTGACCTCCATTCCTGACCACTGTCGCTCACCACTGAACATAGGGACTTGCTGAGACACACAGCTCTGCTCAAATACACCATCTGGTGGCTTCATTCGAAAGTATATTCCATACATTTTCAATCGCATATATTAAACTTTTCGTGTTCTCCATTATTCGCCAGAAAAAAAAAATAGTTGCTATGATTTATGACTTATCCCTCGTATATTAACCCTGCAGCGGTTGCAAAAACTGAAGTATGGAACATTTCTGAATATTTACAACTTTGTTTCACTTACGTAATATGGAATATATTTAAAATTTTTCTGCACTCCTCGCATTTTAACAATTTGTTTCCAGTTTGAGACACCAATCTTTCTTTTTGTGCCTGTATTTAAACGTTTACTATCGTCGAGTCCACCATTTCAATCTAGATATGCAACGTCATTCCAGAGATGCTAACTTTTCAACTATAAAATTACCAGACCTTCGGTTATTGCAAACTGGTACTTTTGTGTGAAAAGAATGCATCTATGAATAATTTCACACACACACACACACACACACACACACGCACACACGCACAAAAAAAGCAATTACGCCCAAAATGTGAAATATCTGCAACGCTATTTTAGGAAGGTGTTCAGTTCTTCATTTCACTCCACCACTCAGTTGAAATACAGAGTACTTTAGAGTTATTAGATGTTCGCCTTTAACTAAACTTTTCAATCCGGTTTTGGATATGGAACGTAGCAGCGCCTATGCAGGTATTAAGCTAGTATTTCTATGTCCCCTGTTACTCATTACGCCAACTATTCCACCGACGCCATTAGCCTTGGGCTAAGTTGAAAATGCAGCTGTAATATCCATCACATTTGGAACTCAAAATTCGATCAGACGAGATAGTCGTAGTTATCGTTTTCGGTCCAATTACAAAGAATATTATTACATCAGTCTGTTGCGATACACGGTATTATGTTAGAATATTTAGTGGTCACAGGGTTTGAATTCATTCGAATGGTTTCACAATCGTTGTAATCGTGATAGACTGCATCATATAAAGTTATTATGTGAACGTTTGGAATGCGTTACTGTTGTTTAATAAGGCTAACTAGTTTCAGCAATTGCAGTTTAGGTACTGACCTCCACGCAGGTAGCAAACTCGACTGGGGAGTGATGAGGCAGTTACTCGGAATTAAAAATGTACTTAAAAACATATACTTGGATGAAACTAATATAAGAGTTACAAACGTTTTATTTCTCGTGCGAAATGCCACAGCTTTCTTGAAAACCAAATAAGGAGGAATCTATTTTGTAACATTGTTAGCGCACCAGAATGCCAGTTAAAACGCGAGCGGACTCACGTAACTCGAAATCCTCCCCCGAAGTTAAGTTTTATACCACTTCATGTATAAAAGTGGAGATCTCCTCCTTTTGTGAAGATAGGAGGTAGCAAGGAGATAGCATACGTAGATTTGGTTCATTTAAGACACTGAAGTAAATAATATATTGTTTAACAGATGCACTTTCTAAAGAGTTCTCAATTATAATGCTTGTCCCTCCAATATATCGTATATTAATAAAAGGAAACACGCCAGAGAAACTAAGAAAGAAAGCATTAAAAACACTTAAGAAGAACAAGTAAATATACATTCTGAAATTATCGAATCGGACAACTTATAGACACAAAGATATAACATGCAAAATCTCACGGAATATAAGTTAAATAATTTTGTGTAAAAAGATAATAAACGTAAGTTAAAGTTTATTAATTCAAGACCGTAAAAAATGGAAGAAAGGTTTCAGGACCCCATGACCTACGTACATACCCAAGAGATTCCGAACCCGATGTTTCCTCTTCAAGCGGGAGTAGAGCAGTTTCCGACTCGACGTTCACCATCCCCTAGCTTCCTTCCTCCCAAGCCCGAGCAGATCACCGGGGTTGGGGAAAGCGAGCGCGTCTTCCATTAGTATGGAAGGATACAGGTGACGAAAGTATAAAGTTACATTTTTTTTCCATAAATATTTCCATGTTCAGGTTGCATGTATAATGGTGTATATAATAAGAGTATAAGAACAGTGTTTTGTTCTTATGCACAAAATGTTCTACAGTTTATAAACATCGCCTATAATCTCTGTACAGCTAAATTATTCTGGTTGCTGAAACACTCCTGCGACATAGAGTTCAACAACTAGACAGCTGTTGGGCTTTGTGATGGCCTTGGATGCATTAGGTTGAACTTTTCTTTGAATGACCATATGTTTAAATCCTACCATGACAGTTTTTCCGTCGTAGCTTGTTGGGGGATGTGCAGTGTTTTCAGATTATATTATTTGTGTTTAAACGAAGAATGAAACGGATTTATTTGACAGTTCTATATCATTATAATAGTGATAGTGGTGTGTTTATTCCAGTGGCACCATACAATAAAACTTCAACAGGCAAACGGATACAACTAAACGTATGTGTTTTTATAAAATGCTAGGTCTGTTTGATTTAATGCAAGATATTACACATTTCATGCAAAACTGTAGCATATATGTGTATGTGTGTGTGTGTGTGTTTTACCAATAATAGAAGAAAAAGAAGTGAGGTTTATTTAAAGTAATAAAGATAAAAAATAACAGTAAGTGTCGCATATAAACTTGGATTCACTCAATTCGTTTCCTCCACCTCCCTGTGTTCAGCCTTTTCAGACTTGAGCTGTTTCATTTTTATCAGAAATGTATATTTTCTCCTCCTCTTCCCTCCCTGTCAGTTGAACCCAGGATGTCCATCTCCCTTTGTTCGATCCGGTTAATAATCATGGTAAATATTTTCCCTTTCATTCGCCAGTATATATACCCACGGTTCTTTTTTATTGCAGATGCAAATTTTCAACCCATTGTCGCTGATGACCTTAAATATCCGTATTGACTCTATTGTGAGCCACGCGGACCCCTGGTTAGTGAGTATGGCTCCCGTTTTGATGTACTGCTCCATCTCTCACTCAGTCCCTATTGTACTTCTAGTGAAAACCTCTCAATGCATTGACAATTATCTGTTGCCTATCCATATCCCTCGAGCCTAATTTAACTTTCCTATTTGCACCCCTATTACCCTGACTGGATATCCAAATAGAACCTAGCCCTATCAGTTCCATCCACTTTTGTAATTTGGATGCCCATGTATTTCCCATCCAACATTAGCGGTTTATGATAGTACTGTTCTTTAATTAAGGTTTCCAAGAATAGTTTTCAGCCAATACTTCAAAGGTATCGATATAATATCGAACAACATTCGCCTTTCTTTTGGTCTTGGGTGATTGTCCCTTCTTTGGTTGACGCTTGCAAGCTTAAAATTGTTTTATTCCCCTAGATACCTTTAAAAGAAATGCCATTATCTTTTGTATCCGAACAATTATTTTGCCCATTTTAACTAAATCAAAGGCAGAACAACTGCCATTCTGTCTTCAAGAATAAAGCTGGCTAGATAAATTCTGCAAAATAACAAAAATAGAAAGCAGAAGAATTTTGCATTCTTGTATCAAATAAAGCAAATAGAGAAATGCTATATTACGATGTTAACTGACTTTTTGATCCATATATATTCATTACTAACCAAACCAGTGGCGTCTTTTTATAGAGCAAGTATCATCTAAATTATGGTGGCGCTAAGTTGCTCTTGGTGAAATTTCACTATGGATGCTGTAAATGGAAATTTGTAGCGATTTTAAGATGTTGGGACTTCCTCTGGGTCTTCAAGGTGGTTACAAAAGATATTCATGCTTCCTCTGCCTATGGGATAGCAGAGTAGACGATCAGCATTACGCCAGGAAAGAATGACCAACAAAGAAGAACTCGTTCTAGGTGCACATCTTGTGTCCAAAGGGAATATTTTGTTATCCCTGCTCGATATCAGCCTTGGGCTTATCAAATAACTTATCAAGGGTTTGGATTGTAACTCTGAGGCCGTACGCCTCATCAGACGAATGTTCCTTATGTTATCTGAAGCAAAAATAAAAGGTGGAATTTTTACCTGTCCTCTGTAATGACTCTGAGCAAATGTAATTTTTGGTACATTTTTAGAACGGTAGTGCAATGTTTTAATTACAAAAAAGGGTGAGAAAGAATGGATAATTGCATAGAACTGCTTGAGAATTCGATACATAGCTGCATTCTGCCTGAGTGAAGAAAATCAGTCAAAATGCACTATATGTTTTCTCATTTAGATTTCTTTAGGGGTGTTGGGATTGTACTATGATGGACTGTATGAGGCATAGTGCTGAAGAGAAGTGAGAAAAATATAAAAGAAAATGGCGCTGTTATATTAAACATATAGTTTTATAAATTGTAAATCATATTTTTTCCTTATTGCTACCTCTCTAGAGTGCATTACATGTTAGAACCCAATATGTGTCCCCGTATATCAACTTGGTATATTAATTTAGTTGATCTTAAGACAATGCACTGTTGTATTCAAAATGTTGACATTAGAGGAAAACCAGTAAATACTTTAGTCGCATTTACTATCACAATTTGATAAATAATCATTAAAATAAGATAAACAACATTTTGGCTTTATTTTGTTACCTATTGCATTACTGTATATGGTTTGTCCTTTTTGTTCGTGCTAGGTATCTTTTGGAACAAAATTTACACCGCGTGTATGAAATCTAAACTGAAGGCTGAATATTGATGAACGGGTGGTTACTTTATTCTCGTTGTTAACAGACAGTTGGTCTTAGAGCTTCCACTTTCATTGACAATATGCCCCCATCCTGATGACCAGGTATCATCTCCTCTGAGGAACGGACTGTATGCGTGTGATGTCTGTTATACATCTAGGATGTCAGGGTGAATTGATTTCTGCAGAGACTAATACAGTGCCATGTTCTCTCGTTTATTTTAATCAGGATTTGCGACATCATTTCTAGGAAGGCGGCACGGACAGCAGCGTTTAAAGCATTGACAGAAGAAGCATATCTGTACTGTCGCACAACCTCGTTAATGGAACTCCACAATGATTGGTGAGGTTAGGACTGCTTGGAGGCCAAAGCAACGATACCGGTTGTTGAGTCTGCGTCCAATGCAACGATTTGGAAACGTGTCATCGAGCCAGTCAAGGACTACAACAGGAAAATGTGCCGATGCACCATCTTGGAAATAAGGCTGATACAGCCTGGTACTTGCCAAAATATTATGTGTTAATTTATTAATAGGCGCAGTGCAGAAAGGTTTCATTTTAAATTATTTTTCATGTGGTCGCGCATTGTTCATAGTCGCACTTGCAACTCAGCAATATGCATTCTGGTTTATTTGATAGCAATTGAGTCACTGGCTTGGTGACGGCAGCACAAGTTTCTGCTTAGTGCAGGATCTCTCACTTTGCTTTGCATCTTTAACACATCCCCTGTTGAAATATGTTTTCTCCCACTTCAGCAGTTACCTCTGCTTGTAGTGCCTTAACCATGACAAGCTCTAAAATCCTGCATGATCAAACTCGTGGGTTTCCCGGCATGAGGTTCTTCGTAGACCCACACGGAAGCTACAATCGTATGCCACATCATGCATTCTTAAAATTTGTTAATTTGTATTATTCTTTCTCTTTGGAATATTCATTTTGTGATTGTGTTTTGTTTGAAATCAAAATTGAAGATCATCCATACATAAATTTCATAAATAGTGCATAATAACACGTTATTATTACTGCAACTTTTAATATATTGTAAATTCTATTCATTTTAAGCCAACTATTTTGATAGCAAAAATGTGTAATAAACTAATAATATATTTATGTACAGGTCGAATGTTGCACACGGCGAAAGGCAAATGTGTGCTATTACTGCTACTTTTTCAGCAGATGGAGAACACGTAAAAAGATGTGCTAAGTCTACTAGCTTTCCGTAGCCGTAGAACAGCTTTCGGGATTACTTAGAGCTTTAGTGCTTTTTCAGATGCTAAAAGCATATCCTTTAATGTTCATCTTTTAACGTTCCTTTTAATTTTGAGTTTGCCTACCTCAGCCAGAAATAACTACATATGAATAAGAGGATTCGCACAGTGAAAGCTGGCATAAAATATGTAAATTAGTGCTCTTTAAAGCTACTCTGTGCCATTATTAAATAGCACATGCCTCCCTGATACTTCATTAAGGTAATGCTCATAGACTATGGTGTGGGTGGCTTCTACCACGTGTTCCAACCAGTGCAAAATATGCTTCAACATCCCTTTATACCAACTCGTACTTTTAAAAAAGTTATTATTAAACACACACTTCTCATGCGTTTGGCAGCTGATAAACAGCTCTCTCTCTCTCACATTCCCTGCAAATGTACACAGACGTAGTAGATTGAAATGCAATCAGTGTAATTAAGAACAGGAGCGATGTGCAGTCTGTTGTATTTCGACATATTGGAGAGGATAGTTCTGGGCAAGTTGAGTATGTAACTTCTGTCTGTTATTGTATTTGATCGGAAATTAATTACTGTGTAATTAAAACGTGCTGAAGTACCGCTGTTCATTTAAATACTTAATTCTTGTAATGTTAGTTCAACGTTTTTGATAAAATTCCTTATAAAGGTCCCCTGCTTCACATTCTATGTACACTGTTTTTCAAGACAGCGTTTAAATGCAAATTATATAACGGGTGTTTCTGAAACGCCAGTCCTTTAGTTTTCTGCGAAAATGTACTTCATTAAGGAATCTGTAAAGAATATCATGGTTTACACTCTCATTGGAACTTTCGGATTAGTTTTACTTTTCTGTTTTCGTTGTTTCTTTCTTGCCTCTGCTGCTTTTAATTTTTTTTCATAAATTTACTTCTTAATGTGACGTTATTTATCTATTTGATTTTATCTTTCTAAAATATTTTATATTTTAACAACTTAATTTTTTCTATTAATTTTTTCATAAATTTTCCTTTCTCCAACGTAACTAATTCATTATACTATTTTTATTGTACTAGTGTCATCAATTTTCGATAAACTATCGCTAAAATGCACTTTGCAGACTCAAAATAGGATATTTAATTTCATGAAAACAAAAATGTAATATATTTTTAACTTTACGTACATACTTTGACACTGATGGTGTAAAAAGTAAACACATTTTTGAAGCATCTTGTAAAATATAATAATCCAATAAATAAAAATATTTAATAAGCTGTAACAATGACTGGTATGATAGAAATAATTTATGCTTTTACATGTATTAATCACGGTTATTGAAATGTTCAATTTTTAATTTTAAAGCTCTATGGCATAATTGTTCTTGCATTAGGTTCAAACATTGAATAGCCAGTTCATTTATCAGCCACAGCCTAGCAGAACTGTTGAGATCAAACAATTACACGCAGTGTAATCAAGAAACAGTGTGATCACTTTCAAGAATATCGTATTAGAGACGGTGTTTTCTCAATTAATTTCCAGATATTGCAAATTCTCTTGCAGGCTCCACATTAATGTCACGAAGCCTTTCAATTCCACTCTAAATGCTCCCACAATTGAAAACTAAATGTTTTTCAATAGAAAAAAATATTCATGAATGGAATTTCTGACTATAAAAAACTAACTCAAATTTCATTACAGTGTAAACAGATTAATTAGTATATATAAATTGCCGACATATGTTCTTGTGGGTTATTTTCATTTTTTGTGTGAAATGAAGCGTCGTTTATTCATTGGAGATCAGGCAATTGATCATATGATCAACCACGGTTTGTCATTTGCTGCTCCATATCTGTGACAAGAAATCCGTTCTTAAATTCCTACGAACTATTTGATATGAAATTTAATCATTTTAAAATAAATTTCATGGTCTGTTGTAAATAAAATATATTGATATTATTATCATCAACATCATCATGATCATTATTTACCGGACTAGCTTGTGAATATTAAGTAATTATACTGTTTGAGACAAACTAAATGCTCTGTATGTAACTCGCAAGGTATTTAACAATTTCCCTCTGTGTACTTAAATATTCCTCCTGTGCATTGAAAGTTGCCGTTAAGACAAGCTTCAGCATCCCAGCTGCAGGAAATACCGCTGCATACATTTTCACGAAAATGTTGCTCATTTTGACGATGGCATCTATCGACATCCAATAGTAACGGAAAACCGTCTTTGCTATTATTAAGAGCGGATAAAAGTTGCTGCAAGAGTAGACGCAAGCATGCAATCTCACAGCACAGCATTACTTTTTAATTGCCTTTTACTTATTTTTATTTCGCCCTCTCAAAATATCCATATACTAACTTTACGCTCCTGTATGAATGAATGAATTTATCCAATGCCAAATGCAACAAATGCAAAATAGAAAGCACAATAACAAAGTAATAGAGTTTAAAATATTGTTCATTTTATATATACAGTGTGTAACAGAACCTTACCGACAAACTTCGAGGGTTGATAGATTATGCAGAGAGGGTAATTTTTTGTTAAGAAAAATGTGTGCACTGAATCGTCTTGTGGATGTGTGCATTCGAAAAGACAGAATTCCCGAAAATCGCTTTGCAGAAATGAACTTCAATTTTCTATGCATTTTCTGATAATTTAATAAACACATTTTCCTCAATGAAACCTTTATCAGTTCCGCATTGTTGTCAATTTGGGCGATACATACTCTTAACATACCCCCAAAGAAAAAAAGGGGGGTGTCAAATCGGACAATCGCGCTGGCCACGCAAAAGCTCCTGCTTTCTCTATCCAATGTTCTTGGAATTCTGCAGATAAATTTAAGTGCACATCATTACTAAAGTGAGGTTGGGCTCCATCATGCTAACCTCCCAAATATCTAGTCTTTCAACCCATACAAATTTGTATACTTTTATTAACATTTCATTTCAAGTTAGTTGCTGATATTCCTATTGATTCTTTATATACACTATTGAGATTATCAGCATATTGCAGTTACCCACATGTTTTAATTTTTGACTTGGGGAAGTTGGAGGAATCTCAACCATTTCTTCTTTCCTTTCGGTAAATAAATTCTTATTTCCTTATATTTTCCCTCTGAATTTATCTTATTCTCAGCTACTTCTGCTAGAAAATTACTCAATTTGTCCAAAAACTAGCTGTTCTCCTCTTTTTATGTCTTGTTATCTGTATCACATTAGGATACAGATCCTTCCTCCTATTCCTTACAATTTGTCAACTCCTGTTCATTCAAATTGCTTTCTACCATGTTTACTACAAACTCGGCCTATTTTTCTGATTTCGTGTATTTTTCATGCATCTTTATCAACTTGATTTTATTATTAAAGTCACGAAATATTTTTTACACTTCAATGTCTTCAAAACTTTACTTAATTTCTTTCCAACAACATTTCTCTTTTTAACTGCCCATCCTCCCATATTTCTCTCTTCCAGTCCTTTGCAAAATCTCCTTAATCTTACTGACCCATGTCTAATTTTCTATTGCCCTTCCTTGTAAAATTAAACATTGCCTTAATGTAGTTTTTTCTCTATGCTGTTTATATTAAATTAATCTTTGAATGCCTTTTCTATCATTTTCCCCTTATTCCCTATTAATCTTAACATTTTTGGGCTACTCCATTGGATTAAGCTCTCGGTGTACCCAAAATTATTTTATGAAAATGTCTGTGAATCAAACGAAATTTATAGAAGCCTCAAATATTAGTTTGGCCTGAACTATCTCCACATAGACGCTCTCCAACTATTTAATTTGTATTTCCGGCACTTTCCCCCTATGTGGGAATCTTTACAGTCTTCAATGCCATATTTCACTGTGTTAATATCTTTTTCTTTTGCTCTTTCCTTCCTCATTACTACTTAACCTTATATAAACAATACGAAAATTTACACAATATCAGAAATATTGTGCATAGTCTCTTTCATGTGTGTGTTGATGTATTCTTCTGTTGCAATTAATTTCAGAATTAAGTATTTTACAGGAACATGAATGGTTTTGTACGATCCAGCGACTGTGATGTGCAATATATGTATACCTAGTTTAACTGGAATAATAAATACTACTGCTACTGCTACTACACCTCACTCCTTATCTTTGCTCACCATATTATTTTTTTTCTCCTTCCTAATACATTCTCTCGTATTCCCTCATCCTTGAGCCCTTCCTGAATACCATAACCTCAGATTTTGTTATATTAATTTTTAAATCCCATTCTTTAGGAAAACTAGATAGAACACAGATTGTTTTCGTTAACACCATATTAGTTGTTCAATCTGTTGCAATCATCTGCAAAAACAACCCACGCATCTGCTTTGTTATTGATTACTGTAATATGCACATTGGCTTTGTGAAACATGAGCAAATATCATCACTATATAATTAAATACAGAATTAATTTTCAATATAAATTTTTTGTAAGCTATTAAATTTTCTTAAATCTTATTTATTTAATTTGAATCATATGCTTCACCATATATTGGGTCAAAATCTCTCTCTTTTTTTTTTTTTTTTTTTTTTTTTTCAAAATCAACGTTAAAGTTTTACATTATTATTCTTTACATACATATCAACCATTGTATTTCTCATATAGATATTTTCTATTTTCTCTTTTCTCTTATCGTTCCTAAATCCTTTCTGGAACTCTGAAACTTTATTGTCACTTTCAGCCCAATTTTGCAGCTTTTCTGCTAATGTCTCCGAATACATCTTTCCTATTCACTGCTAATAAAATAATCCCTCAATAATTAGCTGTATTATTTATACGTCCTTTACTCTTATACAACCCTGTAAATGTATCCAAATTATTTGGAGAAATAAAATCACAATATTTTTGTGAGGAAGAGATTCCGAACTAAATGAAATAGAAAGAGTAGAAATGTTGAACTGAAATAAAATTTTGTACGCAATAATAATAAAACAGCACCAGGAATAATTTTCAACTGAACCAGTTCTTTTGGAGGTTTTCTGGAAACTGCGTGAGCAGAGGTCTTGAACAAAGGTGAGGTAATAATGTGTCAAAAATCTTGTTTTTATTAGCTGTTAGCATAAAACTTGCTCAAACACTGTAACATAATAAATTACAAAAAGTGTAAACTAAAGCAATTTTTAAATATAGCAAATACATCTTTCGTCAGTGTAGGAAAACCCCAGCAACTCTATTTTAACTAGTGTATAGACAATATATAAGTGCCACAACCTACGTTTCCTATTCATCACGTAAAGAAAAGCAGCTTTTATATTAAACGAAACCCAACGCTGTAGCTCATGGAACCTTTAGTGGATTTAGTAACTATGTTGAATGAAGTATATTAGATTTCTTCTGCCAGACACAAACGTCAGTGAGTCGAGACTTGTAAGAGCTTATCAGCTCACGTTACAAAAGCTTCTTTTACTAAGGGCCTTGTTAATGTGAGTTAACGTGTTCCACATTGCTGGCTTCAAATTTTCTATGGTAGCTGCTGGATTTTTTGCTTAACTTCACATTTTAGAGAATTGTATTATTTACTCAATTTAGTTTGTGAAAATGAAAGTAGGCATTTTATTACATTTTTACAGCAATTATTTTGTAAGAGAATCCTTTCAGTTATTAAAGAAAATTAATAAGAACCTTTGCACCTTGTTATGTGTATTTTGCATTAGATTAGTATCTAAAGAAGTCTTTTTGTAAAGGCATATCTACCCTAATGAAAAATGTTCCTTTATAATCTGAATTTTAGAAAATATTGATTGAATATTAAATATTTTATTTATGACAAATTTGACTGTATAGGGATGTATGTTCATATATTGTTACTAAATCATTGTAGAAAGGAGACTATTTGATTAATACAAAAGTATTCCACATCGGATATAACTATCCAAATTTTCATCACATTCCCCTTGCAGTTCCACAGGTTTTCTGTAGTGCTCCTCTTGGATCACATGTATCTGAAGTTGCAAATGTTCAACTTTTATATATCCAGTGTTGCATCTGTTGCATGAGAGCGAGTAATGATCATTATCATGGAATGGGATGAAATTTCCAGAAATTTTCAGTACAGAATTCCACTGAAGTATCAAACTAGAGATTTAGCGGCGATTTCAGTGGGAGAAGAGAAGTTGATCAACGTTCGTTAATGGTTCTCGGTGTATTATACCGAGAGCTGTTTTGACTACGCTCACAGGTAAGCGCAGCGAGCTGGACCAAGGTCAAGCTGGCAGCCTGTGATGATAATTGGCAGTTCCAACGCTTATAGTTGTACGTGGACAGTTATTCGCAGCAAGAGTAAGCATGATTTCTACTGTTTTATTATTACTCATTTACTAGAACAGATAAAAGTTAAACTGCAGGTCATAGGCGGTAAACACTGATGATACATGAAATGAAAAGGTACGTTTGGAAAAGAATTTTCGGAAAGAAGGGTTCCAGGTATTAGGATATGGTTAGGGTATCTTACCGACATATGACCTATGAGTACTGAGGAAAACCCTGTAATTAATGTCAATCTGGGAGGATGTGCTGGTGGGATTGAACCACACACCTTCCAAAATAGATAGAAATGAATGTAAAGAAGAAAATATCAGGACAGAAATTGAAGGAATCGTGATATGTTACTACAGGCGAACACCACTTCGAACAGTGCCTGTAATACTTGTTAGTACGCTTTACACAATATAACTAATATTGCATGAGTGCTAATTGATCAAAGCTGGTGTGTAGAAACGCCCACTCAATAGGCCAAAAATAACATTTGTACACATTACCAATTTGTTTCAATATTCGGAGATGAATTTCAGCAGCAGAAATGCTTAATATAACTGCTTCAGCAAAACAACGCATGAGTTTTGTTCTTGGAGCATGTAAATATAGACAAGACACCCATTTTGTACACTAAACGTAGCTAATACAGATTTTATATACTGTATTTGGTATTTAAATGGGCGGAACATAATGGTAAATCAAAAGAGGCAAATATATTCTCACTCTTCTTCTGAATATTTTGTAAAACCCTTCAGTCTATTTGGATTTTTGAAAGAAATACGCCGCAACGGGTGGTCGAGGACGCTAAGATGGGGACTCGTGAGCGGCAGATTCGGTGTTCGATACTTGCCGGAACCTCCTTTATGACTGAACTTTTTTCAATTTTTCCTCAATAATAAATAGCCAATGCCGGGAAGATTCCCTAAACTTAGGTAGAACTTATTTCCTTAAAATAAATTCTTTCGTAATTTCTATTTTCGTCTCCTGTATCACTAGTGCCCCCTGTTTGTGATTCTTCATAGTAAAAATGACCGTTAAATACAATTAAATAAAAAAGAAATATTTACAGACAGTTGAGTTAATGATAATTGTTAGCCCTGACATAATTCATGCGAATTTTTATTGATAAGTAATTTACCCATTTCTTACAGAGGAAATTTATGGAAGTTTCGTGAAAGACAAGTTATGAGAATTCCAATATATTATAGGAAAGTCTGAAGTTTGAAACTATAGAATATGTGGCAAAAAGTTTCGTACTTGTAAAAGTCCTTACTTTCTACACATTTATGTCGGCCAATTTTTAATATGAAAAAAGTATTTTTTACCGTATTCTGTGACCATTCATTACAGAGTTACTGGGATGTATAGCACAAAGTTAATTGATGCACAGTTTACGCTATGCGACAAAAGGAGAATCTGAATGAAAGCATACTAATCTGGTTGCATGGGTGATTTCTACTTGAATTAAACCCCGATCCCAGACGTTAACTATGAAGCAGATTTAGCACTTCTTGAACCAACATTTTTAATGACATTAATTTAAACCTAAAACGCACTGTCGAATCATCTTGAAGATTTAAAGGAATCTGGTAAATTATGAGAGATTTTTTTTCAGTAGAGGAAGAACGTTATTATATGAAAAATCTTTGTTTTTTTAACACATAAGAATTTAAGGTTGAAAGCAGATTAAGACAATTAAAACGTGTAGCTTAAGCTCCCTTATTTAGTTCTGTACTCAGTTTTCCATTTCTTTTTAACTTGCATCTCACATGCTTGCTAATTTTGTCTCGGGAAACTGACGTCTGAATGCACAACTATCAAATGCTATCGAATCATAAGTATATGGCATTTCCAATATAAAATAAATTTGCCCCATCCATGAAATAAAATCTAGCCTACTTAGAAGCCCTGTTGGGAGAAGGTTCAGTTATTGGCCTATACGGACTACAGAATATTAAACATGCACTGAGATTATTTATATGTCACGCTGCGAGCAGGTAATGCGTTTGGGTTATATATCCAAAAGTGCTGTCCGATTTGGGCCGACCATAGGAATAAACATTGACACGTACCTATGGATGACACTGAAGTATTTCCTATTGAAATACTGTGTATGAATTAGATAGTGTTTCTCTGTGAACTTTGTTTTTGTAACCCCCGTTCTCGCGTGTTAAAAACCTCAGAGCGAAGATGAGGGAGCGCGGGAGTCAACACCTATTTTTATAGGCCTATTTTCAAATAAAATATTAGCTCTTCTTGAAGTAGGATTCTTGTTAATGTTATTAATTTGTAGAGTCCTGCATTTAGACAACGGGAAGCTACAAGCAACAGTGTAAGTGCATGGAGTATTGCTTGGCTGCAATCCATTTCACTTATAAAGCTCTCCTACATGTGTGGCAGCAGGTAGATGTTCAGTACAGCTTGAACTGGGCTCCGCGTCGTTTGATGACTTTAAAATTTTGATTACATTTATTTCTTAGACTTTGGAAATCCTTCCACCAAAATGGCGGAGAGATTTTCTAGGTGAGCATTTAAATTTCGTCTGTAACAGCAAATTTCTTCTGATAAGAGGACGGAGTGTCCCTTAAGGTTTCTTGCCTGCCTTACGTTCTCTATAAGCTCTTCAATAGTTGCCTTTGTGGTGATCGTCTTCTGTGTTGTCTTTAAAAGCGTCTTCTTCTGTCTCTGGCCGAACTTTATTTTTACATACTTATTGACCAATTTTAGGTAGATACACTTCAACAACTCAAATGGTGCGTATGCAGTTAAGGATTTCGATGACACACATAATTCATCATTATGTAGATAGTTGGCATATTTTGGCTGAATGCAGGGAAACCGATATTTTAAGAAATGAGCATTTTTCACCGCTATTTTTGAATGCCAATAGAAGATGGAACATTTGCCGGTAATTGTTGGTGCATGCGAGATACTCACACAATTTGGGAATATTTTTAGAGATGACCCGACAAAGATGGTTAATGGCTATAATGAAGAGGGGGAGTTGGAGAGGGGGTGTGAGTAAATGGAAAGGGGCTCAAGAGTAAGGATTTCAATCATGTTTATGTATTTGTATATAAAATTATTAATCGAAGAATTTTGTATATTTGTATGTATGTCTGTATGTATGTATATTTGTATGTGTAGGTATGTGTGCATGGCCATTTAGATTGTTATAAGGACGATATTGGCATGTACAACCGTAAGGCCTATGTGACAGTTGTATTTATATGAATGTAGTCTTAAACTGGTACAATAAAACGTTCATTACTACTACTATACAGATAGTTAATGTACATTGCAGAAACAAATCTTATACGAGTAGGAAGTTTATTTGTTTATAATATAAATCGAAACTTTAACAAAACCAAAAGTTTAATGGAGAATATTATTGTAGAAAAGGACACAATTTATTGCTCATGACTCAAATCTTCCTGTTTATGCAATATGCGGAACGGAAGCTAATCAGATTTAAATATCGCATGGTTTGAATCATTCAGATCCTTTCAAAAGCTTTACATAAATATAATTGCTGTTCCAGCGAAAATGAAGCACTTCTAAAGCACATATCTAAACACTATTTCTAGCACTATAACTCATATTCTTATTCTAAGAGACTGCGATATTGTCTAGTTAAGAGTTTCAAAGTTGTAGTCCAAAAACCTATCTTGGATATACATGTTAAAGACATACAGCATGAACACAAAGTCTCTCCATGATTGAGAAAATTAACGCCACGGGTGGCCGAGGTCGTTAAATTGCGGACTCGTGAGTCGGAGGTCTGGGGTTCGAATCCCGCCAGGACCGTCCTCCCTGACTGAGGTTTTTTCCAGGTTTTCCTCAGTCCTCATAAATGGCAAATGCCGGGGAGGTACCCTAAACTTAGGCCTGGAACGTTTCCTTCCTTAAAAACAAATCCTTTCCCAATATTTCATTTCATGTATCACCAGTGTCCATCGCCTGTGGTGCCTCTGTAGCAAAAAATGGGCGTTAAACACTATTCATTCATTCATTTTGATTGAGAAAATTGAAAAGTCAAAACTACCATAGAAACATGGAAATTGTGGTATTGAATAGTTCAATTCATATAGTTATCTTTCCTTGCAAATATATTTACATAAAGGCCACAATATACTTGTTAACCACCGGCAGGTGAAAGAAACCCCCAACAAATAACAATGATAAACTCTCCTGCAGCTGTAGGAAAACGGACATTCGATGCATTCCATGTGGAGTTTGTGTGCTGTTAAATCCAAACTGTCATTGACTGAAGCTAAAATAATAGTGGTACGACCAAACAGAGAGCCTCTATCACTAGGCAAGTAAACACTTCACTAATAAACTCCGTGGTTTCGAGGAAAGCGTGGCTACTGTATAGCTCAGTATAAAAAGTACGCCTATTCAAGAAAAAACGCAATGTGTATCACGAAATAAGGTCGACATTTACAGTTCAGCGACGCACCCCTATATTTAACTTTTTTGCCTGGGGCACACTAAATACAAAGTCTGCGGATCACCGATACCTGATTTTGAAATCTGAAGGTTCAAATAATGGAGGCTACAGAGACAGTTACAGGTATTTTTTTTTTATGGAAAACTGCAATTTATTATAAAGCATTTTTAATTCATGGTAATCTTTGTGTTCCAGGTATGTATATACTATCTTCTTGTTATAAGGGCATAAGTATTCATTCAAAAATATACAATCATAAGGGTAACTCTTGCATATACAGTTTAGATATTTTTTTTTAATTTGTAAAGCCTAAGTTAATAAACACATTGTCAATAATTTAGGGAACGTGCTGCATTTTAGTTCTCCGGGAATAAAGAGGAAACAAGAAGGAAAAAAAAAACGTACAATTCTAAACCAAATTATGAAGTCGGAAGTTATCAAATAGCCATTTTGCACGAAACAGTTTTCAGGTTTTATAATGAGGGGAAAAAGTTATAAAGCACACAAAAAATTAATGACATCAACTGAAGATAAATATGTATTAAAAATACATATATAAATCACAAAGGCCCAAAGCATAGCACGTAGAGACCAAAGAAGAACTTAGTTTCAAACAAAAGCAAAGAATGGTAGAAAGTACACCAAAAATGTGCGATTTCCATCTATTGTGAGTGTGTTCTATTGTAAATACAAACCTATCTCGTTTGGCAGCAACTCCCCGGGTAAACATTTGCTGGCCACATGCTACCACGTTTTCCCCATGTTACATTATAACTCTCTCTACTAGGTACCTCCTAGTCCTCGAAATTTCACGTACATGTAACCCGCTGACAATCGGATATCATGTAAAAAATTCCATGATATATGTGTAAAAAGTATATTGATAGGATTAGTAAAGATGTAAAGTTTCTTTTTGCCACTGACTCGTGCAAAAATTAACTTAAGTACTTTTAAGATCATAATCAGCACCATAAAATACTAAGAACCAGCTCATCTTTTACCAATAAATGACCTAGTGAGAACTCCAAACTTAAAAAGATTATTAGTGTTTCATATCCCTATATCTCTATAAAATATTTAAATTCCTTATATGATATTTTGTGATACACCAAGAAACTCTGTATTTTGAGACATTATTAAAGGAAATATACAATCTTGATATCTTTGAACTTTTCTGTATCACTAAAGTTCACCTAGTTGAAACTTACAATAAAATATTACAATCTGAAAGTGGTTCTAAGATTTGACTCTCGCTCCGTATTGTTCCTTGAATGATCTTAGTTCCCACAACAGAAATATTGAATTGACTTTTCTCAAGGTGTAATATTTCCATTGCTAGTTCTCGTAAATTTTAGATGCAGATTTTTCCTCACAGTTATCGCAGTGTAGTTTTATTTGACGTCTTGAATTAGGAACAAAGATTATAGCTGAAAAATTAGACAAACTTTTGTTTAGAAGAAAAAAAATTTGCTTTATCTGTAACATGTTAAATGAAAATAAATGTCCCTGAGTTCCAGCTCCCTTTCTGTTGTAAAAATCACTATGACTACTCTACCTTGGTTTTAAAAAAGTGCTTTTTCATGGTTAAGCTATTGCGGAGACTAAGATTAAAGAGCAGTTGCATCTTTAATCATATTTTTTACACTAGAATCAAGTTTCGAGTACGAGAAACCGGGAAAGGAAGCGTTTTTAGTTTCTTAATTGGAACAAAAGTAATGAAATGCAGAGCGCCATATACTGCAGCTTAAACCAAAGATTATTGTAATATTTAAAATTCTTTTTATATGCCCAAAAGACAAATGACACCATTACTAAGGATGTACTCTTGATGCAATAAATCAGGAGGTTCATAAATTAAAGAACTGCAAACTTATACACTGTGAATTTATTTCTGTGCATTATAAACGACATTTAAGAGTTATTAATGATGCTATTTTTGCACCAATAAGCTATCGTAATCTATACTTTGATGTGTAATAAATTTACTTGTATCTAATGCTTAAACTGTTGAGTATTCTAAGTCAAAATGCATGCACAATGACCTCTGGTTACTGTCAATAATTTTGCAAGTTTTAACTTTATATTATATAAATATGTGATATTATTTAATGATCTTTTAGTATTCAGCAATACTAATAAACACAGTTTTCCTTGATATTATTTATTTTCAGTCAATGCAGTAAAATATTTATAAAACGTTTATAATAAAATTTAAGGAAAGTGTAGCTAAGTTCAAAGCTGTAAATCATTTTAAACAACTAAATTTTCATTTTAAGTTATGTATGTGACATAGTCACAAACTGATAATTTTCATAAATATGCCAATATCACAAAATACTTTAAAAAGGGACTTTATGCGATTTATAGATAATATAAGTATGACCTTAAAACCTCGTTATTAACCTAATTAAAACACAACCTAACGCAAAAACCGGATTAGTATCTCTTTTCCACGAATTCACATTTCATTTCATCCTTAATCTTCATTCCATCTGTGTGTGTCTGCGATGTCTATGGAGCGGCCCTGACATTGGACTGATCATCCAATTAGAAAGCCCCTCTATGTGTTTGTGTACTGTGTGTATGTTCAGAGATGCATAGATGCCTGACAGCTGAAAGAGTCAGTCCCGGTAGTCTAGTGCTAATTATACGTGCCTCACAGACACAAGATTGCGGGTTCAACTCCTGCCAAGATCGATGGATATTTCGGGCGTAAAGATGCTAATTGTGGCTTCCTTCGGAAGGGAAATAAAGCTGTGGGTCCCGTGTCGTATATTTATAGCACGTAAAAGAGCCTCAAGCCTGAAAGAAAGGCCTCTGAGTAAACGTTTTTGATCGCTTCACGCCCTGTATTGATTGGGACGCTGAAGACCAGAGATGTTAAGGAACGTCCTTAAATAAAATAAATAATAACCGACAACCGAATGATCCGGGCAATGACTTGTCAGTCCTAGAGGATGTAAGACTAATACCAGAGTCGGATAAACAGTTGAGAAAGAATGTAAATGTATATCTGTTCAGTTCAAGCTAGAAACTCATTAAATTTGGGTCCATTAACATTTTTCTGATGTTACATGAAGAAATTCTCACAAAAAAACTTGGACCTACAACTGGTGGGCTGGGAAATCGTGAACGTGTTTAGAATTGGAAGAATGAGTTCATAGCCAAGATCAGTGATGGTGAAACTTGCTACTAAGAAATTGAAATGAACAATTCAGTGATATGCAAAAAACAAACAGGGGAACAGGCCGAAAGAGAGAATTTTATGATTGAAAGGCGGGGATATAAATCCCTCATGTAGGCAAAAAAGAAACATGGGGTCGGAATAATAATAAGAAAATACAGGAGGTAACGAGGACAAATGGAAGTGAAAATATGTGGACGATTGTTAAGAGATTATACAAAAGGAGAATAAATGAGAAAAATATCAATGTGGAGGAACGGTATTTATACTTTAAATACCTTTTAGGGGTAGAGGAGATTTTTCACCACGGGTGGAGAGTGAAAAATACATTAAGTGTACATTATTTGGATAGATAGATTGATTTTAACAAAATAAAGTAACAAGAAAAGAATAAAAGTAAATAAAGCTTGCGGGATTGGTGCGATTCCGGGGGAGTTCTGGAGGGAATGGGAACATAATGAAAATAGAGATATGTTATTGACACGGATATTTAATTCAATATATGAAGAGGCTAAAGTTCCCAAAGATTGTAGTACCCATACTTAAAGGAAAAGGGGATATAAATAAACCAGCGAATTATTAATAAATTAGTCTATTATCGGTCTTAGGTAAGCTGTGTACGGGCATTATAGCAGAAAGGCTTCAAAATTTGGCAGAACAAGAAAATAAATTATCCGAGTTCCAAGCGGGTTTCAGGAAAAATAAGGGAACAGTGGATAATGTATTCATTATTAATACAACGGTAGGGAAATATCTAGGCCAAAAAAGAGAGACTATATAACTTGTTTGTGGATTTTGAAGAAGCGTTTGATACAATTAACCGCAAGACATTATGGTCAAAATTGAATGGGATATGAGTTAGTGATAAGTTTATAAATGAATTACAAACTTTAAATTATGAAAATGAATGCTGTAGTGACTTCCAAATAATTTGAAAACAATGGGTCTAAGCCAAGAATGTAAGTTAAGCTCCATAATGTTTAACCTATTTATTAATGATATTTTGAAGAAACTAGTAAAGTTAATACCCACATACCTACATTTGAAAATGCCGAGATTCCGGAACTTGCGGATGACTGGTAGGGGGGTCAAATACTAACATTGGTCTAGCGAAATCATTCGAAGCAATCTCTAAATTCTGTAAGAAGTGGGGACTAAGAATAAATACTCGAAAACAAAAAAACATGGTATTTAAGAATGGAAACACGTTACCAATAATGAGAAATGTTATTGAGAAGGGGCAGAAATTCAGGTGATCAACAAGTTTGATTATTTGGGTATCAGGCTTAGTTAGAATGGAGAGTGGAGGAAACAAAAGAGAAAGGTTCTAGCAAAGGGTAGGCTAGCTTTGAAAGCTATTACTGCCTGTAGACATAAAGTATCAGAAATTCACATAAAGTGGTTGGAGAAAATATATACGGTAGTTGTTGAGGCCAAAAAATCTGGGGTAGAAATTGGGGGTATTCATAGGAATTTCCACAAACAAATTATGCACCTACCAAAAATATCACCAAATGGGGTTGCACAAGCTGAATTAGGTAGAACAGGCAGCAAAGGAAATATATTGACAAGAATTTTGAAATGTTGTTTCAGGATTAGGAATTTAGGAGAGAATTGTATTTTGAAACATTGTGTAGTGACATAAGAGAAGGTGAGGGGAGGAAATACTTGGGCTAGTAGAATCAATGAGATTATGGGAAAAAATAGTCTTGGGTATGGTGTGGCATGATACAGAGTGTAAAGAAAGAGGGTTTTAGAAAGAAATTAAACAAATAATTGATATGGAAAGGAGATATTATGTAGTTTTAGTAGTTAAAAGTCACTGAGAGCTTATAGGGGGTTAAAGTAGATATAGGGCAGAGAGAATTATGTAGATGATGCTGATAGTTGCAAGAAGGAGGGAATTGCACGGGCCCGGACAGGGGTAGTGAATTTGAAAGGAATAAGAGGAGGTTTAAATATGGCAGAGTGTCCGATATGTGGAATGCAAGATAGTTATTGTCATGCAATTTTGCAATGTAAGGAAACCAAAGAAATGAGAGCAAAACTTAGGATTGAGAAGTGCGCTAACCTACCAATGGAGATAAGGGGAATTACTTAGATAAGATTAAAAGAAAATGGTTGAGGAAAATAAGTAAAAAATGTGAGGAATCAATTTGGGTAAAAACATAATTTAAGTTTTTTTTATTGAGTTAATTTTTAGATGTAAGTTGCCTGATAGTTGAGTAACCGCAAGATTGAAACTGTTCAGGCCACTTGGTTACACAGCAACTCGGGAAGATTTACTAGAGAGACTATGGTTGTATTTTCTTGTATGATTGGGCGATTATAGATTATAAACAGTACTGTACAAGTTTGTTGTATTATTAAGAAGAAATACATTCATTTCAATTCAATATTACGTGTTTCATTTGGGATTCTTTAACAATCATGAAAGGATTTTTGCGAAATTACACACAACTGAAAATAATTTTCAGGCATATACGGTTTGATCGAATTAAAAGGTAATGGGCGTCTTTCCAGCTATAAGCAAGTAGGCATAGGAGAGCGATGGGCTGTGGGAGCTATCAATGCGTGATTCTATTCTTGACATCAGCGTTTGGTGTAAATAATTTCTTCTGGTGTTATTTAAGCGAGCCAAACAAAAAGCCACTCATAAGTGATGAACTGGGAATATAGGGTGGATTTTTCACTATTTCCCAGTGGAATTTGTACAAAGAGAGGTTTATCATTGCACACGTAAGGATGGGCATTATCGTGGGACAACACGATAGCAGAGCTTAACAATCCTGGACGTTTGTTGTTGATCGCTTAACGTTAAGCTTTGCCATGTTCGGCAGTGCTGTGCACTGTTAATGGTGAATTAGCATTTGTCCCAGGACGCTAACAACTGACGGTGCATTTTATAAACGCCTCCTGTCCAGAGATACGTGACATCACATACACACAAAGCAGTGTGTATGTAAAGTGCTAAAAAATCAGGGTTTTTTTCCCCTATAACCTTCGTCAGGTTTTCATTTGAGTACATATATTAATCTTAGATACTTAACTTATTTTTCAGCCATTGGGTTACAGTGAGAGCGGAAATATTAGAGAAAAAATTCCTGCATAAATTATAAGTAAACATAATGCACCTGTAGCCTATAATCTGTTTTCATGTTTGAGCATATATGGTCATCAATTAGAACATTAAAAGTCTGGGGGAAAAAACTTGATCTCCGCACGCGCAAAAACTTATCCCATCTGTTCTACTGTATTAACCAGTAGTAACTTATACTCTACCTTCGAATGACCTACCACTTGCTATATCAGAGCAGATAATAATTATAATTATTATAAATTTTACAATTAAATTTAAAGTGACCACAAGTTTTCGCTTATAGGTTACGATCATACAAATGAGGTGCGAGTGTCTTACTGTGAATTATTTTTCCTTCTTTGTAGCAGTAGGACTCGGAGAATCCGCATTTAATGGAGATGTAGAGGCCATCAAAATAGCAATTCAGCTGTTAACACACCAAATACATCAACATAGTCATACTGTGTGTTCGCAAACCGCAATGGAACAGGGAATCTCTAAAACACTTGAAATGCAGAATCGGCATCCTTTATTTATTTATTAATTTATGTATGTATTTATTTATTTATTGCTTGGTTTAAGTTAGACGCGTGCCGGATGATTAAAGTAACAAACAGAGGGGATAAGAGAATCTGCCCTATAGGTGCGGAGAGAGAATCGTGTGGGCATATTCTGGCGTACTGCAAGGGGATGGAAGAATGGAGGAAGAGATATCTACTGGCCTCATTTGTTAACGGGGGAGAGGACAGTGGCAGTGCTGGACTTTGCTGGGAGATAGGAAGGAGGAAGAGAGAGTAGTACATTTTTAAATAAATTGAGGCAGCTCAGACCGGAATAGGCAGACAACCGGAAAAGGAGGTAAGGTAATATGAGCTTTTTATTACATATAGATGAGGGAGTCTATTTAATGACTTTAATATTGTCTTTTTTTCCTGTTTATTTTTCTTTCATATATGCCTTCTTTTCCCATTTATTTATTTATTTATTTAATTATATATATTGTTTGTCTGAATTAAAAATTGGTTTGTGCAGTTTCATGTATTCTAAGCATGTACGATCCTAGCACCTGTGCGAAATCTTCAGATTTGTAAATATACATTTTGAACATAAATACACTACTACTACTACTACTACTACTACTACTACTACTACTACTACTACTACTACTACTATTACTACTACTACTACTACTACTACTACTACTATTACTACTACTACTACTACTACTACTACTACTACTATTACTACTACTACTACTACTACTACTATTACTACTACTACTACTATTACTACTACTACTACTACTACTACTACTATTACTACTACTACTACTACTACTACTACTACTACTATTACTACTACTACTACTACTACTATTACTACTACTACGACTGCTACTACTACTACTACTACTACTACTACGGCTACTACTACTGCTACTACTACTACTACTACTACTGCTGCTACTACTACTACTACTACTACTACTACTACTATTACTACTACTACTACTACTATTACTATTACTACTACTACTACTACTATTACTACTACTACTACTACTATTACTACTACTACTACTACTACTACTATTACTACTACTACTACTACTACTACTACTATTACTACTACTACTACTACTACTACTATTACTACTACTACTACTACTACTATTACTACTACTACTACTACTACTACTATTACTACTACTACTACTACTACTACTACTATTACTACTACTACTACTACTACTACTACTACTACTACTACTACTACTACGGCTACTACTACTGCTACTACTACTACTACTACTACTGCTGCTACTACTACTACTACTACTACTACTACTACTATTACTACTACTACTACTACTATTACTACTACTACTACTACTACTACTATTACTACTACTACTACTACTATTACTACTACTACTACTACTACTACTATTACTACTACTACTACTACTACTACTACTACTATTACTACTACTACTACTACTACTACTACTATTACTACTACTACGACTGCTACTACTACTACTACTACTACTACTACGGCTACTACTACTGCTACTACTACTACTACTACTACTACTGCTGCTACTACTACTACTACTACTACTACTATTACTACTACTACTACTACTACTACTATTACTACTACTACTACTCATACTACTACTACTCATACTACTACTACGGCTACTCATACTACTACTGCTACTCATACTACTACTCATGCTACTACTACTCATACTACTCATGTTACTACTACTCATACTACTACTTATGCTACTCATATTACTACTCATGCTACTACTACTCATACTACTACTACTCATACTACTACTACTCATGCTACTACTACTACTCATACTACTAATAATACTCATGCTACTACTACTACTCATACTCCTACTACTACTACTACGACTACTCATACTACTACTCATGCTACTACCACTCATACTACTACTCATACTACTACTTATGCTACTCATATTACTACTCATGCTACTACTACTCATACTACTACTACTCATGCTACTACTACTACTCATACTACTAATAATACTCATGCTACTACTACTACTACTCATACTCCTACTACTACTACGACTACTCATACTACTACTCATGCTACTACCACTCATACTACTACTCATACTACTACTACTACTGCTACTCATACTACTACTCATGCTACTACTACTCATACTACTACGACTACTCATACCACTACTCATATTACTACTCATGCTACTACTACTCATACTACTACTACTCATGCTACTACTACTCATACTACTACTACTACTCATACTACTACTCATGCTACTACTACTAATACTACTACCACTACTACTACGACTACTCATACTACTACTCATACTAGTACTACGACTACTCATGCTACTACTCATACTAGTACTACGACTACTCATACTACTACTCATACTAGTACTACGACTACTCATACTACTACTCATACTACTACTACGACTACTCATACTACTACTATTATTCATGCTACTACTACTACTACTCATACTACTACTCATACTACTACTACTACTCACACTACTACTCATACTACGACTACTCATACTACTATTCATACTACTACTCATACCACTACTACTCATGCTACTACTACTCATGCTACTACTACTACTCCTACTCCTACTACTAATACTACGACTATTCATACTACTACTCATGCTACTACTACTCATACTACTACTCATACTACTTCTACTCATACTACTAACTACTGCTACTCATACTACTACTCATGCTACTACTACTCATACTACTACGATTACTCATACTACTACTCATATTACTACTCATGCTACTACTACTCATACTACTACTACTACTCATGCTACTACTACTCATACTACTACTACTCATACTACTACTCATACTACTACTACTGCTACTCATACTACTACTCATGCTACTACTACTCATACTACTAATACTATTACTACTCATACTACTAGTCATACTACTACTACTACTCATACTACACTACGACTACTCATATTACTACTCATACTACTACTAATACTACTACGACTACTCATACTACTAATACTACTACTCATACTACTACTACTCACACTACTACTCATACTACTACTACTACAACTCATACTACTACTCATACTACTACTCATACTACTACTACTCATACTACTACTCATACTACTAGTACTACTACTCATACTACTACTACTCATACTACTACTGCTACTCATACTACATCTACTCATACTACTACTCATACTACTACTACTATTACTACTACTCATACTACTACTACTACTACTACTCATACTACTCCTACTACTACTGTTTTTATTTTAATAGTTTTAACTCCATTTTTAATGTTGAGGCGTCACATGCGCCGGACACTGGTGATACTTGAGATTAAATGGTAAATTGGGAAATGAGTTTTTTAAGGAAGGAAGCGTACTAGGCCTAAGTTTAGGGTATTTCCCCGGCATTTGCCATTTATGAAAACTGGGGGAAAACTGGGAAAAATCCATAATTGGGAAGGATGGTCCTGGCGGGAATCAAGTATTGTTTATTGAAAGAAATAATGATATAGTCGTTCAATGTGTCCCTAGTCATTGAGGTTTTACAGGAAACGAGTATGCTGATACCGTTTCAAAAAGGGAAATAAGTTCTCACGGAAAATATTCCTTCATACAACAAAAACAGTGATCCAGAAAGCATTAGGGGCTGCACATTATAATTAGCTCCAGGAACAAACAATAACAGAATGATACCAGCACAAACATTCGCAATTGGTTGAGAAGCAAGCAAAGCATTTGCAGAATTATATCTCTGTATCGGAAAAGTGGCGTATTTGCATCGGATAGAACGCAATCCTCAACCAATCTGAGCATTGTGGGATCAAGAGAAAGGCATGGGCAAGAACCACTTGACACGATGTCCAGCAAGGCTAACGTAACAGCTAATGACAGTTGTCAAATACATGTCTTTTGTTAAATATGTATTTGTGTTTCATTAGTGTGTGAAAAACTTTCTTTTATTCAGAAAATAAATATTTGTACAAAGGAAGTGAGAATTTTTTGCTTGAAGCAACATGTTTTTATCCCAAATGCTTTTATAATCATGACAACATCTGTGAAAATAAATAGATAGCATTCATAGCCGTTATTTACTTTAGAGAAGTCATTGTAGAGGCCTGAAGCATCACTTAGCTTGCTCCACGACTTTCATCTCCAACCTTTAGAAAACAAATTTTCGCTATAGGTAATAAAACTGATTTTGTTTTGCATAGTGTTAGAAGTGAAAGGTGTATAGCTGCTAAGTATTTAATATGAGTTTTCTTTAATTTATATTTAACTTTCTCTGATAACATGCTCCTAAATTGATTTCACTTTAGTTTTTCTTTTGCTGTGGCTTCAATTTCCGGATTACATTATGTGACAAGATATTCTCGAAACGTTTCGACAAACTAGGGGGTCAACGAACAATATGGATTAATCATAGTAATCAAAATTAGCGAGATTTTTGTGTTTAAAATGATAATTAAAAGACTGCATCTGAAAACTGTGTGCTGAGATTTATAAAATCATGCAAATCTTATTTTGCTTGAATGATAAGTGTGACACTGTGGGTTTAACGCGTGTATTTGTTGTACAGTCCGAAAGTTAAGCTTCATATCCCACATTGCCTGTACAAAGTAAGCATTATATACTAACTGAACGCATGCTTAATATACAAGGACTTTTTACTTAAAATAAAATACCTGACTGGTTAATTTTATTATATAACCAATTATGTGTGCAGAACGTTCATGAAAGAAGGACGCAAGAAGTCCATAAGCTATTATGCGCTGTTCTGCAGTTCATTAAACGTCTACATTCTTGAAATGTATCTTCAAATGCAGCTTTTGTAGGTGAGAGAAATGAGTTTCACTCCACGTTCTATTGACCGATCTAATAACATGCTTAAACGTGACTAAAGCTTATCCCAGTTAATTGACATTTGTGATCACTCTCCATGAAAGAGCCTATAATACATTAAAAATATTTTCCTTATGCGCAGTTAAATTTACAAAGAATTAGTTTTACATTTTGAGGAGCAACCTGGTGGTGCTACCTGTGGCGTGCTGATAGCCACTGCTCTTTCAAAGCTGGTTTCGCTTTTTTGGTTTCTGGTGCAATGTTGCTTTACTGGAAATTTCGTATGAAGTGTTGTCGGACGACTGGCAAATGGGACTTCCGGCGCCGCGTAGTTCTTTGTCCTTTTATGCGAAAATCTTTAAGGATAGCTTAAATTCTACTTCTTTCACTTCTATTTTACCTATTAATTTAGAATGAATTATTAGCAGTAAAAAAACAATATCTTCTGTCACAAATATGTTGTAGCAGTAACGATAACTAAACGTATGTGTGTATAAATTAAATTAACTTCTGTCGTGAATTCATCCAGTGAAACAAGTACACAACAAATGGTTGCCGTACTGGTCGTGCTTTAGACTATTTTAATTATAGTCCAGGATACTTATAAATGCTTTATTATTATGGACTTTCTAACCCATGACAATGGATTTTAAGCATATTGTGGGTAAAAAAGAGCCAACAGAATAATTTTTATAAGCATACAAGTTCATCTGTCAACATAAACTTTTCCACGTTAATTAGAACATTTCGTGCGTATATATGACCAATTTTCCTAAATTCTGCTCTATTTTGGAAAGTACAAGGACGTTTTTATTGTTCTTCTGTTTAAAATTGTTAGGGCTAGGCAGATGGAATTGCTAACACTGTCGCCACGCTGCTAATAAGAATGTGAGGGCGTTGTTGTTTCCGCACGTCTAAAGGACACAGCTGTTAAACTCAGCATTACTGCGTGTAGACGGACGAATAGGAATCTGTCATGTCGTGGTATATATTTGGGCAGCCCTAAGGTCAGAGAGAATAAAACTTTGCCATTCTCGGTTGTCCGTTGGGTGTCAACTTTTCGACAAGGACGTGATAGCGGGTAACATAAGCCATGAGCAGGTCGTCCTATCCTTTAAGCGCATTACATTGATTTAATTCAATTACTGCTGTACAAGTCGCACTACTGTGCTGCAGTAAGACCTTTCTTCTAATATGAACAAAAATAGTTTACGTACAGCTGTCCAGCTTCTTCCAAAAGTGAGACAACCGGTTATATATGTGGTAAGGAATCCAGCGTTTCGAGGATCCTTAAGGAGTTATGAATTGAAACGTGTCAGTGTAGAAAGTAGGAGGTGGGAGTTATGGGAGAGCCCGAAGGGTGTCATCTTATGACGTAAGGCCAACAGGCCTTGGCACCTTACCAGACGGACAGATGGAAACTGATCTTTGAGACAGTCCTAATGTTGTTGATTTTTACACTGTCACTTTTGTTAAAGTTATTGGCATGTTTGAACATTTCTAGGTCTTCTCTAATTAATATCGGCTTGTGTTTGTGTACTGAAGCAATTGATATAACATGTTATGCTATGACTATTTGAAAATAATGCGTTTATCTGCTCGTAATGTTCTCTAACTCTGCATTTATCATATCCTTAATATTACAAAATTTAACTGCGAAAGGCCAAGTGATAAGATAAACGTAAAAATCTTCGTGGCGAAAACTGTCCGGTTCTACAATGAGGTGTTTTAGTATGGGTTGGTATAGTATGGCTGAGTATTGGGAGAAGCCCAAACTCGTGTAACGCATGTACAGGTAGCAGCTTGCCGTTAGTTTGAGGGAGGCTTTATCAGCAATTATTTTTGCGCTTGAGTGTTACTCAGTGCTTTCATTTTTTATAAATTATAATTATCTCACTATGTAAATACATTTTTTTCAGAACGGGCTTTCTATGTACAACGGATTCTTGCAGAGAAGTGGTAAAGCGATTCTCAAGAAAATATCCTGGTGATCGTGTTCCAGAGGGATAAATTGTTCTGCAACTTTTTAAAACGTGATAGGTGAAAGGGTCTCTCAATAACACGTATCGTGTTCCGTGTTCTTAGGGAATTAAAGTTAGTTGTAATACAAGAATGTCTTACGTGTATGCCGGATGTATTTCCGCTGAAGGGCATCATTTTTAACAGTTCTTATAGAACAGGTTAGTGCTTATCACTAACAGAACATAACAGTTAGTGAATCAAAAGGAGGTAAAAATAGCAACTTTACGAGCGACGACTGCATGTCTCTTTTTGCGGACGGCTACATCTCCGCAGTAAGCAGCCCTCCCATAACTCATATAACCTTGCTGTACTAAATAGAGTTTAAATGTACTCAACGCGATGCGGTAGCTGCGTTTCCTTTCTGTCTTCTAGTTTTTAATCTAATTCAGGAAAGGCAGCTTGGAGCATCTTCTAGCCCTAATGCCTTTATGCATTTGTCTGTTATCGTAAATGCAAAATACTACACAGGAGTTATTAGCGATACTCTGAATGTAAATCACTACATATCTATGCTTTTCTGACACTTGTTTGGAATGCATCTTACGAACCTCAATCAGAAACAGATCATAGGAACGAACCCACAGTGACATGCTACTCTGACAGGACTCTACATTTCCCGGTGGTCCGTACTGACCAAGCGGAACTAATCACGCTTTCGCAATCCACTGGATCCAGCACAGTAAATGTACGCCTTCCAGGGCCCAAGATCCCCTATCCCGGTAACTTTTCACCAGTAGCTCAAGATCAGGCGAGAAAATCGAGCGGGATAAACGCATGCAGCCTTGCCAGAAAACTTTGAATGACTAGTCGCACGAACAATTGACGAGCGAGGGAGTTTGGAATGGAAAGGATGAAACAACTTCTATTTGAATATCTGATAAAGTGAGGACTAAAAATAGCGAAATGGCGACTTTGTTCACCAAACATTCATTACTTCATTCTTGCTATAGCGAACTATTATAAGTCATGTAATATATTTAAATAAATAAAAGTCCAAAGTATATTCCAAATGTGTTGTAACGATAAGCTAAACAGTCTCTCTTATCAAGTCTGTTAATATACAGCATCTATAAACGTTTGTCATTTGTCTGATAAACGTTAGCAGTCTTTTTGTAGTAAATTTATGCTTTAAATGTATGAGTAAGAATCCTGATATGATATTGTCTGCAGCAAGCGAATTAATTTTGTTCCAAGATATCTTATGAGAAGAAATTTTAAATATTAATAGTTTGATATTTCCTAATAACTTGTTGCAGATTGATCTATTTCTATTATTGATGGGCATTGATATCCCATATTTTGTAATATAATGACGAAGGCTCCGACCCAAACAGGCTGTCTCTCAACACCTACTAAATTGCTTTGTGTATACTGCGTACTGAGCCCATTCACGTATACGCTGTTATGGTCGGAATTTCTGAGCCTTAGCAATAGGTCCGAGTCCGGGCTGAGCGCAGCGCGCATTGAGTCGAGGTTACGCCATTCACTTGTCACAACGTTTCCTCGCTGACGGCTGCACATGGATATCAGTCGCAGCTTGTTTTTACCAGAGCAAGCATTATTTCTGTCTTTGTGTCGTTAAAATGTCGGTGTGCATTTAAAATATCACTAAAACTAAATTTTTAGATCATTGATCAACCTATTTAATAATATGTTAATGAAGTAAGTGTTATTGTAATATGTTGTATTGAAATGTTACCATCAGAACAAGGGAAAAATTAAGTTGACATGAATATCCCCACACTGTAGAGGAACTTATTCAGGGCAGAGTTTGAAGCGGAGCTGCCGAGAATGAGTGCAAATTTCATTAAAGTACTTTAGAAATATGTGTTTGCAGACAAACCTACTGCAAACAACTCTTATGGCATAAGTTACTGTTCATTATGAAAAACTATTTATATTATGCGTGTGCCATTATCGATCAAAGTACAGTCACGTGTAGTCGAGGTTGTTGAGGCGCGGCCTAGGGTTCGATTTGCACCAGGATCGTCCTCCCTGACTGAGATTTTTTTCTCAGTCCTAAAAAATGGCAAATTCCGAGGAGGTACTCTAAACTTAAGCCTGGAACGCTTCCTTCCTTTTAAAAAAAATGGTTTCCCAGTTTATCATTTCATCCCATGTATCATCATTGTCCATCGCCTGTGATGTGTCAGTAGTTAAAAAGGGAGTTAAACGCTATTTATAAACAACTGCCCCAAGTTGTGCGAGTAGAAATGCAAGGGAATTTGTCCATCGACAGAGTCCGCGCGATCTCGTATGGGTTTTGCTTAGCTGGAGATGTAGATAAAAATAACTCTTGATATCTGTTTAATTTAGAAATGGATTCATATAACAACGAGTGATTTATTGTAGTTGTAGGGGTCAATATACTTTTATTTTTATGTCGTTTTTTGTGTTAATATTTTCGCAGGAATTTATGGGTAAATTAATTTGATGTCGTTTTTCTCCAGTAGATTTTCATTCTGGTAACTCTTGGTTAAGATCGACGCCCTGGTTAGCCTTTATTGCTGTAGTCTGGTGGACTCAGGTTCGTTTCCCGGATCTACTCAGAAGTCTAAAACGGGAACCTTTCAGCCTCATGACCTGGGGACTGCCTGCTTTTTTTAATAGTGTTTAACGCCCATTTTAACTACTGAGAATTCACAGACACTGATGATACATAAAATGATAAACTGGGAAAGGATGGGCTATCTGATAGAAAGATGCACTCTCGGAAGTCCCGTGATAATGCCTGAGGGGTGACGTGCTGATCGCATTCTCCCCTGCAATACTGCCCTCCGTTCATGAATCCAGGAGATGCAGTTAGAGAACGCAGTAAGCGCAGGGTACAGGCTGGGGCACCAAAGACGAATTCTTAAATAAACAATACATGAAGGCTTATCCGACTCGAGCCTTTATTTTATTATTGTTTCTAATAGAACACGATAAACTACCCATTTCAGAATAATTACTTAAAATAGTGGTTTTCGATAAAGTAAGCAAGGTTAGCCATGAATTTTAACGTTCTTTCAAGGAATAAGGAGGGGTGATGCACTCCAGGTCATCCAACTTTCTCTTACTGGCCTGGTGTCTCATGGGTTTGCTCCATAGGACGTTCTGAATTCGTATAGTATCAGTATTAGGCTTTCAGCTTCCATTTTCTAGTTTTGCAGTTGAACAGGATGGGCAAAAATGTGTAATCCTCTATAGAATAAAAACTAAGAATATTGAGGAGAAGGACTTTTCTCCCATTCTGTACTTCTCTAGTACCTTGACATCTTTGTGAACATCCTCGGGCTTATTCCTCCTTCTCTACTCATCTCTTGCAGACGTGTAGCACTTTTATAAAGATAACATGCTATTTCTGTCAGCCTTACAACAAAGCCACAACCACATACATGTCAAGAAGTTGCGTTCTATTCTGAAATTTTAGCTGAGAATCAATTTGGCGCAGGTAAGTATAGTTCTATGCGTATTTCACTTCTTCTACATTGACTTCTATCTCATTGGTCATCAATTTAGATTTTCCAGGGTTCATTTAGATATTTAATTGGTTGCTTACTTCGTTAATTACTGTATTTGCATTCTCCAAATCATCTTCATATTTAGAAAACAGAACCATAACAACGACGAATCTCATTCTTCCAATTTGCTTTATTCAGTACATGTTATCCCAATATAGCTGACGAAACTATTTCAGATAGAAGATAAATAGTTTTCTCTTGATTGTGTTGTCTTCGCGTCATATTTACACCTGGCTAAGATAGTCCAGAATATATCGTAGCGAAAGCTATATGCAAACTGCGGAAATAATATACATAAAGAATTTACAGATAGAACGGGAACTTCGCATGAGTGAGAACGTATCGTTTCGGCAACTTATTGTGAAGCTACTTGTATTTATATATATATATATATATATATAAATGAAAAATAAAAATAAAGAAACACTATTAACAATGTAAAAATTTAACACTAATAATAAAAGTAGATAAAGATAAAACACGGAGAAAGAGTCACACTTGAAATTGCTCTATTTCGAACTACTGCGAGCTCTTCAATGGCAAGAAGCCAGACAAGTGAAAGTGATAAAAGTAAATTTTCAGTATCGAAGGTAACGTTATGCATGGAAACGGATGAAACTAGAAATAAGAGTGTCGAAAGAAAAAAACTAATATGTAAGATTTAAACCAGGTGGTATACGCGCTTTATGTAAAAATATAGCTGCCATTTCTCTATCTCTGAGTAAACTTTCACAGCATTGTGTAGGTAAAGCATCAATAAGAGTTAGACTAAAAGCATCATCAAAATCCTTACAGTGAGATAAGGCATGCTGGGCAACCGGCAAGGGAGACTTGGTTTTAACAGAACGTCTATGATTGTTCATGCGTAGCGAAACAACAGTAGAAGTTAAACCAATATAAAATGCTTTGCAAAGCTTACAAGATAACATATATATGACGTTCTTAACATAACTACGTTGCGATGTAAGGTGTTCATAACCAGTCAAATGTAAACAAATAGCTTGCCACAGACCCAGTCATGAGCTTTCTTTTTAATAGTGTTTATCGCCTCTTTACACCGTAACCCCACACCTCTCGCTCACGAGTCCGCGCCTAAACCAGTTTGGCCACTCTGGCGATGCATATGCCGCCTAATCACGCACTGCCACTCAGCGCTCAGGTAGTCACGTAAGTGGTAAGACGTACATAAATTTTATAAACGGTTACTGCATTTAATTTTAATTACGTACATATTTGACGGATAAAAGCATTTGTTTAAAGTAATCTATTGTGTTTTAAATCCTCTTTTGAGACTTTCTTTTGGAAACATCGTCTCATGTTCAGATTTCTCCTGAATATCCAATATTAGTTCAAATAAGTATTTGGTATATAACGTTCGGATTTGATAATGGTATTTATCATGACGTTCCTCTTCTAGTATTTTTTCACATTGCAGTTTCATTATTGTCGTTCTTACTTCTCAGGGGAGGATGGAAATTTATACGTCACAGGCCTCTAAGGTCGAGCATGGATCACCTTGGTGAATGCCACTAAAAACTCGGAGACGACAGCGATCAAATATGTATCTAGGTGTAATAACTTCATGTTTATTGAATGCAATTCAGATCCTAAAACGTTCAATCAATTGAAGTAGAATTAAAATACTAAATAAAGGAAGTAAGTGTAATTATTTTAGAAATTGCAGCAATTTGTTACATCCTATTTTGTGGATTTTGCAAAATAAACCTTTTCTTTGTTTTAAACAGGCAAGCAGTGATCATTTTTACAGTTCTTGTTTTACTAGCCAGGAGTATCCACATCTCACATTTTCAAACCATTTCATTGCTTCATCCGGTAGGTCACGTATAAAAAACTGCAGTCTTTCTCAAAGCGCTCAAGGCAAGAGTTCAGAGAAATCCACGCGACACCAAAAGAAGTTCACTATGCTGATCAAAGGATCACAGTTAAAAATAGTGACTCTAAACGAGGTCTTTAAATTAAAGCTTCGAGACGAAGCACGTTTATATGCTCACTGCAAAGCAGTAATAGAGCAGAGGGTACAGATACAAGTCAAAGATTGTAAAGAACACCCGACATGTGAAGTTAATGAACTACAAGAGTGACTCAGAGAATATATTCTACACGTTATCATCTATGAGCAAATTTAGCCTACTGTGTCATCTCATTTTAGCTCGTTTAGTGTCAGAATTGGAGAACAAGTTCAGCTCGAAGTCCATAAAGTTTCGATATACTAAAAACACCGCGGTTAACAAAAGTTTTGAGTGCCTGCATTGTGGTATGGATATCAAGGATGGGACTTTGTTCAGCTTATGGGTTGACGCTTTGTACTGTAATACCATCAATCAGTTCGGTAATGTGTATTGACGCACATTAATTAATCATCATAAATTTCCTCCTTTCTTACATAACGTTCTTTTGTTAAGCATATTACTAGACTATGCAGATGCATATTCAGTCTTTGAATTGTTTTAAACCAACCTGTCATCGGAGCACTTTTGTTTGCGGCATCCTATGATCCCTTTTAGATTCCAGCCATAAGTTACTTGGAAATATGTCGCATAAAATGAGTTCCTTTTCGTACTGCCCTGTGTATTTGGGCATATGCGAAATCCAATATACGGCTGATTTTTTTTAAAAAATAAAAATGGATCAGACATTGCATGTTATTACAGTATAAATTTTAGACTCTTTTTTCCTATACACCAACATTTATTTCACAATATATCAATAAATTTTTAGATAAAAATATATCGACATTTCTTGTCTATAAAACCTTCATTTTAAGCATTGCTTCTAATTGATATATTTTAATGTGTGGTAATGAAGTCTTCTCTGATTTCCTGTACCTTCTAGAACTGGGAAATAGGAATGACCTCACGTTGGAGGTGTTCCTGCATTGGCTGACGCGCCTTGCTTCGAACTGTAAGGTTCTTTCTATGCATCCAGAGAAAGCAGATGCAGTCAGACTCTCCGACATTGCATGGAAATATTTGACTTTCGTAATTAAAATTTAAGGAACCTCTTGGCTATGTATCCATGTATTAACGCATCACGTTTGTAAACTCAGTTTGTTGTATAATGTATTTATTTTCTTAGTGCAAGGTTTTCTGTTTTAGGAAATTATATTAATATTTTAAGGACATTATGTCAATATCTTTGGCAATGTATTGGATAGCCATACATGTTTATGCAATTATATTATTTTGTTCTTTGGAGTATGAAGGCAAGTTGTAGGTTGTTATTTAATTATTATCGCTTTGCTCAAGACCTAATATAACCCCATATTTAAACGGGGCAGGGTTCTTATGATATTTTGTAGAGGTCTTTATTTCAAATCTTTAAATGTTATTAATTGTATAATTCATTATAATCATTGCTGTTTACGTTCAGTTCATGTTATACCACCATTTTATACTGCATTTTATAATCGCTGTTTTGAATATTTTTATATTTTTAATAAACTGTATTTAAAAGGTATAAGCTATCCTTCTCCCATACAAGTAAATCACCTTTCCAACATACATATATGCGTTTTATTCCAGTGCGATCGATATAGTGACACAGTAGACTTCTAACATCAATGGGAAGATATTGGGGAAAAAAAGAAAATTATTGAAAAGTGGAGCAAATGTACCTAATAAATGACATGAGAACAAAGGTTGCATTTGACTTTAAAATTTCCCTTGCAAGCTGTAAGTATTGCACAAAACTTATTCTTTCTCTCTACTATCTGAATAATTCTGACACAGTTTTCGATTTATAAACAGAAAAATCATTCCTAATGGAAAAATAATAATCCATAATTCCAATTTTAATTAAAATGAAACAGTTTATAATCGTTTCAACAGGATGTAGCTTAATAGGAACGGATACGTCAGTCTAATTAGACAAGATTATCTGGAAATAAATCTTCAGAGTTGTGTGAACCTAGGAGACACACAGTTACGCACTTCAGTATTTTGAAGCAAGTAGGGAGATTAACCTGATCTTTTAAACCCGTTGGATTATTATTACAATCCTCGTGCTCTTGTCACCGTCAATAGATATGGTTATTCCAACAGCTAGTAAAAAGGTGTAATTAATAGTGTTTTATTTTTCAAAGGTTAGCCATGTCTACCTCTACATGTTTCGACAAATGCAACTTCTCATTTGTTTCCACTACTCTTGGGATAATTTAGCTTCTATTATGGTAACAATATATGTAAATATTAATAAATAAGTGTGGTAGTATTGAATAGGTCGAAATAAACGTGTGAAATAAACCCTGCTTTCGTTAATTCACCTTCTGTTCTGCATCACATGTTAATAACATCCTAGTGTACCAACCTTCCTCCAGGCATTCTTTGTGCATATCCACATCCTAACTCTTGAAAATACCTCACTGAAATTCTACTTCTTGCTCGTTAGGCCTTTTAATTTGCATGCAATAAGATAAGGCCCATGATATTCTTCTGCTACAGTAATAAAAACAAGCTAATCGCACCCTCGGCAAAGCTCTTTTCTAAGGTTCTGTTTTACAAGCAGAAATGACTTATTTTTGTATTGGGGTCACAATTGGTAGTATCTCTCTGTTCTTAATACATTTTCAGTCAAGAAATTGGAAAAAAGCATGCAAAGTGTCTCGATAGTGAAGTGCCTGAGGATAAAAAATAATGAATTCTTAGGCAGAACATTCATAGGAATTTTGCAGAAATCGGCGTATCACATATTTTTAATTTAAACAGTTTGAATATAATTGGAATTTTGGTTTTAATAATATAAGCCAATTTCGTGGATAAAATAAGCAAGGAAACTCCTTAAACTGGTACTCTTAGTTATTTTTGCAAGAACGGACAAGAAGGAAGGACTACTTGAAAAAAAAAATGGTTTTAACTTACATATTCGTTCAAGCTTCCGACCTGAGATTAGCAAATGAGGCCTTGATAGAAATTTTGAACATTTGATTAAGCAAATGAATTGCTCACTCTGAACGCGATTTGATCAAAGCCTAGCGTTGTTTTCCAATAAACTTCTCTTTACAATCGTATTATAGAATATATATAAGTAATGTATTAAAATAGCGGTTCCCAAACTATCCTACGCTAAACATCTCTTAGTGCTCCGTGAAGAAATATGATAAGCGTTTAAAGAGAAAATTAAATTTTGGGCACAATCAATGAAAAATCGCAATTTTGACAGCTTTTCATTGTTAAAGAATATAGAGAACTATAAAGATTCCGACATGCCTGGAAATATCTTAAATAGCTTTAAAATCACCTACTAAGTTTCAACAATTATTTCTCGGAAACGTTTGCGTTATAGGCGCATTAACTACTGTATGATATCGCAGCAGCATGAATGCTTGATTTATTTGACATCAAATTGTATCTTAAAATAAAAGTGTTCAAATAAGAATCATTATCTGTCAGTTAAACTACGTATTTAAAGTTTGGTGAAATAAAGTTAAATTCTTCTTCTGCCCTTTGCAATCACTTATTTGTGTAAATCAGTGTTCTCTGATTATGCATATAGTGTGTCCCATTTTTATTGATCGCTGAAAATAACTTACGATATTAAAAAAAAAGTTTGTTGGAAAATGTGTTCATTTGACAAACCAGAAAAAAAATATTTTGGGTGAACAAAATAAAATAAATTGGATACCCTGATTACTAAAGCAAAAAAGATACAGAGTCAGATATTCGGTTGCTGTTTCTTCAAATTCAACCAAATGTAGCTAAGTTATATAAATGAAAATAGTCTCGTCGCTCTATATAGATTAATTATTTTACAGTCCCAAGTGACATTTTTGGTTTTGCAACTGTAAAAATATATTTAATTACTGACATTGAGGACATGACACATTCTAAAGTCAATACTTTTTATGTACAAAGTATCAAGAGATGGAATATCTGGAAAATACGAAACCCCCGATTTCAGTACATTTTGTTATAAGAAAAATTAACTATTTGCATTTGAAGAAAAATTGCGCCTTTGAAAATACGCACGTAGAAACATAAACTAAAATTATATATTGCCTCCTTTTTAGCTTTCTTATTGGTATATAAAATATTTATTTATTTAACCAGGTCGTTGTTATTTCAATACAATGTGCTTTAACAGCTGAATTCGCTTTAAATATTGAAATACACATTATAGTATCCTAATTTAAAATGGAATAATTATCACCGTTTAGAAATATGTTTTGGTGTCAGAACAGTTTACAAAAATTGAAACTTCTTATAACAGTTTATTTTAACACGCAGTGTAGAGTTGTTGCCATTCAGTGCGTAAGCGGTCTTTCCTGTTGAGAAACTGCTTAGCACACTCCCCTGCACTAAACACCATGCCTTCACAGTAGAAATTGCGCGCGAGCGGAAGTGATTTTTAACAACCCCTTCTTTCATTCCGAATTTACTTTCCAACTTTCTGTTAAATAAAGCAATAATCTGAAAAGAATGATATTGTTTTATGTAAGTAAAAAATCGACATGGATTGTAAAAATATTTGCGAGTGATTGCAAGATTATGAGGCAAATAATTACAAAATCTTAGGACGAAATAATGTTTCATAAAGAGTTATATACAGCAAACAATTTATGAGCAACTTTCATTTATTATAAATTTGGTTTATGATCCAAAACCGTTCAGATTTATTTATTTCAAAAATTCAAAAAGACTTTATCTAACACCCTCCTAGCACAGTAGCTACTAATGATAAATTACAAATTTTGTATCAAGACCTCCTGTCTCTGAAAGTTCAAACATTTGTCCTTAATATAAATATGGAATAAGTTTTGCAGTCCTGTTTCACATGACTAGCCCGTATATTATAGCTTTGTAATGTTTTCTTAAATTTTGTTTCAAAATATGTTGTATTATTATTTTAGCTTTGTAAATCTTTTAACGAAATTGCAGTAGAATAAAAACTGATTTAAAATAACTACAAATGCTTAACATTCTAAAATGTAGATGTTTACCTTCCGTGTTAAATAGGAGAGTTGAATGAAAATTAATGAACGTAACAAAGAGGTAGCAAATTTTGTACTGTTAGAGTTCCATGAATTGTTGTCAAAATCAGCACAAAATGTACAAAGTATGTGAAATAATTTAAAATATTTCCCCATTAAGTCCAAAATACTCGAATATAAAATAAAGTCCAAGGTGATACATTATATTGAAGGTTAAACTTGCTGTACAAAGAAGTTTACAAAGAAGACGCTTTTGTTGCGCATGTCCTTAAATGCCGATTATCTATTAGCTGTCCTCAACAGGAATTCGACGCATTTGATGTCTTATTGCTACAGTTAAGAACAGTAATCGTGCTCCTTTTTTATGTCCGAGTGTATTGGAACTCTGCATCGATAAAAGAGTGATAAAAACAATTTATTGCGCAGTTTGGGCTTCTGAAACTATCAGATAAGTTCTCTATTCATTATCTGCTGGAGAAACTGCAAACCACGGGAACATTGTTGAATGTCCACGAAGGAACTTCCAGAGGGGTTGCGTAAACTGCTTTTGTGTTTGGAATGTACACATAAATTTATGGAATCAGCAATTGTGTTATAACAACAAACACAACCGTCCTTGGCAATTGTTTTTTTTTTTTTTATTTTTAATATAGCAAAAATATAACGTAACAGCATTTCAAAGAATCCAGTAAATCAGGTCACATATAAATGTGCAAATTTTGTTTATCTTTTGAGATTTAAAATGCCGAGTTCTATGTGCGACAAAAACGCACAATTGAAATTAGACTTTGAAGTATATACCTTGTATCGTTCTTGCAGTATCTTTAAATATCCATCTTTTCCCTAAAATTGTTCTGTGCTAACAACTGTATATTTCCGTGTTCGAAGGCTTGAAGCTACAGAAGATTAATACGATGTTAATATCAGCAATTACTAGACACGTAAGCTTTGAATATACCACCTGTTGCACTGACGTAATGGCTTCCCAGAAGTAGTCCTTTGTAGTGAGATAACTCGTGGTTTTTTCATCATCTCTCTCAGTGAATGGGTTAATAAATATTATGACACCAATTATGTATGTAACGATCGGATGTTCATTTCTATAGGAATGTTCAATGTGGGATCTTTAATTTTTTATGCTAATTGAGTAAGGGATTTCACTGCACGTCCTTCTCCGCCTGCGTACCTTGAAGCCGCTCGCGAGAATGCAAATGTGAAAAGACTTTGAATAGAGCGGATGAGTAGATTGAGATGCTGTGTCTACCATTATGGCTGTGTGCATTTCAGAGATATTACATAATGTTAATAAACACAGTTAATTATCTAAAATTGTGAAACATTTTAACAATGTTAATGCAACAGATTAATAATCGGTGTTGCGTAGCCTGTTAATGGAAATGCCGCGAACACATTCCGCTATGCAATCGGAGTTTACATTTACTAGTGGAAACCGGCTGATCTTCGGTGGAGACAAAATTTTCAGCTAGACTGGAGTTAAAAGTTCTGCTGACGCAGATATTTGAACTTGCTCAGTTGTATTTACGACACTAACTTTTTCAGTTGCATCTCGCTGTGTGACTTTCTAATTTTATTGTTGATTTGGTGTATTTACGGACGCTCTTTAATATTTCAGGTCATAAACTTCTCATTCAATTCAGGATGTGAAACGGCCGATAAATTTTGCTCAGAGGCCTCTTCTTTCATGTTTGAGGTTTTTTTACGTGCCGTAAATCTACGACATGGAACCCACAGCTTTACCTCCCTCTCTAAGGAAGCCGTACTTAAGATTTTTACGCCGGAAAAAATCCATCGATCCTAACCAGGTTTGAACTCGCGATCTTGGGTTTAGGAGGCAAGTATGGTTACCACTGCACCACCAGGACCGACGACTTTCTACTGTGTATTGTGTAGTATACCGAGAGTGAGATTTTCCCTAGAACAAAGAATAATAAGCCATTTGTGATTGTTTTGTGCAAAAAGATCATGCGAGCACCGTAGGAGAGATTTTGTGATAAATTTTCTGAAGTAACATATCTGTCGGGGAATAGAATTTTAAGATTGATGAACAAGATTCGAACCTAAGACGCTTTCATTTTCATTGTTTCAAAACAGAGCTATAATAAAGGAGAAACTTGATGAAATGGTCTATCGATTATAGACTTCTTGATGTATCTGTCAGCAATGTGTATAAAGCTACTCAGCTGCTGCATATTTGTTTATATAAAATGACTGCTGTTTTGAAATAAAACACCCGGGGGCACTGGAAGAAATATCCGGAGGGCAATTTACAAAATTCGGAAGGATGAATACGGCGAGTGTCTCAATCCTTTTGAAAGGAATCATGCAGGTACTTTAAACATCTACTGTGATAGTGAGTACAGTATTAATTACTATTTACTGCTAATAAATGACGAAAAAAACAAACAGCGCTATGAGTTCCTTTAGCAGGTGGCGAGGACGATACGCTGTAAATTCCCTTTGGAAAAGTAATTTTTGATTGCATAGAGGAAAGAGTACCCTATTTACCTGACAACAAAAATATTGAAATTGAAAGTGTTTTGCTTTTCATTTTAATTTAACTAATCTATATAACTATTATTATATATAACTAATATAACTAATATATATATATATAATTAGGATGAGGCATTTATAGTTTCGCAGTCATTTTACTCCGAAACGAAGGGAAAAATAAAAAAAAAATGCTTCAGATGAAATTTGAAGCGCTGTTAGGAATACATAAGATAGTGCCCTTAATTCGCAATTTAAATCCCATTTTCAAAGTCATTTCAAGGTCAAATTTATTTTTTCAAATCGAATGGTGAATTTTCTTTTCCGGGAATGGAAAGAGCATTCAATTTTCAGTGTAAAAGTTCTAGTACATCTATCAGATAGGGGTGATAGGTGATGTGATATTAGACAAATAAAACACCAAATGTTTTTCACTCACTTTCACTTCCCTCTCTTTTATTCTGTTGTTGCTATGAAGGAAACTTGTTTGTTTAAACGCAGATGCTCATTTGTTGACATCGGTACACAAACAAGTGCTCATCATTGCCAATTCAAACATCAAAGGACAATATTCTCAGTCACTCCCACTTCGCTTTTCAATCATTGTTTGATACACGATCAACGAGAGAATCCATATGATTTTACATTTACAGTAGAGCTCATAAGAATGCTAGAGCAGCTTGAAATTTATTCGGAAATCAATATCTTGAAAGGAGGCAGCCTTTTGTTAGAAATTTTCAACTACTTGCGAAATTATTCTCCGAAACGGGAGGTGTCGTACCAAGAAAATACCATCGAATGAGAAGTGCTACTGGGCTAAAATTGAAAGTCACTGTATTAGCTGCAGTTGCTGCTAATCCTTGCCGAAATTCCATCAACTGGAACGTGGTTTGGGAATCTCTCAAAGGAGTGTTCTTCGAATACTTCAGCGTCACAAATACCAACCATATCACATTAGCCTACACCAAGCCCTTCATGCGGATGATTTTTAGCAACGTGTTGCGTTTTCCTAACAGCTCTACTACAAATTCAAAATGGTAACTTTTCAAACATATGTAAACTGATGCCAGTAAAGTAAAAGTCAGTGAAAAACATTTGCTGTCTTATTTGTCCAATATCACATCACCTACAACCCCTAGCTGATAGAACTTTTATACTGAACAATGATGCTGTTTCCTTTCCCGGAAAGAAAATACACTATTCCATTTGAAAAAATCGATTGCCATGATATTGAGAATGGCACTTCAAGGACGAGTAAGGTGGCTAGCCTATGTCCTCCTAAGAGCACGTCAAATTTCATCTGAAGCATGTTTTGATTTTGCCCTTCGTTTCGGAGGAAAATGGCCGCTACACTATAAATGCTTCACTCTATATAGAAAGCTTTTTTAATTTTGTTTTCTTCTTATAGTGGCTGTCAAGGTACCAAAGCTACATCTAAAAGCTGGAATAAATACAGATGGATTTGTTCGAGATTCTGTTATAATGTTCAGCCCACAAGAACAAAAAACTCGAACGGTCCTCACTATTATCAAATAATGTAAAAATATGTGGGAGCTTCAGAAAAATGTCGTTTTATATTATACAGAAAAGTTTTTGATATAAAGTATCAAAGGAATGAAGATATAAATAAACGCCCGAAACTTTACCATTCCGGAAATGTATTTATGAGAACATTAAAACATAAGGAAAGTAAAAACATTAGAAATGAATTTCTGTGAAGTGTGTATCGATGTACAGGGTTGGATAAATTACAAAACAAATATTTACGAAATTATCAAACATTTTTTTAGAAAATGACAAAATAAAAGAACATAATTTTTGATTTACTGAACATACTGATAAGATGAAACAAGACAAACGTGCTAATCAAAAAAAGTTTAGAAAGAAAATCCTCATATGTTTTCTGTCAGAATACCAGCGAATGTGGCGCCACTAAGCAAAGCTACAGAAGTACAGAGTTCCCCGTTCAATCGCCACTAACTTTAATTCGTATAAAAATAGACTGTAGTGAAACATTTATATATTTATGTGTTGTTTTTCACCTAATAACAGAGAGAATTACAAATAATATAGTTTTATAATTATACATCCTGAATGTTTTAATAGATTTGGTTTTAACCACTAGACGGTGCAATCTAAGTATTTATAAGGCTCTTTTAATAAACGTGCTTGGTTTGCAAGGCATAATAAGTAGATTCCCACAGTACAGCAAAGTCCTGCACAGCGTAAACGAGTCAGGTACCACTAATAGGGCAAGACGTCCATAAATCACATAGAAATAGAACGATTGGTTCACTCCCATGTGCTAAATTGATGTCAAAAATGTGTATTAGAAGTTCATCCTTTTTGGCTGATGATGACTTTTATTCATTATATTTTTCTTTTATCGATTGCTTTAATTTTACAGTTTTGTTGATTTAAGTCTTTAATTTCAGTTGCACAATAAATTAAATTGGCTATGCTTATGAACCCCTAAGTCTCTTAGCTGGCAAATACAAACAATGCGGATTTTTTGCCTCGTACTTTGGATGTTTTTCAAAGGAAAAACGTTATATGGATAAGGTCGTTTATTAAATGAACTTTTGTAGCATTATTGATTAAGACATAGTAATAATAGATTTGCCATAAAATTAATGGTACTTTTATGAATAATTACAGACAAATAGGTTTACGCTCGGGGTGACAAGACACAATCAGTGGTAAATTTTTATGGCTTTGCTTGTTTTAATATCATCGTATAGACGCTTGTATGAAAAATAAACACTAACATATTACACATTTAGAAACATGATGAAAACGGAATATTCATGCTGCACTTATTTACAGCAATTGAAGTTATATGACCCTTTAGTGGGATGGCCATGCTTCTGTTTCTAGGTTATTTATCACACAAAAAACTTTATTGTTTTTTGCTGTGTTGCATCACGAACTCACAACTTCTCGCAGATGTAGGAATACTTTGCCTTCAGTATTTATTTTTACTATCTTTCGTATGTAAAAGGAAATTTACATAGTACTTCCACTTGTCCTTCTTTGCATGATTATCCGACACGTGCTAGGATGCATATATATTTTAATAAATCGAAATGTAACACTACAATAAGACATTTTGTTTATTGTTGTTACAACTTGTTCAATTTCTTACCTAATACGATTAGAAATGCACTATTGTCTACATTCAAATGATCGGTCAGATCTACTCTGTTGCAAAATATTTTCTATAGTGTTGATGATTTTTTTAATGTAAGATTTTAATAATTTGTCTTATATTTTCTTTTTCATTTTTAGCTTGGCCATGTATATTTTTGACATCAGGTGTTGATGACCAGCAGTTTGCGACCATTTTTGAAAACATAATAGAAATTATTTTACACGTCTTGGATGGAGACAAGCAAACAATAATAGATATCCCTATGGAAATTGTTACGCACTTAAGGAGAGCGAAATAATACTAACTTAACTGAAAGTGTAATAACACAGGTGGGAGTTCGCGTCATCTCCACTGAAACTCCTAAGAAAACTGGATATCTTACATCGCTAGGGTGCACACACTAACAAACATAAACGTTAAAGGGAAAAATCACTCAAATCATATTCAAAACATCTTAGAATTTAGAGTTTTAATACTCCTATATTGACTGTTATGAAAGTTAGTATTACAACTTCTGTTTGCGAAGGGAAAGAAATACTGATATCAATATGTGAATGTGTTAAAAATATAGTTCTCCGAACTAAACAAGAAATCATCGGATTCATGTTCAGTGTGACTCATCTTGCCATGTATGCCTCGGCTGGTGTTGTAGCCCCAACTGTGCTAAGTTCTATGGTCCAGCCTATCAAGAAGCGTTGCATATGACAGATTAAGTAGCCTTTTTAGAGAGTATATGTCCCTTAATTACAGTTAAATTCAGTGTCTTAGCTGATAATTCCACCAAGAATAATTGAGACCTGTGTGGTACAACTAAAACGGTTCTCTTGTTAGTAATAATCGATAAAATTGATTCTTATCGAAGAGCAAAACTATCGATAAATAGCACATTCCCTTGCGCAGTCATGAAGATAGTTAATATACAAAAATGTGGGGATCTAACATTTATAATTTAATGTTATTACAGGTTTTGGTCATTCGTTTGCAAAATGTGCTTCATGCCATTGTTTCGTTCTAAAGTTTACACAGGTAAACGTTTTTATAAGTCTTAATTGGATTATTATATAGCGCTTCAAATGCAGGAGCTTATGGTCCGATGTAGCCTGTAAATATCTGCGGTTGAATACAAGAGATTCGGAAGTTATATTGGAATGTGATGTCACCTTTAACTCCTTGTCCTGCAAGTCGTACCATTCTCACGCACAGTTCGTTCACTCGAGCAGTTAAGAGGCGCGAAACGGAGCAGCAATGAAAGTAGTTCCCCCCCCAGTAGAGTAGGAGAGTTAAAGTGTCTTCAATGCTGAAAATATTTTCAGCAGTTAATAAATTATGTGATCAAAGATCTGATATTCCATGTGAAATAAGCTGAAGTTTTAAGGTTACAATATAAACCATATCTATTCAACCACTCTAGCTTTAATTTTCATAAATATAAGTGATAAGGAAACAGCGCATGTAATGTTTAAACATTCAAACACCCAATTGTGCAAAACAATTATTCTAGTTAAAATCAATATTAAAAAAAACTAGAATATAACAGTAATATTAACCAAATATTCATATAAGCAATTTTACTTGTTTTTCGGTCCTATAGCCAGAAACAGTAGCTGGAAAAAATCGCCCATTTTCACTCTCTCCTAGCAAGTTTATCGTACGTTGTTCTTTGCTTATTGAGAAGGAAAGCAATAGCTACAGGTATAATATTCAGCTGTTACTCCGTGCTCTTGATACCAACATGGATGGCATAAATTACTTGCTGCAACACTTACAAAGCTACTCCAAAAAGTCTGTGTGTTTGAAGAATTTCCCTGCCTTTTGACTGGAAAGCACGCGTATCTTATCTCCCTTTCTATTTTCTAATAAAATAAAGCATTTTCCGTCTTCTTTTAATTCAATGTATTTGCTTTCTTTTGGATGTTGGTATTTTGCCTATTTTAGTTCATAATTCACCTGCAACTTCCTTGCATACGTACTTTGCCACTAAATTGGAGCCTTGGTTAGGTTAGGTTAGGTTAGGTTAGGTTAGGTTAGATCTTCCTTTTACTCTCAAGACACATGCAGAATGTTTATTTCACAATTAGTTACGTTTTTCTATGACTTAATATTTCGCAATGGACACATCTTCGATTAGTTTTAGGAATTTAGATGTTTCCTCGGCACTCATTTCCAATTATGTGACAGTATTCGACAATTTTTTTAAGTTGCATTCACCTTAACTCATGTTCGTATGTTTCTAGATCCAGGTGATATTAGCATTGAAGGAGAGAGAGCAGATAAGGACGTTTGTTCCTGCAGTTCACTACCATGGAGGTAGTTTCTAACAGGAAACGAAGAATTTTAATGCTTTCGTATTTAAAATATCTGGCACAATCAATATAATTCATACTTTTTGCATATGTTTTTAAAATAAAATATTTTACTAATTTTAATATTATATATAAATATGTTTTAAGGATATTTGTCTATGTATTTCACCAGATACCATGCAGTCTATCACCTTGTTAACTTTTAACATCTGTTGATGAACCGGTTTGTTGTACACTCGTTTTTAAGTGTTTTCTGGGCCGCCTTTTGAAAGGGATTTAGTGGTAGTGGTGGTAGTGGTGGTAATGGACGTTTTATTATACTATTTTAGGATACACCCAAATAAATACAACTGTCGCATGGGCCTTACGGCCGTACATGCTAATGTCATCCTTATAGCAATCAAAAGGGCAATACTCATACATACGTCATACATAAATACATACATACATACATATATATGCATACATCCACACATATATACATACACACATACCTACATACACACAAATCTACATGCATACATACAAATATACAAATACTTCGATATATTTAAGTTTTCTGTTAATAATTTAAATACAAATACATAGTCATGAATGAAACCCTTACTCTTGAGTCCTCCCTTCCCTTTACTCACATTCCCTCCCCTTCTCCCCCTTCTTCATTATGGCCATTCACCTCCTTTGTCCGGTCTTCTCTAGAAATATTCCCAAATTGTGTGAGTATCTCCTATGCACCAACGCTTCAAATTTCTATTGGAATTCAGAGATTGCGGTGAAAAATGCTCATTTCTTTAAATCTCCGTTTCCCTGCATTCTGCCAAAATATACCTCTAGGTATCGATTTCTCCGCACATGGGCAAATTCTTTCCCCGAAAGCATTAACTGTTTTGCTTCCTTTCTAAGCCCCTAATCTGAACCATGCGACACCACTTCTTTCTTCCCTGCCACACATATTTAAATAATCCCCCTTCCCCCATACCGGATGTTTTTGAGCCTGCAGGTTCAGGGACACTTTTTCAGAAGAACTGCTTCACGCTTCTGGGACACCAGCCCGAAAAGAGAATCTGGCAGTTTTCACCAAAATGAAGTTCAGAAAATGTTTCATCAACGTGGTGCATACAAAGAGTTAAAATTATAATTAAAAATGTATATAAGCAGAAAGTAACATTTTTTTTTCAACTGGAATAATGCCTATTGATTTAAAAAAAATAAAACTAAATGAGATTACAATTTCAATAGTTTTAGGCCAAGTAGCTTACAAAATAACGTAATATTGAGTTTCAGAAAATTTTCAGAGACTTTCCATGATCAAAAAAGAAATACATTTCCACCAATGTTAGATAAAAACAGTATTACAGCTAACAATCATGTATTGCATATTTGTTGATACCTTTTTAATTACATAAATAAGGAGCATAAATAAGTGCTGCTACAAGCTTTCAGACGTAATTTCGTTTGTACAATTCCTTCTGTTAGCGGTAAAAGCCTAAATGTTTTCGATCGGATCCGGGTGCAGTAATTTAGCGGAAGAAAATTCAACAAGATGGTCTAACTAATTCCAGATAACCCTGGAAGTGTTCATGCCACTGTAATAGTGAACATAATTGATTGCTTCTGTAGGATATACAGCCCGAACACTCGGTAACATACAGTCCTCTAATTGTACCTAGTTCCAGTTCATTCTCGGAGACAATCAGAGAAGCTCGTCAACACTGTCAGCAGACATTGAGTCTATTAAAGCCACTAAATGCCATCAGCGGGTATTTACTTGGGTACCGAAATGCTCTCCCACTGTTTTCATCGGACGAAGTCCTTTCTCGTCGGTTTACATTGCCGTGTCTTAGAATACCTTCGCACTTATTCACAAGAGGAAGTGTAGTGGAAATTGACACAAGCAGCTGCCAGATTCTCTTCTCGGGCTGGTGTCCCAGAAGAGGGAAGCCGTTCCTTCCAAAAGGCGGCGCAGAAAATATTTAAACACGAGTGTACAGCAAACCGTTTCATCAACAGATGTCAAAAGTTAACAAGGTGTTAAACTGCTTTAACATTCAAATTAACAAAAATCTTCTTTCATCAACCAATGTTAACTTTAACAACGTGTTAAATTTCGAGTTAAATTAACATCATCTTTCCATTTTGTTAATAGTTTAACAACTAATAACAGTTCGATAATGGCGGCTGTAAACCCAAATATGGATATCGAAATTCTATATTTGCATGTATTAAGTCGTTCATAACAGAAAAAGGGCTGTCAGATGTAATGGCTTCGAAATTTTTACGCGAAAGAACAATTTTTACAAAGGTACAGAATGTGAAAAACAGTTGTCATAGGATTGTAGGGGAAATACGAGAGAGGATAGAATACCTTTGTGCCTCTGCTTCTTTTAATATTCCTTGCATGAGTGGTATGTTTTAATTACTCTATGCAAACAAAAGTACATCGCAGTGCATTCAAAAGTCTTTCGGTTATGACACCGCCTTCTCGATCCGCTCTATTTGCAATACTCGGGAGCCTTAACAGTGTGTTAACAAGCATTACGCTGGAAAAGCCTGGTGAAACACGGGATTTTTAACATATTGTTAAAATGTTAACAAGCAACATGTATTTTAAATATCTGTTGTTGAAACCGGGCCCTAAGTCTTTTTGTGGTCAGTTAATAGGCTAAACTGGCTTGTTATTTGGTTGTGTATGAACTTTAAGTAAGAGACAAATTTAGCAAGTCGTGTTGCTAGTATTTCAATTACCTGCTTAGGCAATGGCCATTTTGTCTGTTGGCATGAATACCGGTTGCGTCACCAGTTGCCTCAGTAACTCAGAACTTCAACTTCATCAGCGTGGTACGGAAGGTTAAGGTTTCGAACCTTACACATACATTGATACGAACTTACTGAGAAGTTTCGAAAGACTGGAAATGCTTCCAACCAACAGAAAAGTGAACGTAAAGTGCATTGACGATGTTACGACTGAAGCGATAATGACATCATTGTACAAGAATTACCCCAAACGAAAGGTACCGACGATTGTTTGTTGAAAGCGGCGTAACGAATTGGACAATAATGCAAATTTCACAACTGGAATTCTGTTTGTGCCAAAGTTTATTCAGGTGTTTGGTACGAAATTATTTTATAGTATGTAGATACCTAGGTGTAATGATGGAACAAATGCTCCGACAAATATGGTGACTATGTGAAAAAACACTAACTCTCAATATTCCATTTTGCACATTCATATTTCCATGTGCTTCTTTTATACTGTGAGCATAAAGTACATAAAAGGTTTGCTTTTTGAGGTACAAAGTAATCCGTGGGCTACTCGATAACTTTTTAAATTGCAATTACCGATGCTTTTGTTTGCTAATATTCAATAGAGTGAACTGCTTTTTTATGTTGATTTTATTTAAATTAATGAAAATTCTAACAATTAGGTTTGTCATGGTTGCGGAAAAAATTATAATTTTTGTTATTTTTTACAACAAATGTGAGCAATATATTGAAATAGGAAGTTAATTTTCCAAAGATTAGACTTTATGCCATTAAAAGTTTTTGGTAGACCAACAGGTAAACAGAATCACGTTCAAGGTATCAACCACATGTGTAAAGTGTTAGTGCTTTTTATGTGATTTGGGTGTGATTACTTACAACTGTTTGAGGAAATAAGGGGTTCGGATGTAACATCATTCAAGGAACTCACCTGGCATAAATCCCATACAAAATGCTCATATGGTGTTTATATAAATATATTTAAATGCATGAGTCTATTGATTAAATTGTTAATCAAAGCATAGTACAACTTTTCCGAATTACAACAAGAAAACTACAAATATGCATATCCGGTATGTCAAGAAGAATTAAAGAACTAATATAAGTTCCTACATCACATTTCACGAAATATTGGCAAAGTTTATTAACTTTGCCGTAGCCTTAATTTGCAACATATAAGTTCGGCTATTCTATTTCATTGAATAAGGAATTTAATATAGCAACATAAGCAAGAGGTAATAAATCTTATAGTGTAACACTGCTAGATAAAGTTTTATATCTGAGTAGATTAGTTTGGAACTTAATTTTAATACCCAAGCTCACTCAAAGCATGAACATAACTTTCCAAGTAGCTGCCAAATTACATTAATTACGGGCGAAAGATTCATGAGAGTGAGGTAGACTTGTTGTAGTGGTACTGAAGAGTTAAATTAAATTTTGCAGATTTTCTATAAGGCGGGAAACATGTGCCTAATATGTATACAAGGTCGTTCAGCATAATTTCAATTATTCAATGCTAACACGCCAAAACAGTTTCTTTTGCATTGAACGCATATTTTGTTTGAAAAGTCCAGTAAATTACCATAAGTAGCGCAAAAAATTGCAATGTTGCCAAGCGTTAACGTTGGTGCAATTAAAAAGGTATTTGACAAGGTTTCACTAAGATGTAACAACCAGTTAACGGTTAACAATCAACCACTATCATGAAACGCGTTCCATGCTGAGTAGATGGTCGCGAACATCAAAGTGGAATTAAGTGTGTTCATGGGAACTCTGAACCAGCATAGATAACCGATAATTTTCAGTTTACTAGGTTTTAATGTACCAAAAGGAAGTGTCCTGCGAACACTCAGCTGAATTCACCATAAAGTATATGTGTGAAAATACTCATAGAATTGTAATGGAATAAAGGTGTTTAAAATACCTAAGACTGAATGTGTCTCAACCGAAAGAGTGCACAATGTGCGGCACGGTAAATTTCATATGAAAAAGTTCTGTGCGCCAAACGATCGCAAAATGAAGTATCAATGAAGAGTTTGGCAGTGTTTAATTGCAATCAGCACGATGCTTGAATCCATCACTATTCCGTTATACCAGAGTCGAAGCGGCAGTCAACAATTTTTTGAAAGTTCTCCGAAGAAAGTTTGTTGATTCATGGTCTTGTGGTCAGCGTGTCTTCTGCAAATCCGTAGGTTCCTATTTCGAATCCCATAAGGTCAGTTGCCAGAGTAAGGTTTTTTACGGAGTTTTCCTTAACCTAAAAAGGCGAATGCCAGGTAAGCTTAAGCGTTGTGGACTGCGGGCTCGTTTATGCACTCATTTCATCAAAACATTAATTCACTGTCTCTTTAAACCTCAGTTTTTATAAGGGATGTTAAACTGCATTAAAATTAAGCCTTAACCCTGATAGACTACTTAAAAAGATGACTTTTAAAAGGAAACGGCCAAGATTGGCGCAGAAAATTGTGTTCTTTCATTGGGACAATGCTCCGCCTCCCACTTCGACTGTGGCAATGGCAAAATTGCACGAATTAAACTTCGAATTGATTGCTCGTCCACTAAATTCCTATCACTTAGCCTCTAATAAGTTCATCTTCCTGAAGTTAAATATTTGGCTCTGTGGGAAGAAGTGTTCCTGAATGAGGAACTCATCGAAGTCTTCAATTACTGTTTTACGCAGTTTGATTATTCCTGTTTTTCAGACAAGATAAAATGATTGAAAACGAGCCGGAGTGGTATAAGCTAAAGTTGCTTTTGTTTATCAAACATTTTAAACAACCCTCATAAGTAATTTATTAAACGATGCGGGTGAATTTTTTACCAACAATACTTTATAGTACACTATATGACAAAGTCCCACAGAAACAAAGTGCATTAATTTTCTTTTGGTTCGAGCATACTTAGGATACTTAGGAAAACGGGTATCAATACACATCGTAATATCTAAGCACTAATACCAGAATTAAGCGAATGAAGTTATGTTGGTACGGGACTGTAGACAACGAATGAGAGCGAGCCTCATTTATCAATTCTTATTTGCCTGCCAGGTGGTGGCTTATATTTTTGTTTATATTGACCCAGTAGTTTGATGTATCTAACTTAATGTTAAGTGCTCAAGAATTTCGATACCTAAATTTTAGCAAATCCAGCGATGTTCCTCGATTCTCTATGATAGATAAGCATGGCTATTATTATTAAAATGTTAAAAATCTTTTCCATTTTTAACTTAATTTTGCAAATATGTATAGTGTAGCTTTTACGTTCTTTTTTCTGTCCTTTTGAAATATTTTTAGGTAATATACATTTTTATTCAGTTTGATTTTGTAATAATTTAGTTTTAATATGATATTTTTAGCTTCTATACAAGACAAATTATCAGCAATGAGGTATGTGAAAATATTGAATATCTTCTTAACGAGTACTGCTACTAATCAGTTGTTTTATCAAGTATGAATGGCATATACAAAGTTTCTGAGAGCATTCATTCTTTATAAATTTATTTTTAAATGTTACCAATGTTTATTTCGCTATGTAATAAAATTAAAATGTTGATTTCACTCGAGTGACGTCATCCTGAAATATACCAATGAAACGAAAAACAATTTTGAATTTCGACCAATCACAGCCGAATTACAGAGTGAAATTATCGGATCAAATCTGTTTTAATACGCGACGTGCATTTGTCTTGTGGTCATGGTAGTCAGCTCTATATCTCCCCTGTATAGTTCCTGAACACGCATCACTGACCACTTTTGCTAGAGGAGGTGAGGAGCTATTGATAGCAACAAAAACATGGAAAATCGACAATCACAACGCAAAGTGCAGGGTGCTTCAAAGCGTTTTTGTGATGCGTCAAATGTGGATATTGATCTTATCATTGGGAATTCCAAACCACAGAATTCAAAGAAAAATAGAGACGCTGTATGTTATTTTTTTCTTTTCCTCAGTTTGTGTTAGAAAATCGAACGGTAGCGATTGTAATAGTCGACTTTTCTCCATTTCAGTCTCACTGTTTCTGAATAGAATAGATATTCATAAGTGTAACAATTCTGTGCGTGAATTTCAAATGTATATTACTTTTATTCTTATTCTATTCCTGAAATGGTCCTAAGCCCGGGTTTTGCTCCTCTCTCTTGGCATACTGACAATCGGTATTCTTCTGCCGCAAGATTGCTTGAGAGGCTTAAGCACAAATATACAATTATTACAATTTTGTAAGCCAAATTTAGAAAAATTAGGTTTAAATTCTTATTTTATTCGTAAAATAGTCCTAATAAATTTCACTCGAGCTTCTGAGCTTCCCAGATAAATTCACTCAATACTTTCGTGAATTTATCGGTAATCTCAGACGCTCTTGTGATTTTACTTGTGATAAAAATACAAATTGTAATTTTTCACTGAATTCATGGGAATTTTACCTCTTGGATATCCTTCTTAGCTGCCTACCCCTGAAACCTCTCTAAAATGCATCCGAAGTGAAATAAGAGTGCGCATAAGAACATAAATTGAGGTAACGGAAGATAATTCTGGGCAAATCTGAATATATATTTGAAATTCACGCATACAATATTAACATACAATATTTTGTGGTTTAGAATTCCTAATGATAAGATCAATTTGCACATTTGACGCATCATCAAAACGCTTTGAAGAACCTTAGCTTTATGACTGTCGATTGTCCATGCTTTTGTTACTATCAATAGCTCCCCACCGCTTCTAGCAAAAGTGGTTAGTGGTGCATGTTCAGGAATTATATAGTGTAGGTGTAGAGTTGGCTACACTGACCACGACAAAATGCACGTCGCGTAATAAAGCGGATTTGATAATTTTATTAGATATTTTCACTCCGTAATCCGACTGTAATCGGTCAAAATTCAAACTTTTGATGCGTTTCATTGGTCGATTTTAAGAGGATGTCAAATGAGTGAAATAGTCATTATAAAATTGTTGAAGCATTACTATGTTTTATAATGCACAACGGCTATCAAGAGGCACTTTTAAAGCCCAAATGGCATATATATATATATATATATCACGTACATTAAAATTCTATCTCACCCACGCCCACATTTGCACAAAACTAAAAACAATGGTGCTGGTACAACAGAGAGTATGCAGAAGACGTGTAGATACTAATACAAAAAGGAGACTAAAGTTCTCTGAAAACCTGCAGTAAAAATGGTGCCCAAATATCAGAGAATGATCTGTGTCGTACTGCTAGGAAATAATGCACACAGCTTCATCACTTCATGTGGAATTAGTGCCCCCAAACAAATTTTGTCTCAGAAATGAAATTGGATTTAGCATTTATAAATTAAGCGTGGAAAATGGTATTTTTTTTTTTTCATGGAGATAAGTGTGTATGTGCAATTTGCAATAACTTGGTAAAGAATAATTGCCTTACTGATACTTTTTGTGATTCAAAAACGCTTGTAAGATGACACTTGATATATTTTTCAAAGGATGTTTCCTAGGGAGCAATACAAGTGCCATAGCCCCATATACGGTACAACAAATTGGTGGCGAACAAAGAAGTCTCCAAGTGATATTGAAAACTGAGCCACTTTCTATTTGATAAGGAAAGGTGAAAAACTGCAGAATCTTTCAAATATGAACAAGTTCAAAGCGCTAGATGCTAAGAAAGGACTTTCTGTAGAGAAAAATAAATATGGATGTTAATAGTTGATAAATGTAAAATATCATAAATACTATAAATATATTTGCAAGTGACTTATTTTCTGAACAAATTTGTGCGTGAAATAAAATTATGCAAAGACTTTAAAGCTTATGTAAAACCAAACTAAAGTTAAATACACTAATTTGTACTTTTCACTTGTGTTTCATAATAGTGATTCTTCTTTTCATCATTTTGTAATGAATACTGGCTCCTGGTACTATATATTTTCTAAGGAAGGACTGCACGACAGCGTTAAAAAGTTTCGCTTCATGTTATGCTTTGGTTATTAATAAATACTCATATCTTCAACCATAATACGTAATATGATAGAGTTATATAAATTTAATGCAAAATATAACAATATTTATAATGGAAGTTCTGTTTTTCTTTGTTTCCTGACAATTTTAGTTTCGGACTTGCTAGGGGGTTATTGATAAGTTCTTAGCCTGGGGCCCGTCTCATTAACAGAACCAGAAATGGTTTCAAAGTAAAAAAAAATATTATTTTGTAAGTAGCTTTTTTCCAATTTTGGTGATTGTAAGTATATCTCACTTTATACTGTGAATTTTGAAGCAAATATTACACAGAAGAATCTGAATTTTGAGAAAAATTGAGTATCGTGCGATGATACAGTATTTATTTTTGAAAGGCTTGTCCGGCAAGGAAAAATGTGTATGTGTGTGTGTGTGTGTCTGTGTGAATTAGTATGTGCATATAGTAAATTGAAGGATGGGAATGAATGGAGCTTAACGCCCGTTTTTGCTACAGAGGCACCACAGGTGATGGACACTGATGATACATGAGATGAAAGGATATATTGGGAAAGGATTTATTTTTAAGGAAGGAATCGTTCCAGGCCAAAGTTTAGGGTACCTCCCCGGCATTTGCCTTTTATGAGACGGTACATTGAAGGATCATTGTCCTTTGTACGTCACTATAAAATATTAGGTTCCGGAGTTTAAGGGAGAAAGAACAGATCATCGTGTTGGAAGAATCCTTTCTGCGTCACTATCAAAAATGTTAATACTGAGCATGATATACTTTTGGAGGATGACTAAATAGGCTGAAACGTATAACAGAAACTTTGAACATCTCCTATGAATAAGTCTTTAACATCATAATTTGAGTGCGAGGAATGCTACTTCTAAATAAATCCCAAAATGGCTGAATACTGACCATAAACTACCCGGAGTGACAACTGCCAAGTCCATTTGTTATCATTTTAAGATGATTCTTTCAATTTTTGGATCATATTGTAGCTATGGCCGAAACGTGGGTCTATTACTGCGATCCAGAAATAAAAATAAAACCAATCAAAGGAGTGAACATTAGATGGTTCGTCCCACCCAAAGAAATGTCGTGCATGATAATCGACCGGAAAATTTCTCGCATATGATTTTTGAGTCAAAGAAGGAATTACAATATCAAATATTTAGAACAGGAAATGCAACGAGGGGAGAATATTATTCTGCATTATTAAATAAGATTCAGAAAATATTTTGGAAAAACTTTGTGCAAAAATTTCCAAAAGGGTGTTTCTTTGCAAGACAGTTTACACACTAACATGCCCCTGATTTCAATACAAAAAATTAATTCACCTGTTCACCAGATTTAGTCCCTTCAGATTATTACCTATTTCCAAATTAAAAAAAAAACATTTGAAAGGAAAAACATTTAATCTAATGAATAGGAATAAACACCGTAGTGGAGTGGTTTACAGAGCAAGAAAAAAATTTTCGGAAGCTTAGAAACCCTTTATTAACGTTGTGATATAGTGCATACAGTTAAAAGTAAATGTTTGCAATGAATAAAGATTTGTTTTGAAATACAATTTAATTTTCTACTTTAGGCTAAGGACTTTACTAATATCTCCTCGTATATCGTTTCCCATGGGCAGTTTACATTTATTGAAGAAATTAATGAGTTTAGTATTGGGTGTATGAAATTAGTTGAACTTAAGCAAGGCTTCAGGAGAGAATAGTTGTGGACTATGCAAGAAAAACCTCATTGCAGTGTTTAGCCTGGAGTAAAATGTAAAATTCTTCAGGAAAAAAGAAGCAGCAGAAGAGGAGATTGATACTTAAACCAGTAGCAGAGGAAAGAAAAATTAATCTGAAGGCTTAACCTTTGAATCAGGACAATTTTAATGTGAGCTATACATGCACATCTTTAATTAATTTCTAGTTGTTTACTTTTTCAGTTTTTTTCTCCCTTTGTACTAAATGCTTCTCCCTTAGCAGTTATTTGATGGAATAATGAAGTTCAGTTACTAGTTCACAGATGCAAAATGAACAAAAATTGTTCTGGTTTTTATTGTGAATACTAAGTACTTTCTTTTATGCAATGTTTAATACTAATGCTTGCAACTTTACCTTAAAAATATGTAAATTATTTTTATTTTTTCATAAATAATTAAAAAGCAAGGATTTTTTTTAAAAAAATATGTATATTGAGTTTGTTCATAAAATACGACATGAAAGAATGTGGTTTTTTTTCGCAAGGGACTTTTTACTAATGTAATTTTAAAGTATAGTTCTGTCTATGACTTTTGAGTCATGTATACTACAGTAGCAATGTTTGAACAGTTATACTTATTCACCTGTATCGATATAGGCCTTTGGAATGCATTTTAAAAGAAAAGCATTTTTAGTTTACAATATAAAAAATTCACTCATAAATATACTCCAAGTAAGTAATTAAAGGCATTCTTCATGGCGAAATTTTAACTGGATCTTGAACAAATAAATAACTATTTTGGGACACACTATGTTCTATATTTTTGGAATATAATATTAGCAATTAAATCTTATTAATATTTCTGTTGTAACTCTTAAACTTATTATTATGCGCACTCATATCCAGTATTGTTAAAGTTTAAAGTCCCACCATGGCACCCAGGGATATTTTGGTTTCAGTTTAACTCTCTCATAACAACGAAGGTCTAAAGAAACGCCACCGCGGAATGATGTCATTAAATATCGGCAGTGCTGCCGTTACGCACAGTTTTATTTTCGCACATCTTTAGCTCTGACAGCTTGCAATTAAAACTCAAAGAGTCACTCACGCTTTAGGCGTTTTATCTGCAACCGCACATGCACACACTCGTATTTCTCCTGCTTTTCCGTCACCTCTACCCTATCTTTGAACAGTCGCTCGTCACAGATATTTTAAAGGAAAACTGGAATCGCTAGTTCAACGCAAAAGAAACTTCACTGCAAATACCTTCTGTTAACATAAATTGGATTAGTAATCAGTCCTATTAACGTAGCACTTCTAACGCTAAAGGTTTAATTAAGGATGAAAGTTTATCAGCGTGAATTTTGTTAAACATACCTCTCTGAAACACATGAATATGAACCGTTTCATTTGTAGGGGTGAGTTTAGCACACGTTCTATACCGTATTCATAATGTTGTTTCCTCAGCAACTGTGTATAGCGGTTGAAAAGGAATTCTTGGTTACACCTCATGGGCCCTCACACGTTTATTTTTCGATTAATGGTTGGGTTGGCAGAAAGTTAAAAATGTTGGGTTTATTGTGCTTTATTTTAATGAGTGTACAACTCAATAACATCTGAAATTGAATCGGGACCATAGCGTTTGGAAATATTAATGGATAGACAGAGGTATATGTAGTTTTCACACAAAACGCAATATTGGAAAGGTTTCATATCGGATTCATTGCTGATTTGCGCAAACAATCTCCATTTAAGCAGTTTCCTTAAATATTAATTACAAATATTAAACTTATAATATCTAGCAAAATTTATCACAGAATCTCTTCATTTTCAACACTAGAGACGATCGCTAATTATTTATTTGGGGCCTGAAGTTTCTTCGAAAGCAGAACTAAGAGACCAGTGGGATTACCCGTAAAACTTAAGAATAATGCATAGCGTTGTTTACATTATAATACAGAAAACGTATATTTTTCAACTTAATAAAGGCATTTTTAAACGTATTATGTGATGGCTACTAAATAATGAACGATAATTAAAAGTGTTCCCGCACAATTAGGGCAGTTAAATATTTGCATAATACTTTACTATTATACAAAATCATTTTCTGCAGTTTTACCTGAGATTTGTGTTGATAGTAATTTAAGTGTTTAGTTTCGCTTACGGAACATTGGAACACATAAGGTTTAATATACTGCGCTTAAATTTTGCTTTTAAGTAGAGAAGTTGCTCGTTGGTGATATAGAATTTATTGGGAAGCGGTTAAGGGACCAGAAATAGGTGAACACTACTACTATGATAATGAGAAAACACCGATGTGTCACAGGAAGATAGGTATCGCATATTCTGAAAATTTGTTTAGCTGCCCCTCATTTATGGCTGAAATAATGCACCTGAGGAGTTAATTTTTTTCCCCACAATTTCAAGAGATAACTTGTTAGGAAAAAATGTACAGTCTTCACCAGAAGTGGCGAAGACAGTTCTTGAGGATCTGTCAAAAATTGTTTTCTGCACTATTTTGTATATTAGCAAAAATCCTGGGACCAATTCATTGCAATTAATGGGATCACTTTGAGAAAAACCATCAAAAATTTTACAATGAATAAAAGTCTGACAATAAAATTACATAGCACATATACAGCTGGTTATTACAGATAATGTTCATAAAATGTATCTAACAACCTGCCTCCACTATCAAAAGCTGTTTTAGTGATTTGTCGAGTCTGTTGGATCTACGAATAGAAAACTGTGTTCGACCCTGTCAGCGGCAAAGGAATTCTTCACTCTCTGGGTTTAGTTTGTTGGAAGTCTAGAAAGAAGCAGCTTGGTAAATAGCTGACAATTGTATTGTGCATTCAAATTTCATACAAACATGACTAATGGTACTTTATAGATGAATATATGAGGGAGTTTGTGATATGAATATTTTGACATTCCAAAAGAAATTTTACTCCAAACATTGCTCTCTCTAGCATAAATTTCCATCTCAAGATGAATCGATAGGTGAAAATTTGCTAGACATTCTTTATTGCAATATTTTCCACAAAAATTATTTATGATGTATTCCACAATCAGAGTATCTTAATATTTTAAACATATAGGTTTAATAATTTAACGATATAATAAATATATTGTTACACGTAAATATCTTTGTTTACTTTATCCTTAATATAATGCCCTTAACTTATTGTGCTCCCTAAGATTTTTTCCCTCGTTTGGGCTTCACACGTCACCTTTTAGATTCGATATTTACTTTCACCACCTTCATATGTCTTCTGCCTTTGAAGAACAACATAATCTGTGGAGAATGCATTACGCTATTTGTTCTACCGATTCAATGTTTTATTTCTTTCTGCTTTTGCAGTACTTATTATTTAGATATATTCTATATTTAATATAAATTAAAATAATGTAACCTATTAAAATGTAATTAAAATAAACGAGAAAGCAGATACGGATAAAACACTAAGAAATAGTCACAGAATTATAATCGCTATATTTAGAACTGCTTGATATTTTCTATGGCAAGCTGATTACAAATCTATGACTTTTTCTTATTCTTTTTTTCTTTTCTGCTTTTTCAGTTATTGATATTTTAGTTATGTATGTACATCCATTGCTAAATATACTTTTAGTGCAACAGGTTTTGAAGAAGTTTCATAAATATTTTGGCATTATTTACCGACAAAATTACAAAAATAAGCCAAGAAGTGTGCAGATTACAGGCATTTTATCCCTGTGATACCGGATGCTCAATAGTTCGTGCGTAGACGATAGTGCATTCTTAGAGAAGCTATTTCCCAGCAGCCTTCTGCACACTTTCTTTCGAATAAAACCTGTGAGCTCACATGTGCTTGGAAAACCGTGAAAGTGTTAGAGTGCTCATCTGTGGTTAAAGTATTTCCCAGCAAAACGCAATCCTTAGAACGTTTGTTACAGTATGAGGGCAGGTATTCATTACTGTTTGAAGAATTGTGAAAGATTTTCAGGAAATCTGTAGCGTTTACGATATTATCACATCCAAGAAAACTAATCAACAGCTATTTTTCCTTGCTTCCAGTATCTGATGCGGTAACAGTAATAGAGGGCTTCCAGAATATGGCCTTACCCCTCGCATGAGGTTTTACGTCTCGGCAATTGTACTGTTGACCGCGCCCGTGCTCTGACTTCGCTCCTTAAAACTGTGTATAAAATCTTACCTTGCAGCAAATTCAGGAAATGTCGTCCATCCTTAGCTAAACAGACATTGAACCGGGTAAACACATTCCGATTGACACAATTTAGTTGGGCCACTGTAATGTTTCTGATTTCATTTCTTTTGCTTTCTTTGAGTTCTTCCAGTGTATAAGGATTTGTTCTGTACACTTTGTCCTTCAGGCTATTCCACAAATAAGTCGGTCCTGGTGGCGTAGTGGTTACCATACTTGCCTCCTAAACCCAAGATCGCGGGTTCGAACCCGGCCAGGACCGATGGATTTTTTCGGGGCGTAAAAATCCTAAGTATGGCTTCCTTCGGAAGGGAAGTAATACCGTGGGTCCCATGTCGTACATTTACGGCACGATAAAGAACCTCAAGCCTGAAAGAGAGGCCTATGAGCAAAATTTGTCGGCCGTTTCACGCCCTGAGTTGAATGGGACGCTCATGACCTGAGCTGTTAAAGAGCGTCCATAAATAAATCATTCAAAAAAATTTTTTCCACAAATAAAAAACATGGACATTTATACCTGCAGAGCGAGAGGGCCATACACCAGCACAAATCACTATATATTCAAACACATTCCCAATTTTTTCCATGGACTCCTCTGCCATACGAGCAGGGGCAGAATCTTGTAGACACCACCCATATGATTTCTCTTCTTCCGTCAGCTGAATAAAAAATGTGGTCAGCATGTCATTTTGGTACCTCACTCCTTTTACTGACTACTAGTAAAAAAAAAATGTGACGGATTATCGTCTTGCGCTAATCGCAAAACAAACTCCAATTTTCCTATCCTAAAAAGTGGTTTCTTGTATGCAATTTTAATTTTCAGAGCACCAATCGCAAGCGATGTGTATGTTCATACCACAATTTTGGTGGTCCATGCCTCCTCTGAAAAGAACACAAATTGTTAGTCGATTAACCCCTCAGTCACTGATGAAAGAAACCACTCATATTAACGCACACGTACTACGGATCACCTTGCCGTAGAGTATGGAAACGTGTATACTTGTAAGGTTCGAGTTTTAACAATTTTGCTGTATGCGCAGAAGGTACGAAACTCCAACTTGTTCTATTTTGTTGGCGAACTTTAAATTTGCACCAATTTGTTTAATTTCTCTTCTGTAAAAATGGTAAGTCTTCACATGTTTCTTCTTTTTTACACTGAAGAAGTAGCGTCAAGTTCATTCACAATATCTTGAATAATAGTTCTGGAAGGAGGCAATTTCCCAAGTAACTTCTAAATTAATTTCTCATACACTCTCCGAGCTGATTCATATTTATAACAATATTTACACACAAAAATACGTTGTTCTAAAGTCAGCTGTCTTGCCATCTCCGCGAAAGAACGTAGACTGGTGATTGCTCGGAAGTTCAAGGACAGGAAGGCCCTTGGTGAGGAGGGGAACCGGCATGGCCGAACCGCAGCGGGTGGTAAGAACACATTCTGGAAGCCCGGTTTGTTCTTGAAACATTGGTTAAGGGAATATAAAATTCCCTTTAAAGAGAACAAAAGGGTAATTTTGATGACACAAATAAATATAGGAAGCGAAAAAGGATTTCAGCGCTTTGGCCGGTAACATGAACTTATTGACCTGAATTTTCCATTAAATGACTAGTTGTTACTTCTTTAGAACAAGTTTTAATTTTACATGAAAATAACATATGCCTACTTTTTCCTCAGCTACGTAAAGCTGAGTACATGAAGTACTTGGATACTGAGAGTAGATAAGTAGACGCAAAGTTTATTCCCCCATGTAATCTCGTCTCCTGTGATTGCAAGCTAACAAAAAAGCGTCGGGTAAACTAATCTACGTCTGAAAAGACCGTAAACAGCTCTGGGTGCTTCACAAGTATGATGACTTGACTTGTTTCTGTTTTCGTGCTTCATTAAGCTCAGAAATCGAATTACATTCTCTATCTTGTATCAGCATACCCACTTCATCACTTCCTGTAATTTTTCTTCTTTTATAAACCGGATCGACTTAACAGAAGGCAGCTACCAAGTTGAGTTTTATCCAAAGTATATTGGGTTTGTAACCAGAAGGTGTACAACGGTCCACGTTATTTAAGGCATTGTAAATATTGTAGACTTTATTTTATCGCTCCAATACTTAGGATTTTCAATTAATTTTATCGATTACAGTTTCGTTAAGATATCTACAAAATATATTAAGAATGTTAGAAACATTTTTACCTTAAAGGACAGCAGCCGATCATTTTGATCACTGCGATTATATCAATAGCGTCATATATAAACTTGCAACAATGTTTTCTTATGCGTATCCTCGCTTTTAGTTCATTGTCGGAGCAATATATCCTCAGAATGCATGTTACCTAGGGCGAGAGCAGAAATAGTTTCCACAATTAGTCCTCACATTGCAGTGTAGGCTTATCTTAAGTTTAATTTATCTTTAACATGATACATCGACATCATTGTCTCACATGATCAACTGTTTAATTATTTTAATAGTTTGCCATAACATGAGTCGGAAAAGGAATGTGTATTTTACTGTGATGAGCTGAATGAAAAGTTAAATATCTCCCTCGTATCTGATATGTAAGTTATTTGTTATAATCAGATTATGTAGTCAGGGCAGGCAGATATCCATGCTTTGGTAGGATCAAGCCAGGTAGCAATAATATCGCTACCCCCAGCCAAAAATAGGCGGTATCAACTGACTAGAGTGACGATAAACTTTGCATATCTCATTTTTCTGCTATGGGAAATAAAAAACTCCTCTGAGGGTGCAGTGTGAATAGCAACCCCATCAGAAAATTCGCCCTGGAAAACATGGATGTCAATGTAGAATTTACATTCTGGATCAAAGTGTCATCATCAAGTTCTATTGTAAGGGGTAGCCTATGCACGTTGTTTCAACGTTTTAGATGTAGCTGGACTCGAGGTATGCTTCAGAAAGTTCACAGCAAAAATATAAGCTGTGTGTGTTTTTTTAATCTAGCAAAAGAACTCTCCTCTCCATATAAGATGTCGAGGGAAAGACCTACTCCTGCAGTAGTTCGTGGAAAGATTGGGAGATGCAAAGGACATAATATAATGACAAATCTGTGTAGAAAGTGCAAACAGATGTGTGTAGTTCATGTTCAGGAAATGTTCATCATATTTGTGTTAAGTGTGTTGATAAAGATGGTGGTTTGACTCAATTTAAAAAACTTTGAGCTGATGTTATAATGCTGAAAGATTCTGGAAAAGCTCAGAGTCAGTTTCAAAGCAAAATTTTCTCATTTCTTGCCTTTTGGAATGAAAGTATTTATGCATATATGTATTTTATTCGCACTTACGGATAGTAGTAATAAAAAGCAACTTGAACGCTGACTTTAATGAAAAAAAGTGTGTTTAATGATCGAAATCAAATTTGGAATAAATCAATCTAACTTGTATTCAAACCACGTTCTATGATTAAAAACAATAAAAGATTTGTTAATCTGTTCATAAATTAAATATACTGCAACTTAAAAATGTAGATCTGCATGCTCTTCTGAACATACTTGACACTGCATCCATACTATTATTAAAGAGCATACACACGCGCGCAAGAGAAATGAAAAAGCCACCGTCAAACTGACTGGGCGGCCATACTAGGAAGCGAGATATTTCCGTCCTTTGTTGTGTTCAGAGTTCGTTTCTAATATTTATTATTGAGCAACTGTTAATGCAGTATAACTACAATAAATAAGGGAAAGTAGAGGCGAAGTATAATATTCCATTTCGGAAAGAGCATGAGTTCTTTGATAGCTCAGCATGGTTCTGAATAACTAAGTTTTATAGTTTCTCTGCCATTTATAGCGTTCCAAAAATACTTTCCTAAGATTCTGGATAATTTTCTGCTACATTATTTACGTTAAACCAAATATACAATTTTTTTTTTATTTTTGATTCTGCTTCCTAATTTTATTATATGTAAATCTAAGTTCCAAGTCAACCGATAGAATTATACTGGGCGATAATTTTTTTTTCGTACTTTACCGCAGGTCATTTGAAATGAATGACATTATTGCGGAGAGCCAATCTATCAATATAATCAGTTGATATTGATGAGAATTCGCAGTGGAGGGTGGGAGTGCACTTTGGAGACAGAAATAAAAACACAATTTCCACGTCGTAGTTATCATATAGTTTGTTTATAAAATGCGATCGTATTAGTTATTTAACCACTCGCTAGGTTGCACATTATCGTACTCTCAAAGTCGATACCCTTCAAGAGAAGATGCGCTTGACCAGCAATTACTTTATTTATTCAAACTGGCTCGTGGTAAGTCTGCATAAATTTGATCACCCAATATAGCCTTGTGCTGTCATTTACACATTATATTGAGGCATTTATTTTAAACGTATTTAATATTGAAGCATTTTCACTTAAATGATTTCTGATAGACGTTTTAATTTTTCATAATACTCAGTCCTACATTAAATGCAGATATATTATCTATGCTTTCCTTTTACTACAGCATTCTCGTATTATTTCTAAAGTAAAGTTTTTCAGTTATTTTACTCGAGGCTCCCTTTGGTGATATCAAAGAATCGTCTCTTCCACTACTCAGACTGTAGCTAACTCTGCTATACCCCCACGGGTGGCCGAGGCCGTTAAGGCGCGGACTCGTGAGTAGGAGGTCTGGGGTTCGATTCCCACCAGGACCGTCCTCCCTAACTGGGGTTTTTCCAGGTTTTCCTCAGTCCTCATTACTGGCAAATCCCGGATAGGTACCCTAAACTTAGGCCTGGAATGTTTCCTTCCTTAAAAAATATCCTTTCCCGATGTATCATTTCATCTCATGTATTATCAGTGTCCACTGCCTGTGGTGCCTCAGTAGTAAAACCGGGCGTTAAACACTACTCAAAAAAAAATCTCTACTGCGAAACTTTGAGGAAACGTTCGGATGTATTTCCTTTGCAAAGGGAGTAGAATTTTAAGGAACTGAAATCCGCAAGCCTCTGTTATCAGCAGCGATATAGACTTCAACTCTTTTTCACATTGACCCTCGGCTTTGCTGATGTTTCTCCGAGATACTATGTACAGTCTCCAACCTCACAATACTTTCACAAACACTTCCTACATTTTGCTCTATGTTTGCATATGTAAGAAATTTAAATGCACACACACAAAAATACAGTACATTTACTACACATATAACATACATGTATAGCATTCCAAACAAAAATAAATGAAATCAAACATTGTGCACAGGCTAGAGAGAAAAAAGCTCTTAACAGAGAAACGAAGCGATGTCAGACTTAAAGTTCACATAACATGCTTTGATGCTTTATACATCAGGAGTAATTCCCCAAAGCATGGTTGTACATTTTAGGTACAACTGTGTAGAACATCGATATGAACCTTATTAGAATAAAGCATTCGTTTTGCACGGTCAACGGAGATGTGCCCGCCGGCAAGTGAGCGCAAGCACAGACTGCTTGTGGGAAAGTTCATTGAGAAGTGCGTGATTGTACAGTAGATTAATGTAAAGCAACGTTTTCTAAATCGTGTACAAAACAATTCCAGACATCCTTGATGAACTGATACTTAATATACATCAGGAAATAGTCTCAATTTCTCCACAGAGCCTACAGGTTTTACGACATTGCTGGACAGTTTCATTATACAGTTTCTTAAAATAGGTAATTAATTATATATTCAAGTGATTACATTTCACAAATTGTCCAGAAAGTCGTTTATTTTCGAATTCGTTAACAACAACGAACATTACTAGTAAACCGTAATTAAAGGCGCCGCATGAGTGGTTAATTAGCTTGTTGTAATTAGGGAGTCAAATTATTTTACAGTTTTTAAGGAATTTATGAAGTTTTAGAAGTGACATTTATTTTGTATTTACTAAATACAATCCAAATTAACACAAGTATATTGTTATTTTATCTTATTAATCTTATTATTTGTACATAAATTAATAATTATATATGATATATATTACAGTCATTCCCAAACGTTTTTGTTTCAAAGAAATAGTATGTGTATTTCTCACTATGAGGAGCACGGAAGAACGCTGCCTTACATCATGGATAATTATACTAATATCACAGCAGAGCTAATCAGAGGTTTTAAATGTGTTTTATGATTTTCTTCCAGCCTGATATATTTCCAGGATAGGCAATAATGTTATTATGCAAATAAATATTAGAAATCAGTTTAAGAGATGTACATTATCAATAATTGTAATATGACCTGATTTCTAAACTGCCGTGAGGAGTTAAAATTTAAAAAAAAAATGTAATTCATTATAAAACATTGTGTCAGCATAAATAGATTAATAATCATCATATTCCATATTATATCAAAGTTCACAACATTGAGGTGTTATCATTTTATAGCGCTGAATGTTACAAAATGTACTTTATAGCTTGAATATCATGTGTTAAAATAATTATTTTATTTTTTTAAAAATTATTTTCTTCACATTAGACAACACAAATTGAACTGAATTTTATATTAATTATATAACATTTATAATAAATTAAATGCTTAATATAACATTGTTTTATAAAGAACAAAAGCATAAAATAGCTGTGGTATTATTTATCTTTCTATTCTAAATGTTAACCTCCGGGTTTCCTTTGTTTCTCAAACCACACATACAGTGCATTATTGATTGCCTGAAGAACAGATACAGTACACTGATTTCATATGCCGCTTCAATTTGGGTGCCTCCTTAGCTAATGAAATAACGGAACAAGTAAATCACTTCACTGAAAGAATGAACGAATGAATCAATCCAATCAATCAATCAATCAATAATCCCGTCTTTCCTGAGTGGAACATGGGGCCCTTAGGAAACTGCATCTGAAGAGCTCCTTGATCTTTTCCCATATTTTGCCTCTGTGTTTGGCTTTTGCAAGGATAGTATGCTTCCAGTTACCTTACTCGAAAGATCAGTATAGCCCTCGATTATGCTGCGGATTCTATTCAAGAGCTTTCCTGGCTATATCATTTGGAGGTCGGTGAAGTGAATGTCCCAACCATCCTACTTTCTCGGCGGAATTTTAAGTTCTAGTGGTCTTTGTGTGGTTTCTAACGACATTTATAGTCTGGACCAGACAGAATATTCTTAGTACGTTACGCAAACATCTGTTAACAAAAACTTGCAGGTGGTTTATGAGACTGCGCAGATGTGTAAACTCCCTACGTACTAAGATTACATATGCTTATGATGATATTTTTGTCACTTGCATGACTTTAATTCGCATCTCCTTGGATTGGTTAATGTAAAGTCCCATTTTCTTTGCTTTACGTTGCAAGCTTAGGACGTTAACTTTCATGCTTTTACTCGTGCAAGTATGGACCAGTAGGAATATCATTCTCGTAATGTGGATGTTCTATCTACCAGTTAGAGTTTATTCCACTACGTGGTAATCACTCCTTGTGGAGTAAAATCAACATTGCAACGTTTCTCTGTTTTCTTCGTTTTTCTTCATTCTGTTAGTTTACGTGATATATTCTATGGCACTAGTAAGTTTTATCGTGTGTTCGGAATATGTGGATGCTTTGAGAGAGTAATTATATATCGCGTAGAGATGACAACAATAACAGTAACATTACACTTGGTTAAACAATAAAGAAAGATTCGTGACAACGCTGCAGATTGCCATACTGACATCGGACAGTTTTTTACTTTAGAGTAGCACTTTAATAGATCACACTTTTGTATAAAGTAGTAGTTAGCATTATAATTAGACCACACGTTTGGATAAAAGCGTAGATGTAATTAATTTTTATACTATGGGTGAATGAATATTCTATATATTGATAGGTCTTCCTCGAAAGAAGGAAACCTTCCGTTACGACCTGATGAACATTTAAACTTTTGTTTCTTCAAATTTATCTACAGCACCGCCTCTTGAACTTCGATTCCTACTCTGCCATAATATTTGAAACTTTCATCGTTAAGATTACTTTTATTTCTACAAAGGTAACATTTTTTTGTTCTATTGTTTAGTAACTATTCAACATTTTAAATATTCCCCTTTAAAATCATATAAGGCATTTACTTAGTTAAAACTGAATTTGTCCCAAAGATAGGTGAAATTAGGAATTGACTGTAAAGTCCATACGATAGATGCTATTAACGGTTAGGTCCCAAAACAAGAGAAAATTTGTAAATTTCAAAACGTTCAATAAAGTTTAATTTCTGAATGATTGTTGTTTATTTTCGTACTTATAAAAGTTATGTTTTTCAACCTGTTATAATGACGCAGTATTGAGAGAAATGATCTCAACTTTTGTTCAGCCTTCCTTTGAAACTTTTTCCGTCAGCTCACACAGATCGGTTTCCTATAGAATTTCAGCCCGATGCATTCCTTGAACATGTTCTAACCATTGTGTCGGTACCGTTTTTTCCCAAAATGTCCATCTTTTTTTGTAAGTACCTTGTTTTACCATGGTCCTTTATTGATATCCAATAACTGGCCTTAAAAACGCACCTCTTTCGTTCTCTTCTCTTGAAATGTTTGTTGATGTTTTGCATTCTGGTTTTTATATTAGTATTGGCACAGTTTTCAAATTCCAAAATGTTAGATAAATTGTGATGTAGTATTTACCTAATTAGATTAGTATAACAGTCTAGCCAAAGTAGTATGCTTCTTTTCATATTAATATCTTAGTTTTTGTTCAATTTAATGTCATACATAAAGTAATGAAAGGTATTTATTGATATCCATTATATTTCTACTATTTAGGGGATATTATTTTAAGGGCAGGAAGATCAAATTTTAAACATGATGATCAATCAGGTTATTCAGTTACCGCCGCTTGGGCGCGGTTACTTACTGAGGAAATGCAGCCGCCGCAACCGAAAAAACGATATATAGTTGCTATGCATAATGACATCATATTTACTTTAGTGTTTATACTTACAAATAAAACGGATAATAACAGGCACTAACCTTTCTTATAAGAGACGTTGAAAATTGATACACATAAGCGGCAATACATTTCCGAAATCTATGTAGGAAATAGGCTGTATTTCATCTAGCTATTTTTCCGTAGTAACTCGGCAGTTCGGAAAACTTTTCTTCTCATTGAGAGTTTGTACGTCTCGTAACTTTTTAACAAGTTAAACATTTTCTCTACCTGGAACACGATTGCCAGGCTATTTTCTTGTTAGTCGCTTTAGCACTTCTCTGCAAGAATTTAATTTCACTTTATGTACCTATATAAAAACTAGTTCCTCAAGACTATTTATAATGGCATAACTAACGAAGAGCATTTAAAACAATTTACATACGCTGAAACCACCGAACATATCAAGAATGCACAACCACTGGTTAACAAAGCCTCCCTCAAACTAACTACAAGTTGCTAGCAGCATGTGCACTATACGGTCTTTATTACTGGGTTCTCCCAGTGCGCACCCGTGCTCTGCCAACTAACAACTCAAATAATCTCACTGTACTTGTACTATATTAGATGTAAAGTTTTTCATTTTATTTACAAAAACATTCTCTAAAGCCTGTTCCTATTGAAGCAGAGATATTTGGATATTTGTCAATTTCTGTAATCCAGTTCTTGTTGAACTCCGAAAATATAGTCTATTTTATATTCCATTGGATGAATTATACTCTGTTTTCATTATGTTTTTTCGATAATAAATAATTTTTCAAAGAAAAATTAATTTTTGGAGTTTTTAGTTGTTACAAACCATACTTAGATAAGATGTAGAGACACGATGAATTCAAATTATTGAGAATAAGAGCCCGAAATGCATATCTCTCGTTGAACAAAAACTGAAAAAGTATTTATTAAACATTCAGAGTATTTTTGGTGCTCGTTGTTCTTAAACGACAAATGATTTTATTTCGAAGCTACATAAACTCAATTAGAATTACATAATCAGAAGACATTGAAACCTTTAAATAAATAAATGAGTACCTACGTAATGAAAAGGTTCCCTGCTGATATGCTGTTAACATTTAATTTAAACTTGCCTAAATATATCTGTATGATTAGCTTTGAACGCTGAAACATAGTTCATTGTTCAAGATATGCACACTACAATATTAAAATCCAACATTTCGACGTACATACAAATTAACATATTGCTTATGTTTTTTGGTGGCATGTATATTCTAATGTGTATTTTAAAAAATAGCAATGAGATGATGCTACTTATGGTTATTGAGAAATAAAGATAAGGGTATTATCTTTAAGTATAGTTTACTTAAGCTTATATTAAATTGGAAGATACCTTAATTTAAGTTGTATACATATAAATAGATGGACAAATCACGACTATAGAAAATAGTGCATTCTTTCGTAAATAGAGTGTTATCATTTTGTTAAGTACATTTAAGGTGATCCCAGGATGGCTTGTCGAGGAGTTGTGAGTTTACATTGCTTCCCAAAAAATCTGAATTTAATTTGTACTACTATTGCTTAAGCATTTATCGTGCGCCTGATGTTTGTATTTGTTGTATTATATAGGGGAGTTGGTTTGCAGTCACAGTGCTGGCTGTTGTCTATGAGGTACCGGATTTGATCCGCGGTACCTACTTATAAATTGTTCTAAGTTGAGAAGGTAGGAAACATCCTTGTGAAGGCTCAGGCCAAGAAGAAGGAAGAATTACAGCATTATAGTAAATGAATATATTAATAGAACATAGTATACTGGGTGTCCCATTTAACTTGCTCACCTAATATATATTCTGATCCGTCAGATGAAAAATTGTTTCAAACAAATGTTTTTTAACATCGTGGGGGAGTCCTTTCTGACAGTAAATTTTTTCGTATCTCCATTAAAGTAAGCGATACGAGATAGAACTTAGACTTTTGAAATGACACCATATACATTTTATTTAAGAATATATTTACCCTATCCAAGAGCAATTCAGAAATGTACTGCATTGTACTATTTTTGTCAAAAAATCTGTAGATGTGCAAAAAATAAGAATGCACAGTTATTGAACATTTAATACCTTGGCTGTACAAATTACTTCCCCAATGCAGTACGTAGCATATTTCTGGTGTTGCTTATTATTTCCGATTATGTAAACACAGGTGCTCTAAGAGTGTCTATTTCCCGCGCCCCTCAAATTGCCTTTAGCTTACATACCAGTGTACTGTAGTCATTCATCAGAGCAAGTTAGTATTGCACTCGGCTTTGTGACTACAATTTTTCTTATAAAATGTACACACATGAAGAGAAGGTAGAAATGATGCTGATCTACGGAGAATGTAATTTGGCAGATAATGATTTATCCATTACATTATTGAAGAGGCTAAATGATTTAGTTAACAAATGCACTGTAGTGTTATTAAGTAAAAAGTCATGTATTTATCATTTCTATATCTACTGTTTTCTTGACTAAAATGGTACGTTGTGATTCATTTCTGAATGGCTCTTGGAGAGGGTAAGTGTTCTTGATTAAAATGTATATGGTACCATTTAAAAAAACGAAGTTCTCTCCCGTATCTCCTACATGAATGGAGATATAAAATGTATACGCTCAACGAAAAACTCCCCCATGATATTAAGAAAAATTTTCTCGAAACAATTTGGCATTTGACGCATCAGAAAAAAGCAATTTTGGGTGAGCAAGATAAGTGGGACACCCGGTATATATAGTATTCGGAAACGATAAATTGTTTCAATATCAAACAATATTTTTCTGAAGTAATAATGTTCACTCTCCAGCAGCGATAATTATTCGTTTCAGTTGCAGTAAACTGCTGCTGAATGACAGACTAGGCAGTTTTCTGTGAATTAGTGCAGTTGCTTTATTTCGTTTTGTGATAAATAAATGAAAAGAAACATTATACATAGCTCACATTCTAAGACTTTTTTATTGAGATCATTCATAGAGAATTTTGAAATTAAATCACTGGGTAAACCTACTCCAAGTATAACTTTCAGTCAAACTGTGATTTAAAACAGAGAAAACATACACTGCTTTCTGTACAGGCAGACTTAATCCTGCAGATTAGTTAACAATAAGTTTGGTATCATGAAAACCAGGAAACTTTTATTTCATTATTTTGTATTTATTAAAGTCTTTCTTTTTGTGTGCATATATTCAGCCACACATGTATGAGTGTTTAATTTTTGTTATTAAGATTATGGAAGCTTATGTTCTATATTTAGCAGTACTAGTAAATTGTGCTGTCACGAGGTGCGTTTGAGAGTTAATGTAGTTTTCAACGTATGACTGATTTTAATTGCTCTAAAACATAGCATACAAATATCATGCACAATGGCTGTAGCTCATAATTTCTGATTTTGAAATTTTTTTCTTCTCTTTGGACACCTTTAAGCATACCTGTTTGCAAGAAAAAAATGTCATTAGAAACAATACTTGACATAGAATATTGATTGTTTTGTAACTGCTAGAACATAACGAGAGTTGTAATTATTTGAAGAATTTACAGACAATTTTACTTGTTTTGTAGGTATTATAGTAAACGTTATTTTCCGCTAAAGATAAGCCTACTAGCAGCAACATTTATGTTCCTATAATGTTTGAAGCAGCTACCACAATACTTTTTAAGCAAATTGGTTATGTTGCGACGGTGGGAGATGAAGTGTTGCATTTTACATGTGGGCATGTACATTATAGTAACTTAGTGTATAAATACATATTTTAGATACTTAATTCACAGTCTTTTCTGTTTTCAAACCTAACTCTTTCGCACTGTGTACAGAAGAGGTACAGCTATTCACCGACCGGAACCGCCGCAAGCGCGTAACTACGGCGCTTATCAAATGGGATGAAGTTTGTCGTTAAATATCTCAAGTGTGAGTTCCGCTTCCGGGTCACGCTCCCCATGGAATTGATTCTCTCCTGTAAATATAATTTACATTAGAACAAGATGTAGCTTCATGTAAATGAAGCAATCAGTCAGATAGTAAGGGAATGTTGTAACATTCTCATCAAAAAAGCATATTTTTAGCACAAGCAGGTTTCATTATAGAGACGAATAATTGTGTACAGAAACATACGTACCAGTTTTGCATTAACTTTAAAGAGAGTAGGGACACGGCGTTCAGATAATTAACAAGAAGTGATAACTTGAGGGAAACAGTTGTAAACCTTTCTTTGTTATAAACGGACGTAGGTGATTTGTGCAATGGCTTGAGTAAAGCAAGCACGAATAACGAATTTAGTAAAAATAATGTTTTGAAAAGGCAGGTAATGCGCAGTCAGGCTTAACATTGTCAATATAATCCAATTGAGCTTGTCTGGGTTTAAATAAAGTGGGGAATTGTTTATAGAAACCACATTTTGAAATTAAAAATCTAGGAAAAAGCAATACACGGAGAAAGTGATAAGCTGACAGAAAGACCAGAAATCTTACGCACTGCATGTTGCGGTAATTTAAAGAAAGAAATAGGGCCTAACGGAATATTAGAACTTATAATAAATACATTTACACGATTCAGATGACAAACACAGTGACAATGACGAACTACGATGAAGTATTGACAGGTTCTTACCCTGAAACCCTTCCCAAACAGAACCGAAAGCGATTACCATAAAAAGTAAATTGTTTCGTAAATAGTTTCTGTAATTTTTGTGTCATAAATGTAGATAATGTTATATTGTGAATTTGTAAAGTAAATACGCCAGAGAGGAATCTTAATTTTGAAAAAATGGAGTATCGATCGGTGGGAGGCTTGTCCCCAAAGACGTTTATGCGGATATGGAGCATACACTGAAGATTTAGTAACTTTGGTACGTCACCATAAAGAGTTGTGGAGTTGTATGACAGCAAGAGCAGATGTCGAAGAAGAACACCGTTGGAAGATCCATTTCTCGCAAAGGGCTGAAACGCATGGCAGAAGCTTCAAACTTTTCCTATAAACGCTCCTCCAACACCATGCATCATAATTTGGGGATGATAAAAATCAATGCAAAATGCCTGAATGCTAATCATAAACGACTAAGAGTGACAGCTTCCAAGTCTATATGTTGTCATTTAAAGATTATTCATTCAACTTTTTGGACCATATTGTAGCTATAAGAGATATATGGATTCATTACTACGATCGAGAAACAAAAGAACAATTAAATGAATAGAAACATAATGGTTCGGCCCTCCTCCAAAGAAATGTTGTGTCTAAAAATTTTCAGTAAAAGTTCTGGAATTGAAAAATTGACTTAAGCAGATGTGAGTAGATATTCATTTCTCATTTTTTCAAAAATTGTACACTTAAAATGTGGTCTTCAATTATTATTAACTAAACAGAATTCCTCCCATTGAGTTTCATATTCGGAACTTAAAACAAGTGCTGAAACACCGAAGAAGCTGGGCAAAATTTTTAGGGGTCGCGGGCTTACCCGAGTTTACTTATTTTAACCAATTATTTGTAATTAAATGTATCTTTCACCTTGTGATTAAGTGTTTTATTGTTGTTTGATTATCAGTAAATGGGGACTTAACGATTTCTGAAAGTTTCACTATAGGTCGGTAGTGGTGCAGCATATTCTTGGTTGGAACTTATATTTTCAATATATCTGGACTTATTTCACGAGTCTGTGTGTGTGACGGAGAAAATCCAGAAAGATATTACCTGGAATAGGAGCAACCTTTTGGCCTCACAAATAGACTTCTTTTGAAAATTGTAAATTTACATTATTTTGAAGCAGTTTTGTTTTTAGTACAACAACATAAATGATAAATGCATAAAAGGGGAAAAAGTTTTAAACATTTTCAGGATTATTTCGACCCTAAAGTAACCTGAGACGAAGAAGTGCAAACCCTTTTGTATGTTAAACATTTAATGTACAAGGTAGTTGTTTTGATTTATTTGTAAAATAAAATAAACATATAAATAAAACTACTTACTCTATGTTATAGAATCAAAATTCTTTTGCTTCAGAGCTTATATTTCAATTTGTCTAAAAAATCTGCTCTGATTCCGTTAATGTGGCAGCACATTTAAGCTGATAGACCACTTCCATTTGCACGAATGTTGCTTACTAACTGTTTAAGAATATGAAGTCTTGATATGTAATACGTACTTAATGAGATAATGAAGGGAATTGAGATGGAGTAAATGGTAATTTTCCCTTAAATTCATGTCAGAATAGTGTTATATATTATACTCATTGTAATTTTAAATCGTATTAGGAAATCGCATTTTAAAAAAATTAAATTATACATTTTTACACCGTGAAGAAGTCATATTTCAAGATGTTATTGATAATCTGAGCAGTGCATAGGATGGTGAAAAAAATAAACTGACAAACTTACAGATTTTGCACTTAATCGTTATGTCATATTTTTATATGGCGTAATGTTTTTCGAGAACATCAAATCTTAAGTACGCAGACTATTTATTGGCTTGACAGACATACAAAATATCTACAAAATAGATTTGAAAGAGGACGGGAATGTAGGATGAATTTGTCACTGCTCCAGTTATCATTACGAAACCAGTTCTCCTAGTGACTAATCAGTCGGTTGCAGGTCGTGCACGTATTGTCTGTGAAACGGATGTAATCGCTGCTCATGAAGGGCATTGAAAACATTTGTGTGACTCGTTCCCATGTTATGCTCAATCGATCGAGTGCTATGAGAGAATTTTGTTCAGTTTGCAGGGGGACATTTTGTTTGAAGTGCACAGTTCTCATTTGCGCCCTGGTCCCTGTGCCTAAATGACACGGTATTATGCACAAATTGATACACAACAGTATGATGCGGGTAGTAGCGATTCAGGTGTTAATAAAGATTGTGTTGCTTGCCCGTTGTAGCTCGCTGCATCATATGTAGATCTCAAGCATGATAAGTTTGCACTTGAAAGTCCGTTATTGTGAAAACGAGAGGGGTGGAGCATCATGCGCTTGCGCACAAGCTACTTCTCTAGAATATCTTTTCTAAGAAAACAGTTATCTCCTTGAAGCACAAGGCAAGTGAAAGTGTCTGCATGCCGTCTTTAGTTTATTTAATTAGCTACTTTTAAGATAATAGGCATCTAAATAGAATACAATATGCAGTTTATTTCACATCGCTACAGAGGCACCACAGGCGATGGACTGTGATGATACATGAGATGTAATGATATATTGGGAAAGGATTTATTTTTATGGAAGGAATTGTTCCAGGCCTAAGTTTAGGGTACCTCCCCGGCATTTGCCATTTATGAGGACTAAGGAAAACCTGGAAAAAATCTCAGTCAGGGAGGACGGTCCTGGCGGTATTCGAATCCTGAATTCCCGCTCACGAGTCCGCGACTTGACGACCTCGGCCACCCGTGACGGTAAGTATTGTATTGGATCAAGGCGTACAGCAAAATGCGCACTCTGAGCAGTCGTTTAATGAATGCACATGCCATCTAGCGGTTTTGAAAAACCTCAGAAGGAAGATATGGTACTAGAAAATGCTGTTTGTTTAGGTGTCTTATGCAAAATTTCAAAGTTTATTATTTTTTCCTACCCTGTATATAAACTGCTGTCAGAAACAAGACTTCAGCTAAAAGTTTAATTATTTACTTTTCTCAGAACTTCATTTCTGTACTTCTGGTTCTTATGTTCTAGATATTAGCAATGTGATTACTCATTGCTCTGTTTATTTATTTTTTTCACTTATAACATGGTAAAAAAACTAATCTAACTCAAAATTACTGCTCTGAAGCGTGTGAATATTCTTTTTATACAGCAGAAGAATAAGCAAGTTTAGTGATTTAAAAAATATTTTCTATACTTCAGAACTGAATAAATAAGCTCATTCAAATTGGTTGTGAAAACATGCTTTCCCAGGCAAGGCGTTTGTATTTACAGCACGAATCTCCTGAAAGGCAGTTACTTGCGAAGCAAAAAGAGGACAACTCGATAAAGGAATTGTAAATAACGAAGATCGGCTGCAAGACGCGCCTGGAGCTGCCTTCAGGGCCACTTGATTGAGGTTTTCTGAAAGGAGGATTGACCAAGGTGGGTCAATTAGATTTCCTCCTCGCTCCCTCGTCAACGTTCACTACAGATTGTGTTTGCGCGACTATTTGCCATTGTTTGGGCACTCTGTCTAAAAGAAGACGTTGAAGTACCGTTCACGTCACGCTCAGTATGTCTTCATCAGAGGACACGGGAATATTTTAGAGTGCAAGGGTTTCAGTGAATAAATGTCTTGGCGGCAATGAGGTTCAGAAATGTTACGTATACAAAGTATGAATCATAAAAATTAGTTTTAATTTTACATTCTTGACCTTATTAAGTTGTGTGTTTTGCACCCTTTGATAACATTAAAATATTTGAACTCTACATGTTGGTCAAAAGGTGCGGAGCTGTATTGTAATATATCAGATTTCCCTTATATAACATACCCTCCGACATAGAAAGTACCTCCGTTGAGATATTCTTCTTTAAATAGGTTGAAACTTAAGCCGTTTTCAATTAGAACGGCACAATTTTGCAACCGACTTAAAGACAACAAGCTAGTGGTCGCAATTTCATGCATTTCATGAATATCCCCAAGATGGGTATGAATTAAAATCAATATTTAAGTTTCCATTACTGTCTCCAAGCTTAGTAAACATTGACAGACACTCAACAAGAGCTGATTCTAAAGGTCAGGCGTGCACTTTCTTTGCCCATTACGCCTGCCACGCATAAAAGTAATAAAATTCAAAACAAATACACTGTTATAACTAAAGATGAAAAATAACATCATCACAGACAAAAAAGAAGAAAACACGTTCGATTACCATAAATATCCTGCGTTTTTAAAGATTTCTCAGCACAATTCCTAATATATTATTTTATAAAGACCAAGTTAGTGTAGCAATAAAATAATTCTATTACACTCAGTAACTTTATATCAATAACTAAGAATTATAAAATAAACATAATGCATTTATTCATGTTTATTTTATTTATGAACAATCAATGCTTTTACACTTAAATGATGACTGGTGCTTAAACCCAAAAACAGCACATGGAAGTAAATTAAAAAAGTGCCAACTTTAAATTGCTAGTGCTACTCACAAAAACAGTATTTATAAACAATAAACCGACTTTGGTAATAAATAAAAGTATTTATCATACAAACTATACCCTTAAACATTAACTTTTATTTTTTACCCAATACGAGACTTGACCTAAACTGATCTACCATTAATAGTGCTGATATACCTGAATTCTAGAAACATTTATGTACTGGAGGGAAGAGCTAATCGCGGATTTCGTCACTTATATAGAGTATTAATAAACAACACCGTAATAATTTCAGAGAGTGTATAGGAGTCTTAGAACAGTGTGCTTCTAAAGAACCAGTACATCAATGAGAGCAAATAAAGATGGAGTTCTGGAACATGTTTTTAGCATGACCCATATGATACTGACATCAAATAAAAGCGGATCATTGTAATGGATTTCGAGTTTTGTTTTTTACTTATTTATTTATTTTTAACGTTTACATCTTATGTGTGAGCATATTCATCATAGAACATTAATTTTCAAGGCCCAAACTTACGATCTTCGAATTCACAATCTCTGGACTTATTTATCAATCCATACAGTCGGTGAATAGCTCCTTTAACTAAGCTACCTGACAGAATAAATCAGCTAACCTTTGTTCAGTACCGTAGTCATATGATTATTCCGAGATTTTAGAAATTTTTATAACATTTAATTTTGAAAATGCTCATAATGAGCAATTGAAAATAGAAACTTCTTTACTTGCGATGTAGGTTTGAAAATATTGTAAAGAAGCAGTGTTTTCTCAAACTGTGGTTCGCTAAACGCATAAGGTTTTCCGAATTCTGACAATGGGTTCGCCATAATAGTGCTATGTATGTGTATTTTAAGTTATTTTATTAAATTGATATTACAACTTACGCCTGGAATATCGAACTATGGTCATCGTGGATCAGACACCTTTTTTTCAACTGTTTGCAGTGAGGCATGTGTTTCGATATTTTTCTTATTCTGTTTTAAAATACCTTTGATTAAGGGGCCAGGCTATTGAAGTTAAATTCTTAGATTATTTCAACTTCTGTATTAACTGTCTTCAAAGCTTTACCATCCAAAGCAAGCTATACATCTCTGCATTTGAAACTCAGTGAGAAGCATACAATGTTTTCTTGAAAATATTTAAACTATTCTTAACTGCGTAACTTAAGCCAATATGGAATTCTTTCAATAATTTAAGTATTTCAGTAATATAAAACAATAATTATCGTCTGGTTTGCATTAAAATGTGTGACTTTAAATGTAGGGAAGTTTGATGGTGCATTATTATTTTATTTATTTATTTATTTAGTTTCGGTGTTAATATTTTTAAATGTAAAATAAAAATATAATTATTTGAGAGTATGTAGTTAGAACTTATTATGCACTGTTTCGTAATTTTTGTAGGAGAATCCTAAGGCAGGAACTTTGTGATAATTTAAGGTTAGTAAACAGTTTGTGTGTTTAAGGTGGACTCGCTCTCTAAAGATCCTTAAGAAGGGGGTTTACGAGGCGAAAATGTTTGGTACCACCGGTATATACCGATGTTTCATCCCATTTTGCTTTAACACTTAATTTATTTGCATCTAGCCGCTATTTTTCTTCGTGAACCATATACTTCTTATGTCAACTACTTGTTTAAGAATGTTCTATAATCTATCTCATTAACACCTGGCATGTATTCCTTATAGGTATATGTTCCGATTATAAAAGAAAAGGAAGTTTCTTGCTATAGGTTGATCGGAACTGACCAAGAAAGAACGGTAGGAGGCTAAAAATATATGACAGGAAGTATACTTAGGATAGCACGGGGTAATTGATATATATGCGTATATTGTGAGAAGTGTTAGGTAATAAATTGGAGTAGCCATGGATAGTTGGAAAGAAATTATTTAAATAGTAATTTATTGACATATTTTGCTTGTTGTAAAAGACACTTCTCTCCATGAATGTAAATGCTGACAGCTGACCCTCCTATATCTCGCAATGACTGTCGACAATCTCTCGTTAGATCAGCTGCGTCAGCTATCCTAACAGAAGGAAATGCAAAGAATTAAATTATGGCATTCTTGTCGGCCAGTGCAATGATGCGTCTTTGCAGACTGTACTGTTAGGAAAACCTTCCGTTCGGTTTTCTTCTAGCTGCATGATTGAAGTGGCGGTAATGCTAAGATAGCAGCTATTCGATTAGATCCGAGAAAATCTTGCAAGAGCTCTCGAAGGAACGCTGCGCACATGCGACATCGCCTCTTTAGTCTGGTAAAGAGGATGTAACTCTAAGGTGTGGCATGTTTATTTTCGTGACTGTACTGAGAGCTGAGGACTTCCTCACCAGCGATCAAATATTTGACGGTTCGTATAACGCATTCTTTTAACAACCGAACCTGGTTCTCTTCGAGATTTTGGATGTGCTTCAAAAAATGAGTATCGGCAAAACGGTTTTGAGTTAGGTGAGCTATTGTCTTCATCCAGTCATCAGAGAGTAAGGCATCCATTTATGGGACGTATTTTAGCAGAGCTGCGTTGAAATTCGGTCAACGTAAACGTCGCAGATATCTTGCTAACCATATGCGTTATTGAAAGGAAGTATACCGCCAATAGCCACATTTATTTCCCTTCAACTTCATGGAATTTCTCTATGTAAACAATCTGGGCTATGAAATAATGTACACTCATTTTGGGGAATGAAATTGGCATAATCATTGCTTTCCTGGTGTAAACACTTAAGAGTCCATGGTTTCTTTTCATTTAAATAAATACCTGTTAATTTAGAGATGAAATTTTGGCTTCTTGATTAATGAACCTTATTTTTGCGTAATATTTCATATTGTGATAAATAATTATCGAGGAATTTGTTAATTGACTACCTGTAAGTAATCTTGGGAGCTGTAAGTCAATAGGAAAATAGCAGCGGATTTATTATATGTTTGATTCTACTACATGGCAGACTTACTCCAGTTGAAGTTTATTTTTACAGGTTGCCAGAAAAATATGTACATACAAAAAATTAGGAGTGAAAAAGGGGTCAAAAATAGGAACCTAAAAAACGAAAACAAATGGTCTGGGATGATTCGCAGTAATTCTTTTCAATATTGTGTAACTATATTTTTACTGTTAAGGCGTCACACGTGGTGGACACTGATGATATGATGATGATTCTACAAAAACGTTCATTTTTTGTTGATTTGATTTATTTATGGACGCTCTTTAACAGCTCAGGTCATCAGCGCCCCATTCAATTCAGAGCGTGAAACGGCCGACAATTTTTGCTCGGAGGCCTCTTATTTCAGACTTGAGGTTCTTTATCGTGCCGTAAATGTACGACACGGGACCCACGGCTTTACTTCCCTTCCGAAGGAAGTCATACTGGGATTTTTACGCCCGAAAATATTCATCGATCCTGGCCAGGTTTGAACCCGCGATCTTGGGTTTAGAAGGCAAGTATGGTCAAAAACGTTCATATAACAGTATAGGCATTAACAGAAATTCTCATGTTTTCTTTCTCATTCTATGTTTAGTCTTTTGTTGCAATTGAATTTTAGTGGTAAGTATACCCAGATTTAGCCGCAATTTCACGAGTCTGTTCATTATGCAAGTAAGTGCAAATACAAATATATGAAACATTTTCTTTCTACTTTTAGTGACCCAAAAGGTGTTATATTTGTGCAGGAAATAATATGCAGCGTTTAGCACATTTTCTTAAAAACTAAATACTTCGTCATTTAAGCGTGCCTCAGTGTTCCAACTAGCATAATTAATGTGTAATGATCATGGATGATGCTTCCTCTTTTGACGGTGAAGATATATAGTACATTAACCACGTGATACCGGTAGCGCATCGACAACAAAAAGCTTTTCTTCTGTCGTTAACCGCCCGCGTACATGGGATAGTGATCAAACGCATAACTTGTCATGGTTAGGAATAGGGTTGGAAACTACCAGTCCTGTTAATGACTATCCCAGCGGTCACAAAACCACATAATAATATCTTTAATAAGGATAGCTTTCTGGTATTCTGTATGTTCCACGCCACATTCTGCATAACTCAAACCAGTATATTAGGCATATTTGTTGTTCAAAGGCATTCGGTCTGCTAGATACCTTCAATTTGCTTAGTACTTTCATTGTTCCTCTTGCAATACCAAACAGCGGTTCCAAGCAAATGGTGATGTGGGCAATGAGGTGCAATATGTGTGATTGTGTGCTTTGCACTCCTAACTTGAATGCTATAATACTAACATATACAGTATGTTATGAAAGTATGTATAAAACCGTTTGAGTTGTTAATATGTATTGAGGAACTGCATTGCACTATTGGAATGTAGGCAGATTTTACCCAAATGAAGCATTTCAGGTAGCCACAAAATAAGCACCCTCAATGGAAATTATTTTAAAGCCTGGTGCATTCAGAAGTGAAAATTCACTTGACTTACAGTGTACCCATACAGACATATCAAGCAACCCTGATGTTTTATTATATAGAATTTCGAATATTTTGAGCGCTCCGAGGCAATGTCTTAACACCACTGTATTAAATTTTTTAGTTGCACCGAAATGAGTTCAATTAAACTTTATAGCACGATTAATAACTGTATACTAAATTTAATGGTAAAAGTTATTTTATCATAATATCAACGGAAATTTTATAAATGATTATTTAAAATTAGAAGACTGCCCGGGGCGACATGCTACAGTCAGCTAGTGGCAACATTTTGTGGGGCTGGTTGTGCTAGCATTCTTGAGCATGTAACGCAGTTGTACGAAAATGTAGGGTATGTATAGCGTTAAAATTAAAGCCTATTTAAATTAAAATTAATGCAGTAGCCATTTAAGAAAATAAAATGTGATAAAGCTTAAATGAAATAAATGCTTTAAATATATTTAGATGTAAGATTATAAACAACATGAAAGGTGTTTATAGCATTCCTCTCGAGTTATGCATCGTCTGCACAGATACGCTATAAAAGTCTGGGTATCTTACATAGCTATAATACAGAAACTGACTTCAGGGGGAAAAAGGCCGAAATCGTGTGTGTAATTTTTTTTTTAAAGTAGAATTCTAATATATGTATATTGTCTGCAATGAAAGCAACATCGAAAGTGTTACAGCTTCTCCTGATTTACGTATGACATCTAGACCATCGATTTATAAACCTGATATGATTTTATTACGAAACAAGAAATTGTATTATTCTTGTGAATGGCGCTGTGTTGTAGCTTTTGGTGTGCAAAGTTCTAGTGGCCGTGCAGTGCCGTGCCGTATCGTACCACACCGTACAGTGCAGTATTGCATTAAAATCAGCCGCATGTAATTACACATTTTAGTATTATGCTTTATTTGGCGACAAAAAGTGCATTACTGTTAAATTCCAATTCTTATTTCATAATTACAACAACTTTCATCACAAGAGGGTATGATATTGCCGATAAATTCACGTAGTTAGTGAATTTATCTGGAAAACTCAGACCCTTGAACGATATTAATTAGGAATATTTCACTAATAAAATAAGAATTTAAATATAATTACCGTAAACTTGGCTTAAAATATTGGAATAATTGTACATTTATTTTATGAATATTAACCTTTTCAAGCCATCTAGCAACAGACAAATGTGGATTATCAGTGATGCCAGTAAAGAAGAGCCAAATACGGGTTTGGGACTATTTCATGTATTGAATAAGAATAAAAAAAATACATATTTGAAAAAAAAAAGCGAACAGGTTATTAACAATTGTATAAAATGTTATACTTAACTTATGAGTGCCTAACTATTCAGAATAAAGTAGAGGATTATTACAGTCGCTACCGTTAGATTTACTAATAAAACGGGGAAAACATTTTACCATTCTGAACATCGTGTTTATTAAGATTTATGATTACTTAGGCAGATATTGTTACATTTTTTATAAAATGATTTCAAACTGTTTGGCTGAATACGAAACAACAATTACTTGAGTGAATACACACGAAGTTAGTTAAATTTACAATTACTGAAAACACAGAAAACTGGTCAGTGATTCTTGTTCAGAAATTATATAGTGGAAGTATAAAGAGCTACACTGACCACAAGACAAATGCACGTCTCGTGATAAAACTGATTTGATCATTTTTTTCGATAATTTCACTGCGATATCGGGGTGTGATTGGTCAAAATTCAAAATTTTGTTTCGTTTTATTGGTCAATTTTAAGATAATGTCATATAAGTGAAATAATCAAGATAGTCTGATCCAACCGAAACAATTCCTTTGAAAGCTTTTACGATCTATGAAAGTTATTGTACTCAGTTTTTAAACATCCTGTATAATGGCAAAATATGACACAGTTAATGTATAAGACTTAAAGGGGAGATCGGAAAGTTCCTGCTAAAGAAATATGTATTTTTTGCATAAAATTATCTTAAACTAAACTACAATATGCAACTTTTTAAAACTTATTAAATAAAAGGACAAATAATGATAAACATGAACGAGGCTATTTAGTGATTTTAGTACTTGTAAATGATCAATAGTTTTCACACCTTTCTCTCTCTCGCTCATTTATTTATTTAGGTTGTCTGTTATGTAGATCGGACATGTTCTTCAATGATGGTTACACTGTTTTGAGTCAAATTGTAATCTCGCCCTTTATGTTGTTTTCATGTATTTGGTAGTTATGTCTGGGTCCAGCTTCCGTCGTTGTAACAACTAACTTAGGCGGAATTATTCAATCATTTTAGTAACTAGTTATTATAATTTACTCATAAGTAAAGAAAAATGTGAAAATTTGTACAAGAGAATTTATTTGAGTCCGGTAATAGCGACGTTTGTGTTACTGAAACGTTTAGAAATTGAATAATTATGAAAAGGCCAATGGAGTGGAGTGTAAAAAACTATACCGTATACCAATAAAGTTTAGACAACATCCTCTCGTTAAGGGCTGCAAGCTTCTCTTTTGGAATGTGCCGGGGGAAAACCCACAAGATATGCCCCTAGAAAGGTGACTCAACATTTCTACAGAATATAGTCAACAAAACCCTTGAATTACAGTAAATGAAACATAACTACACAATGCCTTAGTCCGCGGGTGAGGAATGGAGAAGCAGCAGTGAACTTACAAATTTGGAATAGCTGGCCGAATGATGTCCTTACCCGAAGATGTCGCTACTGCTCGCTCTAAAGTCCTAGGCTTGCTCGTAGTAAGTCCAAATTAATACATGACGTCATCACCATTAGAAGGTACACTACTAGTCACAACTAATTGGAAGAAGAGCACTGGGAGATGATTAGCACATGGATGAGACAATAAAGAAAGAGAAAAACAGAGATTTGGCACTAGCAACACATAAGTCCTCGCAAAGACATCAAAAGAGCTTGAAAATACTTAAATATTTTTATTGATTTACTATTTCATAAACAAATCTAATCATTCGGTTTGCAATACAGTTTTCCTAAAAGAATGCTCTTGGTTGCATGAGTAACCACTTTCATGTCGTTGTTGCACGAAAAAAGTTTATTCTCTAAAGTTTAAGAGTGGAAATCGGTTGGCACTAAATCTGGATATTTATGACTCCCCATTTAAATATTCTAAAAATGTCCAATGGTGCGGCGCATTTTCGCCGTTTCCATTTTATTCTAGAGCGAATTGCGGATTTCAGCTGTCATCGAGATTTATTACAATAGGTTGTGCTTATGACAGCTGTTCCACTTTCCCTGCAGGTAAAAAGAATAGGCTCTAGAGCAGTTGAGAAGATGGTCAACATAAACGTCGTGCGGTGAATTTCAGGTAATGAGCTTAGACGAGTGAGTGGCGAAACATTCTCGCGATATGGAGCTAGTGGAAGAGCGGAATTGAAAAACTCTCAAAATACGATTACAATTCATTTGTGAATAATGAGGTAATGGTTCATAATCCATATAATGATCTTGTATTAAAGTGCCAAACCGGAGATTCCAAGTTCAAATCCCTTGTGACCAGCAGGTTTTTCTTTGCTTTCCCTGGTCGCTTAGGCAAATGATTGGGTGAATCTCTCCATTCTATAAATTTTTCACTCTCCCACTTCATTTCATTCCATTAGTTCTGTTACAGGATCTTAAGTACCAATTCGAGATGGGCTGGTGCGGTGTGGCGATGGCTTGCGCTTTAGAAAGCGTCTCTTCTGAGGAGCTCAAACTCCTTTGTGAGAAGCTTAGCCGACATCGGAGTGTTCTGTCTGGAAACAATAATCTCTATGTGTGCCTCTGCCTCACTGCTCATGGATCTTGACCGCCCGGTAACCCCCTCTTCTGAGTCTTTTTATTTGCGGCGTAGCAAATACATCCAGTCTGTTAGCAAGGTTGAAACACCGAAATATCCTTCTCCGTCCGTAATAATCTAATCCAAGAGTGTATATACATATACAACAAAAGGTGTGGACATAGTAAGTATCTCACCACTCTCGAATTAAAAACTATACACTATGATTCTAAACACCAGTTTTGTGTAGGGCTCCAAAGATGATCGGGAACTGCAATTACACAAATTGTATAGTGTGAGATTATCATCAGAAAATGAAGTAAAATTATGAAACCGTATTAAAATGTGCATTATTCAATCACGTTACCTGAAAAAAATGCAGGGAGGACAAGAGTTAACAGCATTTACCAAACCAATGGTGCCTACTTCTCGCAGAAGTTCTGTTGGCTTTTTAGTGTAACATACGGCTATATTCAAAATTTTAAAAAAAATTCAAACTCATGTTACTGTTTTCAATCGTGATTGAATTGCAAACGAAATACCCTTCCGTTTTATAGTGCTAAGCTGTCCACAGCAATTGCTTAAACGTTAGGTTTATTTAGCAATTACGTTTTTTGTTGCTTTTGTTCTGCCACATGTTGTTGGCCACCAGATGTGCTGTTGCGCACGTGTGTGTCCTACACGCAATGGCGAAACACCCCATTCTGCTCTGTATTGTAAATGTGTAGTGTAGGAACAACGCGCAGTAATTCTTGTTAAAGCGCTAGCTGGAATGTTTGTGCAATGAATTATATAATGAAATATTAGTAGCATTTGAAAAGATTAAAACTGCTTTAACAACTACATTTAGCAACTTTTTATCTTCAGTGACTAATGTTTCACTGTACTATTCTGCACTTTTATTTAATAATAATAATAATAATAATAATAATAATAATAATGGATATGTAAAATATACCACATTGTAAGTGGAGGAATAATGTAACAAGGTTAAATATTTAACATTGCTCGATTTATATTTCTATCATTTGTTTGGCCTTCTGTATGTAATATTAAGGATATTTAATACTTGTTTGAAAATAATTTTCAAACATTGTGGTGATATTTTTACTAAATTATTTAGTTACGGAGGGAGAATTCTGATTGTTTCGGTAACAGTTAAAGTATTTATTTTTAAAATATAATATGTACTTTCAATTAAAATTAAATAAAGTTGCATTACAAAATACTCGCATACATTCAGCTCTGTTAGGTGAAAATCAAACACATTTTTGAGCATTCTTGGGGAAACTATGATGACATAAACAACATTTTAAAATTCTATTATTTTTATATATTTTCTGAAAGGGAATACACTTTTGTACCGCTAAGCTAAACTCTGTTTATTTCACAGATACATATATTATTGTTTAAAATAAGTGTGATCAATTTAATTGTCTTTATCTTATGTAGAATATTGTTAAGACAAAAACAGGCATAATAGGGGCTTGCAACAAATCCTGATAATTTGGACGAGTTGAAGGAAAAATAACGATGGAGTGTAAATAAATGTCACATATTAATTGAACATTTTTGCTACGTCTTAGCTATTAAAGGAATGAAAATGGTAAACTTTTCTAATATATAACCAAGTATACACTTAATATTTAAACGTAATGAAATAGTTGCTTGTCCTTAATAAGTGGTATATTTAATTATAGACTTTCCAAGACTTGTCATTTAATTTTAAAATTATACTATACTTTTTAAAAATCCTGCATAAATATGTTTGTTTAAAAAAAAAATACTCATCTTCCTTATTGGAAAAATTTATTGCAATAGTTCAGCTTTTATTGGTTTTTCAAAGTTCATATATCTTATCAGAATATATAAAATGTCAAATTATCATTTTAAACCGTTCTAATATCTGCTGCGGTGATTAAAAAAATCCACTGTTACTGTCTTGAATCAGGAATTACCTTTACAAATTACTAACACTTACAAAAATAACTAAAACAACTGCTAAAATTACAACCTTCTATGAAGTATACTTCAATTTAAAAGAAAAGTTTCAAATCCTTAAAAAACAAAGATTTTCAACAGCGAGGATTACATTTTGTACTAACGTTCAAAGTTTTCACATAATGGGCTTTCAGGGGAAATTAAGACTGTCATTATAGCTGTAAAAGTAGTTCCTCCCAGTCTGTAAACGGGAAATCCTTGCACTAGACAATATTAATTAACTTAAGAAAGCTAATTAAAAGTCCATTGAGAAGGATAATCTATTTCAATTTACATATTAGCAGAAGGCCTTTGCTGATTAAATCGTTGTAGAATGTTCTTGAAAAGAAGTTTAAATCCGTAGTGATTCCTGCCCAAAAGTTGCAAGTTTCACCACTTTTTGCAACGTTATTTTTGCTTGTGTTTCAATTTTAAAACTAATTTTTAGACATAAAGTACATGCTACAATTCCTATGAACACTAAAACTACTTTTATAATATGAATCACCCAGAGTAATTATTGTTTTGCAATGGCTACTCTATTGTGCAGTGGCCAGGGTTGACTGCAAATCTGACCATGATCTTTATGATGTTAATCTATTCTAATTAGCACGGACTTTTACCCCATGAAAATAACAAGGAAAATATTAATAGGTGGGACTATTATTTTTATGATCTAAAATTATGAGAAATGCCCTCGAGAGTAGACATTTTAAAATATCAATATTTAAGTATAAATTTCGTTGCAAATAAAATTCACACTTAAAAGCCCCGGTACATAATTCAGGCTGTCGGCAGTTTGATCCCGCGTTTCGGCCGTATTTTTTTGCGCAGACTTGCGACTCTTGAAGTGTTTCAACTATATTATAATTAAGTAAAACATTTAAAATAGCAGAATTTGATACTCACCCTCCTTACAGTATATGCTGGAAATATTGCCCATTTTCCCTGACACATAATTCACATTTTCTTAGAAAATTATCGCTGGCATGCGTCAGTTCCCTATCACTAATGGATCTAACTTCATTTCGAATGTTTCTCCCAATGCCCCCTAAAAGATAGAATCACAAATAGTGAAATGTAGAAAAAGAATGTTGAACTGCTTGATTTTGTTCGCGTTGGAACTGGTCCGCCAGAAAATTTAAATGTCTGTCTTATTCTGTTACATGACTTTCTGTACCTGATGTGTGCGTTGAAGATAAATAAACGACGACTGGGTGAATATTTCACCATTGTACAAAACTACTCCACTATTTAAGAAATCGCACTCTCGACTGCACAAATTAACTCGAAGGTTTTGTCGGAATCTCGCTGGAAATTTAATGAATGAGAGAAAAACGCCGCACGTGGCGTGTGCGGAATCTTAGTGACTGGAAAGGGTATGTCCACTGGTTGACCGATCTAAGTAGCAGAATTTTTTAATTGCGCTCACTGTATAAATACATTTATAGTAGCAGCTTAGTAGTAAAATTGCATATTGCATTTAACTCATTTTATGTTTATAGCTTGTTTTAGCGCAGTGTAATATAAAATAAACAACACGTTTTTTTTAATTCTAAAAACGAAATATTGACGATTGTGCGTCATTACAGATTTATGGAGCAAAGTTCTATATCTATATAAGCTACAGAGCATAATTGTAATAATCGTGTCTTTCGATTTCTCATTTCTCAGTTTTTTTTTTTAAATATTTTCTACTTAACACATTTTTTTGCACTTTAAGCGTTATTTAATACTTGATTACTTTTTTCCATGCAGTATAGTCATAACTTTATCATGTAGTAAATGAAAGACTCAAATGAGATTCCTTTCATATAAGGATAGAAGCAAGAGGCAAGGATAAGGATGCCTCACAAGATGACGCTTATAAAATATCTTCTTCACGTTTCCAATATCATGTTCAGCTCAAAAAAAACTGGCCCCACATCTCCTCATCTGTTGGATGACAGCAAAGCGTGCTATACGCATCATCTTTGAAGGTACTTGTAACTGGTTATAACTGTACACCGCATCAATATATTGTCATTTTGAATTTAATCTGGCCAGATAAATCGCACGGAAGAGTTAAAAAAAAAAAACAACAACAAAAAACCTGCAGACTCTCGAAAGAACTTCTCAAGCTGCTCACAGTTTTCAGTCTCCATAGCGCCACTCTTCTATTACACAAGCATACTTTTATTCCATGCAATTTCTCTCCTTATTTCCTTTGCCTTGTAACCGCGCCCAACATTTATGTAGAAGTAATAGGCAGAGTTCTCAACAAAGTCTTGCAGCTTCCCATTATCGAGCTTAATGAATGAGTTTAAGGCTTCATAGATATCTTTAAAATACTTGAATTTTTTAAGAAGATTGTCCGAGCAATAGTTGTGCATTCTTTACCTGCTGATCCTCACGAATGTGTTTTTCGTATTAAAGTAAGTTTCCTTTCAACGGCACTCTTACTTCATGCATACTACAGTATAAACCTTTTCTTTTGGTGTCAAATATCTTTTCTGGTCACCTCCCTGAGAAATAATATTTTAACTTACATGTGGCTTTTCTCATACTTAAGTCATTTTTAAAAAAGCCTGCAAACACAATTCATATGGTAGTGGCATTACTTGTGTCTGTTTTAGAAACAATGAATAATTGACTAGTTTTGCAAATGAGAGTTTTCTTAATGCTGTAATGTCCAGTCATATAACATCAAAATGCCCAACTGCTACTTTTCTTACATTAATTTCTTTACTGCCTGTTGCAAACGAAGCTAAGTACGTGAACCGGTGCAACACAGCTATGGTGAACGCTTGAGGCGTCTGTTTTCATTATGTTAATTCAATCGCAAAGAAAACTCTTGTGTTAAAATCGCACAAAAAGCAATTATACGTCATTTGCTTACCTCTGGAATCAATGATAGTATTCGTTTTCCAATAAAACACCGGAGATGCTCACTAGGCGGCTCCATTTAGTCACCCTTTGCTCGGGTTCATCCGCACCAAAATTCAGTTATAGGCCATCAACTTACTACCGAATTCTCTAAGACTCCTTAGTGACCCTTTTAGCCAACCTTCGTTCTCCTTCTGCTATGTCAGTAGAGGTTGTGTGGGTGTTTGTATCATATGCTTCAAAGTGACGCTCGTATTCAGAGAAAACTCTACTGGTCAACTGCGGCGTTTTACAGAAACACGAATATCGTGGTAAATGACCTATAACTGAATTTTGGTGCAGTTTTGTTTGTTTCATTTTGGGGGTTTTCCTTGTCAGTTTGGCAATAATTCCAGCACTGATGGTACACATAGATCATTGAATAAAATATAAAGAAACAAAAAAGAGAGAGAGAGAGAGAGAGAGAAACCAATCAAGCAATTATAATTTATAAAAATAAACTACAAACAGTAAAAGCCGCATAATGTTAAAAATAAAAAATAAAATTTTTTTTGTAAATATTTCATAATATGCATATGCTCAAACCAAAAAAAAAAGCCTTAAAAATGCATGCTGATTGGTTAGATTGTAAATTTAATACATTTATAGTATACAATTTAGCAACGTCCATGCCTCACCAAAAAGAAAACGCAAAATCATACAATTTCTAACCCTGTTAATAAGCTATTTTGAAATTCCGTACACTTAAGATATCGTTTTTACGAAGTAAAACAAGAAGAAAAATTATCTTTCATTATCTACTCCAGCAGTTGAAAAACTACCGTAGTCCAGGCTTTCTAACTATGTAGACTATAGATACATATAGAATTTGAAAAATATTAGTTTCAATTAAAAGTAATTAAGAAGCTTTTTGCAAAAAAAGCTCGGTCAAGTTATATTTTGAATTTTTTAAAAATAAAACCAAGAACATCTTGGCAATATACTGAAATTATGATCTAATGGATTATATTTTAAATAACACCATATTAATATCAGCTGTAACAGAACATCTTTATACAACCTTTCATGAAACATTTCGTTCTATAATTTAATATCTTTTTTCTTGCATTTGTTATTTATGAAAGGAGCATCATGTAGTGTGTTTGGAAATTCATATTAAAAACTCTCGGGGGGGTTGTAGAGTGGCTGAGTAGAGAGGAAATAATATTCCAAAGCGTTCTGTTCTCATGTATAAAACAAATAGGTGTATAAGTTTTGCACTTCTGCTGGGTCCAATAGCGGCATTTTGTTGCTGATCATGCTGTACATTCCACGCGATGCTGTGAACCGTATACATTCCAGTGCTCGTCAGCTTGACGAAGCACGTCCTCTTTAAAGCCTTAGGCGGAGAGCACCACGGTGAAGGTGCTGTTTCCTGCAGCCGCTGTTGATTAAATCTGGCTAAAATGGCGTGTGATGGAGTCACGCGATGTGGAAAACGAGTAACTCTTCCATTACACTTAACCTTGGCGTACATTAACATCATGTTGGTGTGCTTGTCAAATTCAACCATGTTCATCTGGGAAGCATTGGCAAGTGATTTACAGTTCGAAGCAGCATTTACTCAACACACAACATAATGTATACATCATATCAGATCATCATCGTCGTATGACTTAAATATCCCGTCTATTGTATATGCAAGTAGCATAACACCGGTAAATTTGATATCCAGATATAATCGCTACTTGACAGCAAATGCAGAAATTTATACCTCAATTAAATTTGGTTTAATTTTAGCGCCAAAACGGTACGTTTTTGGACATGAATTCCTTCAGAACGTTAGCTGCCCAGTTCCCACTAAAAGTCACAGTAATGTGTAGCAGGTATTTTAAAACATCCTGTATACAACAAATGTTTCAGGGAACAAATAAATTTATCTGAATTTAAGCATTAATTTTATACTTAATTACATGTTCGAAATGGTTTCCTTTTACGATGGCAATGGCTGCGATGCAGTAAAAATTATTTTTTATATCTTCAGTAGCGTTTATTTGCAATGCTGATACATAAGTTTTGTGTTATCAAACCATCACCCAATCCCAATTATTTTAGTTTCTCTTAGTGTCATAAAATTATTATAATTTTAACAGTAAATCCATTTTCAGAATAAAAAGATTAATATAGCCTTTAAATGACTTCCCAAGCACAGCAAATGCCAACACCAGAGCACATGCCTAGTTCTGTTACTTAATTACGTAATTAAATAACTCTACAATTCAAAGTTTTGAACATGAAAATTTCAGCTATTTTATTTATTCTGATATACATTCAACAGTCTGTGTATGAAGGTTCAAGGCTATTTTGACATAATGTGGTCACTGGTAAGTGACGGTTTGGAAATTAATTCGCTCTAACAATTCTAGCCCCATTCGCCTGGAAGAAACTGGCCTTAGGCAAGTGTGTTAGTCGTCGAATTGAATTAACCTCGAGGGGATTAACAATGTATTATGTTCACATAATAACTTGAAGAAAGTTTACCTATGTTCAGTGAGAAAGCAGATTTCGTGCCACAGTTGGCTGGGTGAAGATATATGAAGTTGGAAGTTTTTTATCTCAAAATAAAAGTTTTTAGATCTTTTTGTATTATTTGTATTTATTCATGAATTCTTTAGACACTTTATTGACTTGCTATAAATAAATACACTTAACTGATAATGTCCCTAAGTGGAATATATTTTCAACAGATAAATAACTGAATTGTGATGAACTTATCAAGACAGTCGACTGCTTCTCATTATGGTCCAAAATGCCAGCTCTTTCCTCGTAAGATTCGTATGACAACGAAACAAAAATAGCAGAGTCACTTGAGGTTGCAAGAAAACGCTACAGAGGTAATGACTGACTTTCTTGAAGGTAACTTCCCGCCTAGTACTTTACCTCTCTCGCCATTCTCTTCTACCTTTTCCCAACTCTTACTTGAGATCTTTTCAAGTTGGCACAGCATGCAGTGTTACTGGAGAGGTGCTTCACGATCCCCACTCCTCGACACGCTGACGTCTTGCTGGGTACATATACTGTTGCACTTCCATGAATTCTTTTCCAAAAAACTACATATTCTCATAAAAATGACCTATTTACAATTGACGTACAGCAGCTACCTACGCTTTTAAAATAAAATAGTGAATATGCCTAAACGATTTAATTTTTGCATTCTAGTTAAATGGAAAGAGCCATACAGGTATTAACCATTAACAATAAAACAATAAAACAACAGAATGTAAACTCTTCCTTAAAATTATGAAACAAAATCAATAAATATACACACAATTACTGAACAGAAAAATATAAGAAAAACGCGTTTGTTTAGAAAGGTGCCAAATGGGTTTGTCAAACCAATAACCAATGTGCTCTACTCTTGGTTTCTTATCCGAAACACTTTCCTTTTCCCGAAATGCATTAACTAGATTAATAATCATTTTATATCATTAGTACCTGCAAATATTTGTTCAAATGCTGTTCAAACATTATAAAATAAATCTATCAACACGTATGAATTGTAAAGTATATACAATTATAAAAGTACAGTCCAAGTTGCCAGGTAACGATTAATAAATAAAACAAAAGATGATATAACAATTGCATTCTCTTTAACATTTAAATATCAAAAGGATGTGTGCCAGAATCCTAAAATTTAGCATAGGTTCAAAGGTCTATTTCTATAGTAAAATATTTCAGTTAAATTAATGTTATGTAGGTGGTTATTTATATTGTGAAGTTTAGAAATGAAAGCCATGTGTGCTAAAACAAAAACGTGTTTTTTAACGATTAATGAATCATCTTACACACCAGTCACTTGGTAAATGACTTCACGTGCTTACTAAAAATACCTTTATGAACCGTGGAAGAAATTACCGCGCTAGTGGCCGATACTTCAGCGCTCTATCATGTGGAATATTAAAATTGTTAGATTCAATAAATTCGTGGTAATGCCACATAATTATTGAGCAAATAGTTCATGGAAACGCCAAAAAATACGAACATTTATCAGTTTATTTTCCTTATTTACTTAAAAATGAATAAGTTCCTTACGTGGGCAGCTGAAAGATAATTTGCGAAGGTAGAATATTGTGTTATCATAAGCGATATTACCGAAATTTAGGAAAATGTACAACTATTTGTTTGTTCATCTAACTGAAGTTTAGAAATTATTGCTCGTTTAACATTACCAGTGTTAGTCCACGATTTATAGGATCCGTCTCAGATATGAAAAGATGAGTAAATTCGTTGCCCAGTCAATATATCTTTAGGGTACCTTGATTGGTTTTAATTGATTAAGGGTGCATTCCAATCAGGACCCTAGATCAAAATCCGGAATACAGTTATCGTTGACCTCATGGCTTCCTGCGGTAAGTTTTACGTCCGGTATATTGAATATTATTTGGAATTTCCTCGGAAAAGACATTCTTGTGGAGAGCATGAAGGATATTCGTTCAGGATCTGGGAATTTTGCACCTCTGTCTACCACTGTTAAAGAATGTAGGCGATCTTTTGCCGAGAGGAGAAAATATGCTCCGAGGCTAATCAATATGGCGTAAAACTGACTTATTTTCCTCAACTATTTGTCACTCACTGGTAATATGACAGTTCCCACCCACTCAAATGCACTTAATAGGTTTCTTCCCGTACTAAAATTAGCATTTTTTGGAGGCCCTTAACAATCCCTCACATTTCTGTAGAATTGCTTACAAGTTTTCAAAGCATTACTTCGTTACTTTGGATTGCCGTGTAGGTAATAGAAAAATGCTACAATAGGCAAGATCTGTGCTACATAGTAGATGCAGCTTATTGTCACATCAGCCACATTTTCCGCATTTGCTATAGAAGCGCTTTCGTATTGTCATGAAGTCTAAACATGTTCTGGAAGTTTCCTTACAGCGTGTCTCTTCAAATTCAATCCTTAGTAACTCTACTCCGTTTATTACAGCGTGCTGCGGAAGTTGTTTGTTAGTAAATTTTTGTCATGTAAAATACAAATAACAGCATTTTAGTGTCGGGGAAATTGGTAATAATTTCCGTATAGCACGAGCTAATTTTCATTTTGTGTCACAATGAAAATATTACAATGCCGGAGCAGAGTAGTCGGGGTCTTAACATTGTTTCCAGACAAAGCACCCCGATGCCGGCACAGACTCTCTACAAGGAATTCCGAATCCCTTGGAAGGATGCATCTACACCAGATATCGAAGCAGAAACGATTACTAAGTGCAAGTAACCTCCACACTGCACATTGCACCAGAGCAACTCTTTTGGTACTTTCAATCCTGCAAGAAAACCAAAGGAGTGAAATGAGAGGCACTAAGTGACCAGAAGAAAACAAGAGAAAAAAACAAAGATAAGGATAGCCGTCCCCAAGTGATTTACGCAATCATCTTACCAAAAGCTTTAATTATTGAAAGCGCGGTAATGAGATAATCGAACTTAATGCCGTATTAAGATGTTCCTTTTCGTAAAGTAAAAATTCTGATGAACGGAAAGCATCACTATTTTGTTTTATAATGCTTACGAATATGTATTTTATAGGCCTGTTCTTCCCTTTTAATATCGAATAATTTTCAGTTATAAAAAAAGACTTGAAACACTTACAAAACCTAAAGTAATGTTTCAACCTTATAGCAGAGTTTTGAAAATGATCACGCCACTTACCTGCTTTCCGAAGTGGAAGAAAGCAATAAGGCGTTTTGTAGTAGGAGAAATTCTGCCATGGTAAGAGAAAAGAAGTACCACTACATGTGTGCAGTGATATTAGAACACGTTAGTATGTTGGTATATGTAGAATCATTTATCAAGCATTAACAAGCATTTATATTTTCCATTTAATATGAATCGTGTGTATCATTCTTTCCAATTACCGAGTTTTGAATGGGTGGCAGGGATTGTGAGACAAGTGATGTGCCCTCATTTGACTTTCATCTGTTAAAGAGACACAGTGCGTTAAGTATTTCTGCGTTTAATAGAGTTTATATGAAACAAAGTGTAATTAGCTAACCGTAATCAGTTCAGCCAGTGAAATTCACAAGGCATACAGAAATAAAACTATTCAACGGGTAACATACTCAATATTAAGTTTCAAAAAGTGCACTACTGCACCAGGCAAACAGTTAACTACATACACGTTTCTACTTGTACAGATAAATAAAAATCAAAAAATCGTTCCTGTGGATAAAGAAATTGTAAAACATTTTATAGTGTGATTCATGTGGCACATAAATTGATATTTATCAGCAGCATGAAAAGGTCGAAAGTACAAAAATGGCAATATGTCATTAGATGAATTCTTGTTGATTTAGTTTACTTACAGACGCTCTTTAACATCTCTGGTCATCAGCGTCCTATTCAATTCAGGGCGTGAAATGGCAGATAAATTTTACTCAGAGGTCTCTTCTTTCAGGCTTGAGATTCTTTTAAGTGCCGTAAATCTACGACATGGGACCCACGGCTTTACTTCCCTTCCGAAGAAAGCCATACTTAGCCCGAACAAATCCATCGAACATGGCCGGGAGTTGCGCATGTATCAATAGCTAGATGATGCTACTAGATATTATGCTGACACGCATAGATTCATCTGCAAGGGAAATTTACCACTATCATGTGCCTGTACAACTCATCACTGTTATCCTTTTCATAGAACAATAGTAAATGAAAATTTGGATAGGTAAAGTCCTTTTGGAAATCGCTAAATATCGGGTTATCCAATTTGCGGCGGGTAAGCAATTGCTCACAACCAGCTGGGCTGTACTAAGTTTGGTGCGGGCGGGTTAGCGCAAGCGTCGGCGATAAAAACTGTGATATTCTAGTAAATTCTAATGTACTTAAAAAGTTCTTTATTCACTTGATGTCATGCAAGGAGGTTCTGAAACTGCCTGGTACGTTTTACACACATTTCTGGCATCGATTATGAAATTACCCGTTTTCTTTCTTAATTCTCTTTCAAAAATTAAATTGCTCTCTTGGATATGTTGCATTTGGTTCCTCTAAAGATGTAGATACTTGCACTAATTTCTAAATAGCATTACAACTTTGTATCTTATCACCTGGGAATTTCTCTTATAATAATCTTCTTATAGCATGAGCAGACTTGGTACGGGCATAGCAATCATAAATAAACACTTATTGTGGAACAGTACAACTGAGCCTAGTATTTGTCATTTAGTATCATTAGCAGAGTTTATTCTAGGATTACACATGTGTTACTTTTTTAACTGTTCAAAAGACAATGTGTGGCGTGAGACTCAGTGTTAACTTAGCTGTTTCAAAAGACCACCGCTCCAACTCGTGTAGCCCTGATGGCCTTGATCGATGACTTGTTGGCCGATGCAGTCTCCCGCCGCCGAGTCCGTCATCAGATAATTAAATGACTCTATTAAAAAGCAACTAATGTTACTGAAGTTGGGATGAGCTTAAGAAACAATGATTAGTATAGCTTAAAACTTACTTATTTAAGTGCACGAATATTCTGAGGGAAAAGTTCGCAAACGGTCATTCTAAAATATTTATATTGTGAACACTTAAATTACATCATATTAATAGTTCACAGATCAAACGAATTATCCATTAAAATTTGTTCCTAATTAGCGTGTATTCACTAGAGGTATTCACAATTTTGCAGTATTTGTTTATGGAGGTTTAGTCTGTGTTTAGTTTGTCTTTTATTGAAGTTTGTGATGTCCAGAATGGTAGTGGTTCCGTGTCCAAATTTTATTTGGGAAATTTTCTTTTAAACAATTCCCCTGCGGAATGAGGCGATCAAGCATTGTGCATTTCTGCAATCTAGAACAGATCCCTGGACTGCTCAAAGTATGTGTGTGTACTTTTACTTTATGATTTAATGCCTCGTAAAGTTCTTAGCTGGGTATCTGAGAATACCATGATTAAAGGGAATAGTACAGTGGAATCGTTAAGCAAGAAAGACCGGATAATGTTTGTTCTTCTTAAGGCCATACTTAGAATTTAGAATCAATACAAAATAAGAGAAATTAATTTAAGAACTGCTAAGTAGCACCTTTTCATTGAAAGTTCGTTTTCTACAAGCCACGGCCCTCAAGGAAGAGCTAACGGAAATGGATGCTTAAGGTAAGTTAAGAGTATATTTATGAGCGGACCCCTGATTGTTCACAAAATCAACAATAGGCGGCTTATTTGAATTATTCTTGTGATATTATGAAATTCTATGATGATACAGTGTCGAGACCCTGTCAATTATGGGAGAAAATGAATTAAGATAAAGCTCCTTATTCAGTTGGGTAGAAATCGGATTTTAACTTAGGCTATGTAGCATAGTGGCTTATTGGAGGCTTAAATAGGCAAACTCGCAAATGTTTATTGACCAGTTTCTTTGATATTGTACCTTAATTTATTTGCGCCTCACTCACAATACACCGCCACGGGTGGCCGAGGTCGTTAAGACGCGGACTCCTGAGAGGGAGGTCTGGGGCTCGAATCCCGCCAGGACCGTCCTCCCTGACAGGTTTTTTCCAGGTTTTCCTCAGTCCTCATAACTGACAAATGCTAGGGAGGTCTTGGGCCTGGAACGCTTACTTAAAATATCCTTTCCCAATGTATCATTTCATCTCATGTATCACCAGTGTCCACCACCTATGGTGCCTCAGTAGTAAAAACAAGCGTTAAACAACATTAAAAAAAAAACTCAATGTGATTTCATCACTTTGGTGGTTCACAGTACCAATGGTGAAAGCCGAATAGCATATTACGTTTATTCTAATAAATCAATGGATTAAGGAACAGAACTAAAATAGTCGAATTATTTAGTTTTAATGTTCGAAAAGTATATTTCTTTACTCTTAACTGTTTCGAAATATTTTATAATTACACACACACACACACACACACACACACACACATATATATATATATATATATATATATATATATATATATATATAAACTCATAAAAAACACTCAGAGTGCAATATAAAAAGGTTCACATAAAATTTCACACTAAAAACCGTAAAATTGAACACTAAAATCACACTATATTTCGAGCTTGGCTCTTGGTCACGTGATGAAAATGAACTGAGCTCGAAATATAGTGTGATTTTAGTGTTCAATTTTACGGTTTTTAGTGTGAAATTTTATGTGAACCTTTTTATATTGCACTCTGAGTGTTTTTATGAGTTTTTATGCTTTTTAGAAGTTTTTATTACTCTATTAATAGTGTATATATATATATATATATATAATTACTATACACTATTATTTCATACAGTGTATAGTATTTTTTTTTAATAATTTATTGTTCTCTTCCACATTTTCCCTCTCTTTATCACACCGCACTTTATATTTCTTTCTGGTATTTAAACTCGGAAAGAGCTGTACTACTCATAATCATTCTGGATTAGAGGTCCTTAAATTTTGCTTTACCGTGGATCCCCTTTAAAGATCTTTCGCTGTCGGGGAACCCTAATATTTAACTCAAAGTTTAATGTCCTGAATGTTCATCCTATATATTTATAAAACATAAAATATAAACTTATAAATAGCTACATATTTCTAAATATTTGCCTTTATATTTCAGTGCATTATTACAAATTAGAGATAAATAATATTATATTAAACATATATAAATACCATAAAGCATTAGTATTAGTATTAAATAACCATATATCATGTCTCACATTTATCCTTAATTTTAATTTCTGAAAAAGAGGAATTATTCTGCATTACATATACAAGCTATGGTTTATCGAACTTAGTAGTAAATATTTGTATTCTGAATATTAAATTAACGGCTGTAAAACAGTTTTGGTAGTTGTTTTTAGATAAATGGGTGCATATAATAGTTTTTCACACAAATATTTAACGAAAGGCATTATCACTTTAATGGTCTTCTTTGATATTCCGATAAAATCTGGAGCTCGCCTGTCTCAGAGTTTTAGCCTGTGCAGTTCACTGCCAAAAAAGATATGTGTTGTTGCCAGGGAAACGTGTGACAATACATAGGAATGTCTACGTATTTGGCGTATTTATTTAAAAGCTCCCTCCGGAACAAATAATCCCTTCAATTTGATTCTAATTTTCTTTATCTCAATAAATACATTTTGTTTCCATGCAATACATTGTTTTATGTATACATTAAAATATGCTGTTAATGCTTATGTAATGCATCGTGTACACCCTGGGAGTGCCTCGAGAACCACAGTCTAAGAACCGTTGTTCTAGACTAGCAATAAACACAGTATATCGATGGCTCATTCATTGGCTATTTGCATTCAAATATAAAGGGCACTAATTTTAAGATAAATAACTGTGGAGTTAATTGCTTGTTTCTTTTTTGTCTCTTTGTATTGCTACGCACAAGAATATTCCAATTGTGTAACTTTTTCTACTTCAGTTGACATGTTTTTATGCATGAAATATATTTTTAATTTACTAAAATATAATCTAATTAACTCAAGAAAAATGCAAAAAATTCCACAATGTTTGTAATAGATGTTTTTATGCTTATTATAAACAATAAATATATGTGTAATTGTTGTACTATACCTAAGCTAACACAAACGAATATTATTTTGTTGTATGTGTTGAATATTCCAGTACTGTTATTTTCATACTATAAAGATAATCCTCACTAAAAGTAGTTTCAGACTGGACAGGTTTTCTAAAGGGAAAAAGGAAATAAGAAAGCAGCTATATTGTTCATATAATGTGTGATATAAATCAGCTCTGACTTATGCGCTCTTTGGCAAGCAACGGCGTCATCCTGCCGCCTACCGAGTGCTTTTAAAACGGAGAGTGAGAAATAGAAAGAAAATCTGCTACTACTTGTAGCTATTGTTGTCACTGATTCAGGTTGGTGATGAATGGGTGTCTTAGTATTAAACGACGTTTTTTCTCCGTTGTTGGGTATCTGCTGGCAGGTTTGGAAAGAACTTCGTTCTTGGTTTCCTTATGGAAGGTTTCTTGTATGCCGGAATACTGAACACCGTTGAAGGGTTTCGGTATTTGCAGTTTTTGAAGTATTTTTTTTTTTTTTTTTTTTTGTCCTTTAGCCTACAACCACTACTGAAACTAGTGTCACAATTATTCTTCTGTTAGTGTGCCGAACGTAAGTTATACAAGGGAAGTTCTAAAAGTTCTCGGCCTGACCAAGAAAACACTAGATTTAAGAAAAACATTTTTTTCAACATGGTCACCTTGTAAATCAATACATTTAGTCTAACAACTTATCAACATTTTAATACCCATAGTAAAATGAGATTTGTCCAAGTGTGAAAAATGAGCATCTCTCTCAGCTTCAATCTCATCATTTGATGTGAATCTTCGTTTAACCAGCCATTTCTTAAGGTTTTGGAACAAAAAGTAACCGTTGGGAGCCAAATCCGGCGAATATGGCGGATGTGGAAGCACATGAAAACGAAGATCATGTAGTTTTGCAAAGAGAATCCCGGATGTGTGTGAAGGCGCATTATCGTGATGAAAGAGAACTTATTTTTTAGCAAGGTGTGGACATTTAGCTTGAATAGCATCCTTCAGTTGATCCAGTAGTGAAGAGTAATATTCGGAATCATGTTTCCTCTGCTGTTATGAAACTTCGGCAAAAATCACTGGAATTACGTTTAAACACTCTTGAGAAATGTTCATTCTAATGCATTTTTGGTTCATTGTTAGCCAAAGCGCCACCCATCGAGCGGGAAGCTTTCTCATACTCAAAATTTAGTGTAAAGTTTATTTAGACACGGTCTATTGAGGTCTTTGCAATATCGGCCAACTCGCGTACCTTCAATCGAATCATTGAGCGCGGAATTGTGAACTTTTGTCACAATCTCGTCGTTAACAGTTTTGGAACGTCCTGAGCGCTCATCATGTTGAATGAATGTACGACCACATTTAAATTCAGCAGCCACTTTTTAACCGTCTAAACAGAAGTTAAGAATATTTTATTGTGGAATATTACATCTATTGTATTTCTGTTGCGGTTTAAGCTTTCAAAATGGAGTACGTTATCACAGTTCGTATTTCAGTTTTACCCATATTGTAGAAAACGTTAATATTAATTTGTTTACACGATCATCACAAACAAGTGACTACACTTACGCGTCTGAAACTTTACAGCGCGCTATGCAAAGTTTGATACTTAACAACTATTATAGTAATTTGGCCACCTTAATGAGATCTCTGAGTCAGGACGAGAACTTTTAGAACACCCGTAATAATGTAGTAACCACATACTGCTGTGACCACCACGGCTGGCCGACGTCGTTAAGGGCCGACTCGCGAGCGGAAGGTCTGGGGTTCGAAACCCGCCAGGACCGTCCTCCCTGACAGGTTTTTTTCCAGGTTTTCCGCAGTCTTCATAAATGGCAAATGTCGGGGAGGTACCCTAAACTTAGGCCTGGAACGTTTCCTTCCTTTAAAAAATTCTTTCTCAATTTATCATTTCATCTCGTGTATCATCAGTGTCCACCGCCTATGGTGCCTCAGTAGTAAAAACGGGCGTTAAACACTGCTAAAAAATCCCATGCTGCTGTTAGTTATTTTAGTCATCATGGCTCTCTTGTTCTAACTACGGAAACATGCAAACATTTAGATCAGGCATTGCCGATTTTTTGTGTTTATGAATGATGAGCTTAGCTTAGGTGCGACTATAGTTAGCTTTAGTTTAAAAAGCTTTAGTTTTCTTTTTAGTTTAGGTTTAGTCCTTATTGCTAGCAGAAGTACGGCGTTTTGTGCTCTGAGAATTGTTCTTAAGTACAGGTTGTGGTTCTCAAATTTGAATCATGAACATGCTGATGATGTTATTATATCATTGTGCTACTCTAAGGTTAACCATTCGTATATCAAAGACTACCTGGTAGACACCAATGTCAGTAACGCAATCTGCAGCGATGTCACGTTTCTTTTCTCAATGTTTGAACCAAGTGTTCCCAGTATTACAGCTGCTGTTGCCATCTCTACAAAACATATTACTCTGTCAAGTCAGAATAGGAATACCAACGCAATATTTATCACGCAAACTAACAGGAAGGATAAAGAAAGCAGATGCTCTGCAACACTGTTTTTACAACATTAGGGTGATTTCCATGTTTCGATCGCTAAGGAGATAAGCTTATATGTTGTTGATTTGCTTAATTTACGCACGCTCTTTAACGTCTCAGGTCAACAGCGTCCCGTTCAATTCAGGGCGTGAAACGACTGATAAATTTTGCTATGAGGCCTCTTCTTTCAGGCTTGAGGTTCTTTTCTATGCCGTAAATCTACAATATGGTACTCACGGCTATACTTCTCTCCCAAAGGAAACCATACTTAGGATTTTTAATCCCGAAAAAATCCATCGATCCTGGCCGGGTTCAAACCCGCAATCTTGGGTTTAGGAGACAAGTATGGTTACCACTGCCAGCAGAACCGACTAAGCTTATGTTGCTGCATAAAAAATTATTCTGTGTCTGTAAACCTTTCCAATGTGAAAGCCACCACCATGTATGCACATCACCAACCGTACTCCCTGGCACTTTCGATCCTGCAACGCATTGAAATGCGATGTACTTGGAATTGAGCGGAAAGTTCCAGCCCAGCAATCGTCAGTAGAAATCACGAATGCTAATGTTAGCTATTTTCAATGCATGGTTTATTTATAAATGTAATTTTTCTTATGTCACAAATCCTATATAATAGTTAAATACCCCTGGCGAGTTTTGGCTAATATATCGATCCTACCGTGCTTTAACAGAAAATACCTTACAACACATTCAACCACGTGTTTTTTTATTATTTTAATGTGCAATATGCATTTTTGAAGCTGCTGTCAAATGTTACGAAGGTGGTTCAAAAAGTAATGCCGAACTTTTTCAAAATATATTTATACAAAATGATAGAAATTTTGGCAACATATGTGCAAATTTCTTTTTCACATACTGTTTTTCTACACTGTCTCCGTCAACTTGTACGGATTCATGCCAGCGTGGAAAAAGCGTACACATTCCTTGCCGGTACCAGCTCTTGTCCTGGAGGCATAGCATCAAATACACTGTTGGCATCTTCAAAATGAGTTCCACGCAAGGCATCCTTAAGATACTCGGAGAGATGTGAACTTTAACGTGGAAGTGCTGTAGTGCACGTTGTTAAACACGTCTGGAGAATCTTCAAAGTGAGTTCCACGCAAAGCATCTTTAAGATACTCAGAGAGATGTGAACCTTAAAGTGAAAGTGCTGTGGTTAATGTTGCTCAACATGTCTGGAGCATCTTTAAAGTGAGTTCCACGCAAGGCATCTTTAAGATACTCAGAGAGATGTAAACCTTAAAGTCAAAGTGCTGTGGGTAATGTTGCTCAACATGTCTGGAGCATTTTCAAAGTGAGTTCCATCCAAGGCTTCTTTAAGATACTCAGAGAGATGTGAACATTGACGTAGAAGTGCTGTGGTTCACGTAGCTCAACATGTCTGGTTCATCTTCAAAGTGAGTTCCACGCAAGCATCTTTAAGACTCTCAGAGAGATGTAAATCTTAAAGTGAAAGTGCTGTGGTTCACTGTAAACTAAAAAATATTTTAATACAGTTAAGTTGAGCTGTACTTGTGTTATAATAATGTTCGAACACTGCAGAGTTATCCCCAAACTTGCAGTATGTAACTTCATAAAAATAACAAATTGAACAGTATATACTGCGATACTGAAGCGTTAACAATATAGAATGCAATGAATGTAGTGTGTAATGCCTGTAGATTCGTTGATTAATGGAAGTTAATAAACAAAACACAACCCAAGTTTACCGCATTTGCTTCTACTACGTTATAATTCAAAAGGAAATCCACATAAAGAATGGGTAGAACAGGGAGCGAAATTTAACCGAATTCTGGACGGAATAAGTGTTGTAAATGAGAGTACACACGTACGCTCATCAATTGTTTCCAATTCAGTGACATGCAATTCCGGCAACTTTTGTAAGGTGATCTGTAAATGTTTCATTCGTTTCGCTGGCTGATAAAAGTTGTTTAGTTCAAAGCACTTGTTGTCCCAGCCGGGCTTCCGTCAATATGAAAAAAACACAAGAAATTCTTTGAGTCATTCTGTATTACACTTTAAATGCAAGAATGTGTATATAATAGAATTTCTCATTAAGTGGTGCAGTAAAACAGATACTTAACGTGTACAGTACCTTAGAGAAGGGATGTTCATAGCTTTCTAGCATTATTTTCTTTGTTTTCAAGTTTCAAACCTTTAGTGCTGCTATTAAAGCCTTTAATTATGGCAATTACATTTTATAACGCCTGTGTTTTTGTGTTAATATAGCTAAGAACTGAAAGATAGTCTAGGTACCATAAATGAATGGATAAAATTAGAAATTACGTACCAAAATGAAGAAGATAGAAAGTGTCACCTAAAAAAAGAGAAAATTATTACATAGTAGGTAGTAAATTGTGTTTTCTTAAAGAATAATAGCAAAACTTAAAAGTTCAGAACTTAAACTTTGACCTGCGCTCAAGAATGAAAAAAAAAGGCATATGTTAATTCATTACATTTAAGCTTTAAATGTGATGAATTAATACATGTTGTGTTCTACCATTACACATGGTTTTAATTTAGTTTCTATATTGCTTTTATTTAAAGACATAATATTTAATTTAGGTAATAAATTCAATTACTGGAATTAAACACTAAGATGTTCTATATCTTGATAAAAATAAACAAAAAGTTTAATTCTATGATATAATAATAATAATAATAATAATAATAATAATAATAATAATAATAGAAAGAGGAATAATATTATGACACTTCTAATGCAATTTCAGGCTGTCGGAAATTCTGACTGAGTTGAAGAAAGTATCCTAATTTTCGCTTATACCAACAGAGATATCCGCTATAGGTACTGCGTTGTTTAGCAGGTTATTTTAAGATTGGTTATTTGGAAAATATTATCTATTTTGTTCTTTTGTGCATGAAGTTTAATTGGATATTCATTGACAATGCCTGAATCAGAATGGGAGAGTCCTTTAAAGAAGAAAAGAAGTTGAACTTGAAGTGTGACAGAAATTATGAAGCTGGCGAAAAAGAAGAGCTTGTTACTGGCCCTTCTGTGAATATACTACAACGTTTACTAATAATCGAAAGGAGGAAATAATGAGCACAGGCTACATTGGAGGACTTAAGAACGAACAGCAGATTTATTTAATTGATTATAAGTCGTCATCGACCTATCAGTTCTGAGTTCAAACAGTTTACAATATTTTACAACGAGTGGGTCATATCTGGCACAAGTATGTCGCAAGGCTTTTTAAACCTACATGACGTTTCAAGTAAAGTATTTTTTTCTACTTGCATACCTTGTAGCTACCAAATGGATGGCCGAAGTCGTTACACATAGAATCATAAACGGGAGGTTAGGGGTTTAATTGCCCCCAAGACCGTCCTCCCAGACTGAGATTTTCCAGGTTTTGTTCAGTCCTCATAAAAGGCAAACGCTAGGGATATAGCGTAACCTTAGGCCTGAATCGCTTCCTTTCTAAATAAAAAACATATCACTTTCCCAACTTAACATTTCATATCATGAATCATTAGTTCCTATCATCTGTAATACGCTGATGACCTGAGATGCTAAAGAGTGTCCGTATATATAAAAAAAAAAAAAAATCACCTCTAATGCCTCCTTAGTGTTGGAAACGGGTGTTAAACACAACCACTTTTAATATTTTACCTAAAGAAAGTCAGGCAGTCGATATGTGAGGTAAGCACGATAATCACCAAAGCTAGAATTTATGTGTAATACGCTTTCCAAAATAATACACGTAACCTTTAAGGAAGGTAAGGATGGGGTAACTAAAATGGTTTTGAAATATATCTGTAGAAATGGATGCGCGCAAAAACGGCACAATTTTAACGTGCTGCACATCTTTCAAAAATAACTTTATACCATAAAATGTGGAAAATGTTTAAAATAAAATATTGAAATGTATATACAAAGATATATGTGTAATTTTCAAATGTGTAAAATTTGTAACATACCCGTGAATGTGGTCAAATGTGGAGAGTAAAACATGTGTTAAATCATTCCAACTATAATTTATAAACATATAAAAATTATAACTAATTAGAGTTACACATAAATTCTAGCCATTATACTAATTACCGAATTTGTGATTTCGCAGTGATAAAGAAAATATTTGTTCTCCACTTTGGCAGAATATATTCACCAGATCAATACAATTAAATGATACGCAAAGCCCAGAAGAGATAACCATTATTTGAGTAAAATTCCTTTTAAAGTAGCCAACTTTAAGACGTGTTGGCCTGCCTGCATTAAAAGAAGTTAAAAATTTCCGAAGTAAAATAATAATAATAATAATAATAATAATAACAATAATAATAATAATAATTTCACCATAAGGCAATATACAAAATGATTCATTTCTATGAAGAACAGGCGTAAGTCTGTAGTCTATGGGGTGAATGAAATGAAATAATCATGGCGCAAATGAACTCGAAGCCCTTGGTGCCTTAAAGCTATCTAACATTCATTTTCTCGGGTTGAGGAAAATCTCCTAGAAAAGCTTACTCCGAAAGCTTGGCCTGATCGGGAAGCGAACCCAGCATGTCTGGATTAGTAGTCAAAAACGCCATCACCAGTCCGCGAAGGTGATTCAATGAAGAACACAAGAGTTATATAACCCGTCATAAGCTTAACTGGTGTTTTTTAAGCTATGCAAGAACGCTTGCTACTATCAGAGCTTACGAAGGTTCCCATAAAGAAGAAAAATCTGGTAGATCTTATTAAACAGCATTCATTATGTTCCTATAGTTAAAAAGTTTTTTAACATCTTTTTGTGTCCACGAGAACAATTTCAAGCTTATTTTGTGCATGGTGTTTTGAATTTCTGAGCATACCGATTTTTTTAAATCTTTTAACTAATTATAATCATTGGTTAATCATAATCTAATGGAATTAGACGAAAAACAGTAACTGTTTTAAAATATACGTATTTCTATATAAAATTGAATATATTAATTTCCGTTTATGCAGCGCTGTTATTAAATTAAGTTAAAGAAAGAAAATATTGCATCATTTGTTTCAATAAATAATAAATAAATATATAGAGAGTATTTAAAAATAGTTCTGCTTATTTAGTTATTGTAATCCTTTAGATAACCTATGCAATTATAAAGTTTTATTTCTGACCACTAGTTCAAAAGATACTTCGGGGGGGGGGGGTTCCGAAAATAGCGTTAAATGAAATTTACTTTCTTAACCTCGCTGATTCAATTGCAATTGAATAAATCCAAAAAAAATGTTGTCCAATTCCAGCTCATTGTCTCATGAACTATTGGGAATTAGCACGGCGATATAGCAAAACTTGAGGCCGGGATACCCATACGGTGTCACTACATTGTCCCAGGGTAAGTTATGGTATGGTTATGGTGTACCAGAGTATCAAAATCCAGTCTTATTAAATGGCTATGGAGCATTGGTGTCTATTTAAAAATACTTTCTCCAAACCCACCAACATTCGTTTATACTGCTGCGGGACACTGCATGGTATCGTTGCTGTACCGAGCTCTTAAGTCACATTGCTAATAAACATATACCTCGTGGTGCATTTCTGCTGCATAACGTAAAGAATATTACCGTTGAAATTTTTTCCTGCTTCGTATCCGTTGCTGTTAATATTATACGGCAGAAAGGGAAGGAAATTGTGTAGTTAATACAATTTCCTGTTGTAGCGTATTCATACACGTTCGTTATATCCGCTTACGTTACCCGTCCTACAACTGAACTACCTCCCTGCTCTAGAAAATGTCACACAGCAGACGAATTATAAGCTGTTGGAAGTAATGTGCAACCATTTCTAGAATTAATGTTGTAAATTCAATAACACATTTTGAACCCTCAAATTGTGGAGCGTTTTTTCAAAACTCGATACATCAATTTTGTTCAACATTGAGTTACACATCGTAACGACATATTTTTGACCTTCCACGTCGTCCTGTAAAACGAATTTGAGCAAAAGTAGACAAATATCATTATAGAAGCAGGGCACTTCATGAGGTTTTAGCAAAAACCGATATATGCAACCTGAGAGTTAAAGCAAAAGTAATAAATTCTTCTTTGCTTTTCGTTTCATACCCAGCAGTTGGCAATTACAGAGGTGAACATAGTTTATGACATGTTACTCATTATTGTAACAATGTTTCTTCTCTAATTAGCTGCTTATAATCCCTCAACCAGAATTCATTGTCATGAACATATTTCCTGGTTACTTTTAGAGAAGTTATCACTGGTGCAGTCGTGCTTGAGTAAGAAGAAATATTTCAAGTTAATTTAGAATGAATGGTGTTCTGAAAATGGTGTATGGGTAAAAGAATGTTATGGCGGTAGATCTAGAGACAAGGTGCCATCCTTCAAACTATGCTCTTTATCAAAATACAAGAATGTATTCCATAAATATTTTCATCTATAATTTCGGACTCTCCACACTGACACAAGCTACACTTGTAGCGTTGGTCTCATGAAAATAAAATCAGAGAAATGTTTGGGGAATAAAAATGAGTTAAGAACTAGTCGCAGATGGCATGAACTTGTTGCAAAGCAGTTTTATAGAATAATAAAAGAAGAAAATCCAGGTGCAATTAAGATTGCCTCCAATATGCAGCAATAACAGCCACTTTCAGAAATGTCAGTGAGCAAGATGTTCCTGAGCAAAAAAATTAAACATTTTGTTTTCCATACCTGGCTGAAAATAGTCTTCAAGAGGATGCAAATAAGTTGCGTCGGCGTTTCTGGTCTTTCTTTCTGACTTACTTATGTCATTCTTGGAAAAGAGTTTTTATTCTTCATTTGTTTCCAGTCATTGGATATAGCTATATGACTCAACACTCAGTCTTTGGTAGAATACAGAAATCATACACAAAAAAGACACCATCTTGTCTCCTAAAGAATAGTATAACTGCTTAAAAGAGCACGGCTTCCTGAAAGTACTCAATGAGGCCGGAAATTAAAAATCTTAAGGATAGTGCACAGAAAGTACTAAAACCTGGGTTCCAAGTTAATAGTCAGCGTGCCATCTCATTCGAGAAAGTAAAGAACAATAGCACAGACTTCGGAGATTCAGGAGAAAACCATATCATTTAGCATTACTAGTCCACCGTTCTATCAAAACAAAATATGTTTAGAAAAGATAAGAAGAAGGACATTTGTGCACTGTTGAAGTGTTTTGAAGTACTGGATGATGCAAAAATGTTCTAGGAGACAACAACAAATCTGATTATGTCTAGATATGAGACTAGAAATGTTCAATATTGCATGAATGATACGACGATTATAGTACCTTAGATTAGTGTATTATTTGCGTATTTAAGGATGGTTAAATCATTGCAAGTTAACATATTATTCTTTTTGAGTTTTATTTTGATTATTATGTTTATTCTTAACAAAGTTGACAAATAAATTCAAAACCATAAATGACAAATAAATGTTTAGTATGCAATAAGTAATAATGCTGACCAAAAATAAACTGTAAAATTTATTTATACATAGAAATTATTGTAATAATAAACAAATAAGTGCATATAAATAAAAATAATTCATAATTAAAATAATTTTTATCTCTTATGTATATATGCATTTATCGACCATTAAAAAATCTGAATAAATCATCCTGCAATCCTCCATAGCGCAAATTTTGTTCCAATATATCTTATTAGGGCGTTTTATTTAAAATAGTAAGATCTAATACTGGAGAAAATATTAAATTCTTCTAATGTCTCTCTCTACGTGAAAATAAAAATCGCATTCCCTGAAAAGTTCAATATTCTGCATTTATCGAGTTTTGAAAAAAAAAAAAGCTCCTCAGTTTGGAAACAAAATACTTCAATACTTCAGTTCAATTTATTCAAAATTACATTTGTTAATTACAGAAAAACAAATGTTTAAACCTGAATTATGTAGGACATGTATCTTCCAAAAGTTCATTAGTGGCGTCTTATAGATATGTGTAATTGTAGTATTTTTGTTAATCTATTAAAGTGTAAACTTTTCAAAAATTTGGCTCATCTAACCATATACATATAAAGTTAGTGTCACAAATATTTTATTTATTTTTATAAACGGTTTTCAATGAATTATAATACTAAATATTTGCCAAAGTGTTCTGCAAAGACGGTTTGACTAACCGGAAAAGTTTCTGCAGTTAAAGTTAATGCAGGCAAATATCAGTACATGAACGTTCTGAATATTCCACCCATTAGTGGGCATACATCTTCAGCTTCTGAACTACCTAGGATTCGATCTTGGCCGGATCGCTGGATTTTTTCAGGCGTAAAAATCCTAAGTTTGGCTTTCTTCGGCATGAAAGTAAAGCCGTGGGAAACGTGTGTCGCACATTTACTACATGTAAAAAAATCCTCAAGCCTGAAAGAAGGGGTCTCTGTGCAAAATTTATCGGCCTTTTACTCCCTGAATTTAATGAGATGCTGATGACCTGAGATGTTAAAGAGCGTCCTTAAATAAACCAAATAAGTACCTAGGAGTCAGCTATATCAGGGGAAACCATGAACAAAACCAAGGCCAGGATGACCGCCCCAACGGAATTGAACCCGAAATCTCCGGAAGGTGAATCTCAAGCATTACCCTATGAACAACCTCACTTGGTTTACCAGATCTTAGTTTGAAGAAAAATTGCTGTATTCCAATCGAACAACACGATTTAACCAAGAACTGTTAAGTATTTCTATTAGGGAATAAAATGAAAAATATTACAAAAACGCTTTCATTCAAAATATTGATAGAATGTAAAGAAAGTATAGGCGAATAAAATGTTTTTAAATTCTTGCAAAAGTCAGCGCCTTCATTACATAACGTAAAAATAGTGTAAATTTAAAAATGCCCCTCACACAAAACCAGAACAAAAGGGCGAAACAAGAAACACGAAATATAAAGAAGAACAATCAAAAAAATCAACTCAAACCCAAAGATCTAATTAACAAAAGGTAAAGAAAATATACTAAGTTTTGCATCAGTTACATGTAACGAAATAGCCTATTATGTATGAATGAATGATAAGAGATGTTTATCATTCCTACCGTTTGAAGGAAATAAAAAAATACTCTTTTAAAAACCCGTTTCTTTAAGACAAGGACTGTTATAACTGCCTATGGTATTTCATTGAATAAAAATTATAACATTAAAACTGTAATATGCACGTTTATAACTTCAAATTGCAAATATGTTCCGATTTAGATATGTCTGTTCATATGTTAATACCATTTGTCTTGTATGTTGTTGATTTATAAAAGTGCACATATTTATACTGTTTTTCCGATCGCATATAGTATCGTGAATTGTTGGTCTCTAGCGGGCTGATATGGTGCGCGTTCAGTTACAGACTGCTGAGAACACTGCATAATGCGAGTATGACTGGGCTATCACTGAAAAACCATCACAGCTGCCGCGGAAGCCTATATCATCACGCCACATACACGAGACGCCTTAACGAGAGCTGCTTATGTAATGTTTAATATTTTACATCGTAAGCAAATAAACATAAAATGTCAACTTCTTTCCAATATAAAGTAAAAGATATTACATAATATTTTTGTTAGACTCCATTGACATACCTTCTTCAGAGTCAGGTTCTTAATTTTCTTCAATGCTTTAAAACCAACACTTTTAATCTCCGAAGTAGCTCGGAAATTATAATGTAATAATTATTTTAGATACATTAAAGCTAAAAATAAAGCTAACTCTTCAGGCATTTGGGAGCTGTTTTCGTTTTCGGACTAACAAAGTAGAAATATGAAAGGAAAAACCAATTTTAGAACTGTTAAACAAGCAACAGCTCTAGGCTGTCTAACAAATTTCGTTTTAATGCTATTACTTAACTAATTATTCTACGAAACAAGGAGCAGCCACAGAATGAATCCATAGCCAACTTTCAACGAATGCATGAGGGCATGTTATGAAGAAAATGTTTCAGCAATTGTCAGCCCTAGATGCCTATCTTAAAATGTGTTAGTAATAAGTTGCTTTGAAGCATTTTGAGAAGACAGCTGCGAGATATCTCCAACCACTTGCTTCTGGCCTATTGCTTACAAGTACTAAATGTTACTTTGATGGCGTAAATGAGTGCTTTCCCTTAATCCTGTTATCTTCTACGTTCTCCCAAGAGCTTTTTTTTTTTATTTTGATCGTTTCTTCTTATAACTGAGATGCACCTACGCAATGAAGAAATAAAAAATTGTATAACAACGATCATTTTTTAAATGTGTTATTTATACTTTCTTCAATTATTTCGGGTAACGTTTATGTTTAAAGAAAATAAATTACTGCTAGAATATGCAATGAGCATTACAATAGGCTTTTATATTTGCAGTTCTTGCAGTTTATTTAAAGCTAAGAGAATTTGTTACAAGGAATACAAATTTTGGCTGATAATCTTTATCTACATCGTTATTGTGAACCCAGGAGTTTTGGCCTTACATTTTTGGTTTCTTCTACTAACACACTGGTGCACTCTTGCAATTTTATGTTATAATATTTGATGACTTTTCAGTACCAAGTTTAGAAAATCCAAGCAAGAAAAACCAGTACCAACATTTCAGGTAGATTGAGGCATGCTGGGTGTGTTTCAGGAAAGATCACGCCTGTTGTGTCATTTAGCGGCGACTGCCTGGAAAAATTAATTGATGGGAAAATGTATTACGGCTGAATACGAGTGTTTTTTTTTTTTTTTTTTTTTTTTTTTGTCATTCTTATCTGCTTACAGTTGGCTGGTTCTTTTCCAACACTATTTGAAGAAAGATTTAGCTCATTTTCATTTCTGAAACAAGTTGAACAAAATGTTTACAGAATACAGCTCAAAGAATTTAAATTGAGCATCCGTCAGGGGATTTGTCTCCATTTCTAACGGAAAATATGCCAGTGATGGAAAAGGATTTTTTATTTATTTATTTTTATTTCATCTTTGCGATAAAAGATAATAGGAATTTTTGTTAAATATACTCACAAATGCTTTCTAAGCAGTTTCTAGGCATTAGATATATTTATAGTTCTACATTTAGATATATATAGGAATAACATGAAATTATACAACAGCCAATATGTCAATGGTATCTTATCACCTTTAGGCAAGACATCAAGATGTGTGGGCTTTTATGTATTTAAAAATATTTTCCGCCGTCATATTTCTACAATATATTTTTTCATACGGAAAAATACCGTGCCCCTTCCAAGGCCAACTTCTCTCGCTCCGCTTTCTCAAAGTATTGCTCTCAGACGGGCTTACGAAGTCGGTGGCAGAGGTAAGGGGCCACATTGTATTCTGCAGCACACTGTTGCCAGTGTTGCTAATATGCCAAAGGTTAGCATTCCTTTAGTCGCACGGCTCTAAAGTTTAAAAATGACGGAATACATGCTTCCGATTAAAGCTACGTTTTGTCTTTACTGTAAATACACGGCATTGCAGGACAATAAAGTTTCGTGTAGATCAGGCGCAGTTCCATAAAGTCCCTGGAAAAACTAGCACAGCGGGCAAGCCTTTTGTGTCTTTCTCAACCTGTATGCACAATCCACAGTGCGTTTCCGCTTCTAGACGAGTGAAATTGGTTAACACGTGCTATATCCAATAATAATTATTTGCGCGTTTGATTAGTGCAGTGAAGTGCATTTTGTCCTCCAATCGTTCTACATGTTTATTGAATAACTTTCAAGATTAGCGTTTACTGTTAATGGCGACCGTAACAGCACCAGTAACAAGGAAAGAGATGATTCAACAATAATTAATATGACTCGAGCTCCTGAATGGATGGATGCATGCAGTGTACTGTAAGTAGACAACACTTTTCAGGGCATTGAGCAGCTTGACCAATCAGCGTAAGTACTTATTACAACACCACGTCATGCCCCTCAGTTAGTGAGAGGTAAGCTATGATAAGTATCAAGGACTTTATGGGAGTACATGCTCTCCCAAGCATTTGCTAAGTGATAAGCACAAACAGCAGAAGATTATTTAGAACTGATCTTAAGAGACCCAAAGTGTGAAAGAGTGCAACCATGCGACAAATAAAACAAAATTCATTACAAGGGATAATTTTGCTCCTAGAACTGAAAAAAGTTTTCTTTAAGGGGAATATACCGCTCCAGAAATAGGATAGCTCCTCTGGATGAATTAATATTAAGTATGTCGAATTTATAACTCTTGATACTATATTATTATAAGCATTGTCATTTCAGAAAGATTACTTCTTACATATATTTTAATATTCTTCTTTAACAGGTGCTGGAAAGTTTCAGTAAGTTAGGTTTAATGAAACTACCATTGGCTATTTTATCATCTTAATTATTCTATATCCTTTCCATTTCTGTCATTTATTTTAATACTAATGTTTATTGCATTATTTTTTCCTGTTTATGTATTATTTAAACTTAAATTCATAACTGTCCTTTACTTTATGTGGATATAAATTGAAGATTTATACATACTTAAATGATATAATCTAAGTTTTTAGTAATGGAAAGTAATGAAATAAATTAGATTATAACTAAATATTGAGTTCACTAGTTTTCACATTTTTCATGGGTTAAATAAGTAATATATTATTTGCTCTAAGATGTGTGACATAAACTCAGCAGTGTAGATGTCATAAGTTTAAATATTTTTTTTTTGATTGATTTATTTAAGGACGCTCTTTAACAGCTCAGGTCATCAGCGTCCCATTCAACTCAGGGCGTGAAACGGCCGACAAATTTTGCTCAGAGGCCTCTCTTTCAGGCTTGAGGTTCTTTATCGTGCCGTAAATGTACGACACGGGACCCACGGCTTTACTTCCCTTCCGAAGGAAGCCATACTTACGATTTTTACGCCCGAAAAAATCCATCGGTCCTGGCCGGGTTCGAACCCGCGTTTTGGGTATAGGAGGCAAGTATGGTAACCACTACACCACCAGGACCGACAAGTTTAAATATTTGTCTATATGATTTGTATCATTGATTGCATTATTACGACGGTTGAAAATTTAGTAGAACTCTCACAATTAAAATAAAAAAACTATTCTATTCTATTTTATTGATAATATAGAGAAGTAGGTCCTAATGCACAAAGAAGAAACATATCAAGTGAAAGCAGACGTTTTGACTATAGAGGTTTGTTATTATTTGATTAAATAACGGTTCGGATCAATCGATGTGAATTTATTGTGTTATTTCGTCCTCTTATATATGATAGATAGGTTATTTCCCTGACCCACACTCAGTGCTATAGTTTTATTTGTCGACATAAACGAAATTATTGAAGAATTAACAAACAAGTAACAAATAAATAAATTAATTAATTAATTAATAAAGTTATAGTATACAATCAATATTCGGAAGTTTACGCTGAAATAAATCATAAGATTTAACAACAACCAATAAAGAAATTGCTTTTATACTACAAACTGGGCGTACGACATAAAGGAAAGGAATGGGAAAATTACAAAGAATCAGTGATAAAAATTATGTGGAACGCAACAGCTATGTTAATGCAAGAAAAAGTTTACAATGAGAATTACGAAAAGTATATGCATTCACGGATATAGTATTCAAAGCAGAGAGGTGCACGGGAATTGCAATTATATCAGAATATCAAACTCGGCCGGAAACAATTATTATCGCAGGCATTGGGTTCTTAAGCACTTAATATCAAGTTAGACACACCCAAACAGGTAGGGCAGCACAAACAAAGCGCGAACACAACCTATTATCAGCCGGCGCTCGGCAGGGTAACAGCTGATTAATGACGGGGGTCAGGGGAGAGGGAGATTTGTAACTCGAGACTTATTGTACACCGCCGGCAACGATGGTACACAAACTTAGCACATAAGCACGAACTACCTGATGTAGCATATAAGTTACCACCATCAATGCCAGTATTCGTATCCCTCTCACCTCTTGTCTATAGTACAGCGCCAATATAACTTCATTCTGGTTTTAGTGCTTAGAAATTCCGATATAATTATGAGTAAAAGTGCTTCAGAAGAGTTCAAAACCAAATTCAAGTCCAAAATCGTTCTTCAGGGATTATCTTGCGGAATACAACAGTAAAATCTGATAGTTTTACTAATATAATTTAATTTCTTTTTTAAACTCATGTTTGTGGCGATATCATTGTTTCCAGACCATCTGTTTCGGAATAATTATCATGCCAACTAACATTCGATAACCTCAATTAAGTTACCGGAAAGCTATCAGCACTCATGTTGTAGATGATAGTATTGTAACTTACCGGCCTAAAGTAGGTCTGTGTGGTCAATATTCCGCATTACTCTGCTATGGAAAGTGAAATCCAAGCAATTAGATAGTATAACATAATGCGCTATGACCGAAAAGCAAGCAGAAGATAATAAATGTAAGAAAAAAAGTAAACATCCCATACATCAGCTTTGCTATGAAGTATGTTGTGAAATTATATTTTAAAAACTATATTAAAGAACATAACTAAAATAATACACATAAAAGTTGCAAAATGCTGCAGAACTGTAATAGAAAGACATGAAAATGGATGTAATTATAACCGGATTATATTAAAATCTAGCCAATATATAAATTTGACTTTAATTCACACACAATATGACATGATACAGAAGTAAGGAGGATAATTAACTTTTGCGGCCATGTTAAGCTGTAACGTTCATCATTGCTGTGCTAGTGGCCCGACAAAGCAGAGATGAGAACAATTGACTAAAGGGAAGGGCGGTGGACTAATGAAATTACAGGTAATTACCCCACAGCTGTAGGCAGTGGCTAAAACAGTGAAATGAGATCACTTATGCCAGAAACTTAATTAGATTACCTAAGTTTATTAGCATCTTTCACCCTGCATTCTTTGAACACAACAGAAAGGGTTTCACATTTCCATGAGACCTAACGATGAGAATTTCATATTCATTCTTGTTCTCGAAAGCGACGTGACGCAAAATTTAATTCCAAACCTAACGGTATATTTTCTACGGTGCAGACTTCCTCTTTTTCTCTATCTAATTTATATTCATAAAGCTGCAAGTAGGCTAGTGTAGCGTTGCATGTCGATCACAGCTGTTACCCAATTATTTCCAAGAGGCCAGAACCTTGTCATGTCATTTCACTCAAGGAAAATGCGGATTTATAAACTCCACTTTTCACTAAGCTTTAGGTTTAGGCAACATTTAATATTTTGCTCATCGGCACTTTTTTCACGTCACATACTGCACTCTCAGTAACAAATATTTGCATATAACAACACAACGGACCCATTCTTCAGCATTGGTTTATTAAAGAACAGATCCAGTTATGCTAGTATCATACTGGTTGATCATTTGCATATCGAAATATTCCACATCATAAAACCTGAAAAAATGTCGTTTAAAATCAGAAATGGCTTTATCAAGTATGACAAATTTTGTCCAATTTAGCAGTAATTTACTTGAAGCAGAAAACCAGATTTTTATAAATATGGATAAATAATATAATCGTTTATCAATGAAAGGCAAACGAATTGAATTACAATAATATTTTCACAAATCGCATTTATCGTATAATGCTAAAGGGCTACTTTTCAAAATGTATTTTTTAAACTTTTTATATTAAAACATACGATCAAAAGCAAAGCAAATTCTATTTATATAGCTTGATTCCAAAAGCGATTGAAAGCGTGGTGTATCTAATGCGCCAAAGTGCTTAAGTGCGTGGTGAAGTTGGTGAAATTGTGGAAAATGAAATTATAAGTGTGCTGGATAAAAATCCGGGGTACCACTTCATTTGCGTTATTTCTGAAGTGCTAACTGTTGATACTTTAACACATTATATTTCGAAGAACTGACATCTAGTAGCATACTTAAGTCACTAGATTTCAGTTCTAGTGACTTAAGTAAGTGATTGTAAGTGCCAATGTTGAAAAATTTTTTCAAAATACAAGAATGTTCTTGCCGATAAACACCGTTTCTTTACTTTTGAGAGTGTACATTGAAATCTACGAAAATTTCAGAATAAGATGGCTACACTTTTACTTTTGATTTTTCAGTTTATTTTCGTTTCATATATGAAGTAAAACGTATATTTTACAAATATTAGTAACTTAATATAATGAAGCAATGACACAGGCTAGCCTACATTAGTTAGGTCATTTTGGGTCATTTACAGGTAATTTTAGAGGTATTTTAGGTCATCAATATCCGGGCCCTGATAATAGCTGCGGTTCTGCACTGGGTCATTTTGGATGCACATTAAACGTTCGTTCAACCATAAACGGAGAGATTTGATTTATTTTCGAACGCTCTGTAACATCTCAGGTAATCAGCATCCCATTCAATTCAGGGCGTGAAATGGCCGAAAAAGTTTGCTCAGAGGCCTCTTCTTTCAGGATTGAGGTTATTTTTCGTGCAGTAAATGTACACGGCTTTACTTCCCTTCCGAAGGAAGCCATACTTAGGATTTTTATGCCCGAAAAATCCATCGATCCTGGCCAGGTTTGAACGTAGAGCATGGTAAATCAGAGCAGTCCAAGCTACAATTAAGCCATCTCTGTAGATTATTTATACAGTAGATTCGAGTTTAAATACTTGGTCGTACTGTGCATACTACATGGGTTAACCATCCTTTCTCAAAATAATAAGTTCTGTAGACATGTCCATCAAAAAACGCAGTTTGAACCTATAACAAAAAATTAACAATACAAAAGTGTGTTAAATAAAACACTCACCTAACAACCTACCCATCTACCTATTAGTAATCCGGACTTTATTTCCAAGAATAGTTCTGATAATCCGTTACTGTGTTTACAGCTAAACTTTGTATTACCCTCTAGCACAGCTCAGGCCCTAAGTTCCTATCAACTGGCGAGCTGGAATTCAATTTTTAATAGGACCCAGCTGTTTAAATGATGTCATTTCCATAATTTTCCTTGTACCTGAAAAGGGAATGTCAAGTAATTATAGGCGCTGATTTATGTCAATTAAATTCATTAACCTAAGGATATGCTAGTAAGGACATTTTTACCAGTTATGAAACGCTATACCATTACCAAAGTGAAGATTCTGGTTTGCCTTGTTTTAACTTCTGATATTTCCAGGCTCTTATGAGCGCATGCTCATGATTAGTGATGGAACATTTTTTGACTATGTGCACAAAGTTGGCTTAGCATTAACCGTACAGTACAACTGATCCTCAACTGTTTCTAGCGTTCCAATGTAAACAACAGTAGGTTTGAGCATTGCAACCACAAACTCTAACCCGTTCCCTTTGTTGTCATGTACCTTAGGACGCATCTGGCTTATGCTGATATCTTGTTTCCGAAAGAATTGTTCCATCTGTACTTCTATCAAAAGACAAGTAGCCTACTTAAATCTCCTACTGTCAGAATGGCAAAACATGGAGACCAATACTGCACGATATTGCAGTATTTCAGGTTCATAATTCTCCGTGTGATTGAAACACAAACACTTCCCGATTTAATATCGAACAGCGAGTCCATGCTCGTTAATCGTATGTGCTTAATTTCACTGTCTTACAAATGCAAATACAAATTTACAAATGTTACAATATCCATTTGCCTGATTGTGTCACATTATTAAAAAATAAAGTTTAGAATTTGTGAGAGAGGAGTGTTTGCCTAAATGTTTTCGGTTCTTTATCCGAAATAAGATTGTATTTCGGATAAAGAACCTTGCATATAATTTCTTAAGTCCCTTTACACACAGACCTAAAGCTATCGAAACTTAAAGCTTGTGCGCAAGATATTCCTTGCTGTCTCTTTCAGTAATATCGTATTTTAGGTATGAGTTTCCCCAGGGCCTTGGCCTTTCATTGCTGTAGAGCTGTCACGTGGTCAGTGCAACACAATGGCACCTCTACTTGCTCACCCAACATTATCCACTAACTGTCCGACTGTCCTTATGAGCTGAATGGACTCTGTTCTAAATCCCCATTTTCGTGAAAGTTCCTCAAGAGTTTACGTTTTTTATTACTTTCAGTCATTTCTTACCATGCACAAAATACAGGCATTGTTTTACACGGTGTTTAAATATATTCGTTCTATGACAAGATTGGATTTTTTTCAATAATAGGGATGTTCCAAATGGGGTCACGATAACCTGCATGCATTTCAGCACTTGTTTACACATAATAAATGGGACAATTCCATTTCATGTTTATAAATATGCCCAGACTCTAGAACAGGAAAAATTTCAGTGCGCAAGACACGGCTTCCAACACTGAAGGTGTATGCTATAGAATGAAATAATTAAAGGAGGTGGCGGAAAAGCCGTGGAATGGAAATATCTATCCAATATTAGCCTAAACCCAGGGACCAGGGGAAGAATAGGATGGACGGTCTCGAGGGATTTGAACCCGAAACTCCTAAATGGAAGTTTGAAGCGTTACCGCCCAAACCACCCCGCTCGGTTAAATGTGGGATAAAGTGCTGATATAAATTCATTAAAACTGTCATGGCGGAACTATCATAAAAATAAGAAGTGATCCCATTCACTTAAAGAAATCTAGTAATATAAGACTGTAAATAATTAAATATGATGTATAACTAGTAATAATACCAAATAATTTTTAAACATCAGTTCATGATTTTGATAATACCGCGCGATCAGTTTTGTTCTCCCTCAAGGTTCTGACTATGGGCGAACCTCATCGTTAGCCGGCAGCTGGGTCTCGGTGACTAGCGGGAGGGTAAAGCAATAAAACAAACGAACTATACGACAATACACGAACCAATTTAAGAGACTCATTACCTAAAAAATTATCAAATGAGGTTTTGAAACAGTCCGCCTTCATTCTCCACATATTTTGGCATCTCTTCAGGAAATTATTCATACTCGCTGTATTTTATTTTGAAAATTGCAAACAATTTCTGGACAATTATTATTTTTGATTTATTGTATGGTCTGCAGGTTCGTCTAGTATACGGCATTTTTTAATTTACCTCAGAGATAATAATCACAGGCTTTTAAGTCGGGGGATCGATGAAGCCACAAATGCCTACTAGCTCTGTATTGTAGAAATACATTTTGAATTGTTCTCATGGAATTATTCGCAGTATGAGCAATGGCAAAGTCCTGTTAAAAATGCATGACCACGCTCCCTATAGGTTGATTCTCTGTAAGGGAGAATTGTGGAGTTCATATAAGTAGTAGAGTCAAAAAAAAAAAAAATAGTCCTTTGATTCTTTCACCCCAGAGTTAACACACATGAATCGTATATAAAGACGCGCTGTGCCGAAGACATAATACACTTTATGTATACTGTCGAATTAAGAAACGAACCCACACCCGGAAACAGCTGCACTATAATTCTGACAGTCCGCAAGGTCAACAAGTAAGCAAGCAATATTGCTACCCCGCGTCAAACGAGTGGGGGATCGCTCATAGGATAAAACATCACTGATCGTACGGTATTATTTCATAATCTTTCTTTTATCACATTTGTATTCTCTATTGTACAGCCTTTCTCAACTCGAGATAAAAGTAACAAAACTGAACCACGAAAAAACGTAACATATACCGAAATTACCAAGGTGAAAAATGTAATTGAAGGTGGAGAAAAACGTAATTGAACTTTCCAACCGTAAGGAAAAAAGAGTGCACTAATATTTTCAGAAATGTCAAGTATAGAACCTGGGGCAGCCCTGCTAATGCGCCACATTTATGAGAGAATGACAGCAGAATGGTGTATAAGTGATCAATGAAAACTTTTATTCGAGAAACGCATTGGCACTATCAACAGCAATTACATCTGGCTACCTTTGTCAGCTCCTCACACATTCCGTAGCTAGTAAGCGGTTTATACTACAAAGCATACGTTTTAAATTCACATAGCCGCGAGATAAAAGTAGGACTTCACGTCACGTGTATAGAATTGCATTTTTTGCGCCCCAACTACTTCTAGAGGATCCTTCTTTCCAATAGTATGCTCGGTCGTGTATTGGCTTTCCGACAACTGCAGCAAATAAAACTTTCTCATACAGAAGTTTGAAAGCGCGACGTGGGCTTGAAATGTTTTCTGAACTTTTAACTTAAGAGATGCACAATAAACTAGTCCATATTTTATAAGATGTCATGTGAGTTTTTAGGTGATCAAGGATTATTTTTGTTCTTTCACCTGAGCTAACAAATATATATATATTCTCTTTCAGTTCAGATTGATGATTGACGTACAGTAGCCTACTTTGTTGTTAATCCAAAGGTTCGAGGAAGGTACATGAACAAGTACCTTGTGAATTAGACTTGCACAGAATTTTTTATGTCCCTAGGTATTATATAATTTAAAAGAATATGAATCATATAGTTTTAATACCTGACATTTGATTTTATTATTTTCTAGAAATTTCAACTTCGCATGACAGTTATAATTTTTTTTTTAATTTCGTTGATGCTAGCCACAATTGGCTAAAATATAATAACAGTGCCTTTAACAAACACAGCTGTGTTCTTTCCTAAGTTCCAACATTTTCTTTGCAATCGTTGGAACAAAATATATTGACAGACAAAATATAGAGGAATAAATCAATTAATAAAGATTCCTCAATTTACAGGTATGTAATCCTGAAACCACAAATAATACATACCTGATTCATTGTGAGAAATCTATATTATTGTTTCTTTTTATCATAAATTTTAAACATATGATTCTTTGGTCTTACACTTTACGTTTGTTACTGCAACGGGTGGCAGAGGTCGTTAAGGCGCGGACTCGTGATCGGGTAGTCTGGGGTTTTTTCCAGGTTTTCCTCAGTCCTCATAAATGGCAAATACCGGGGAGGTACCGTAAACTTGGCCTGGAACGTTTCTTTCCTTAAAAAGTCATCTTTCCCAGTTCATCATTCCGTTTCATGTAACACCGGTATCCATGCCTGTAATGCTTTAGCAGTAAAAACGGGGGTTAAACACTATTAAAGTTGAAAGTTTGACACCAATTTCGAAACTACTGGCTTGTCATAAAAATTGGTTCTATCGTAAGTTCCACCGAGGTGTCTGTCATATATACCAGTTTTACTGCCAATCATTCCTCCAAGATAATACACTACCACCCTCAGATAATCCTAAACCCAAGATCGCGGGTTCCATCCCGATCTTGGGATTGAAGGATTTTATCGGTCGTAAAAATCTTAAGCATAGTTTCCTTCGGAAGAGAAGTATAGCCGTGGCTCTTATGTCGTACATTTCGGGTATGTTAAAGAACCTCAAGCCTGAAAGAAGAGGCGTATGAGCAAAATTTATCGACTGTTTCACACCCTGAATGGAATGGGACGCTGATGACCTGAACGTTAAAGAGGGCTCATAAATAAGACAAATCAGCAAACACTATAAAGGTCTAAAGGCCTTCAAATGAGCACCTTGAACTTGTCTTAACCATGTAATGATTACTTATTCAATTCGTTAGGAACGGTTTAAACTCTCCCACACATTAAAATATTAATCTCGGGCAGCTGACGGGCTTCTATGGACAATATAACTCATCCTTTGCAGTAGAAGCTCTTTATTATACTTGTTTAATACGCATTAACGAAGTTTCGCTGCTTCTAAAATTCTAATGCTTTAAATAATGTTGCACTAATGTATTCATATATTGAAATTAGACCAGAAGTCATATATAGAATCCTCATTCTTCTACACAATCATAAATTGATCTTGCCGACGAGAAGCTAATGTGTAAGGACCTCAGTACTGCTGAGGTAATTCATGTCGCGTGATCGGGACTCATTGCGCGCATTTTTGATAGTAATTAATACTGTATTTAAAAATCACATTAGATCCTACAAGTGCCTGCCCTGCTCTCTCAGGCATGCCAGAAGCATTTTAAAAATTTTTGAGACACTCGACACAATTCATCACGAATATTATAATGTGTTTGCGGAATATTTTGTTCTAGGTTGGTACAGCAATAATTTAATATGGGTGAAAATGCAACAGCTGAGTGGAGTTATACGCACTACCGAGACAGATATACCTACTTGCTGGGTGTTAAAATCTTTCGAGGAGAATATTCTAATGTAGTCCATTGCATCAAGCTTTTCCTTTGTTTATGTTTTATTTATTTGGTTTATTTAGACACGCCGTTTAACACCTCGGGTCATCAGCGTCCCATTCAATTTATAGGGTGAAACGGCGTACAAAATTTGCTTAGAGATTTTTTTATGTGTCGTAAATCTACACCGAAAAAATCCATCGATCCTAGGCTGGGATTGAACACGCGATCTTGTATTTTCGAGGCAAGTATCATTATCACTAGACGACCAGGATCGACTTTTCTTTGTTAAAATGCAATTTTCAACTTCGGTGATAATGCCTCGTGTTCGAGCTTTGTTCTTCAACCCGAAAATTGAACTTCCCGTTAAGGATTTTCTACTGAAATTTTATCACAAAATTATCTCCTACAGTATTTTTACCATTTTTAGCATATAGCAATTATAAATATATATTTTTATGCTAGTGTGCAACTCACAATACACAAATACATACTATAATGTGTACAGAAATACAAGTGAAATAGTTGGTGGGATAAATGCGACCTAGAAAGCTCATTTACCTACGTCAGCGGAACTTTTTAACTTCCGTCTTACCCGGAATCGCACGTCCACTGAAGGTCAACCGGTTTAAACTAGGGTATAAAAATGGCGATTGCTTAGCGGAATGAGGACACCGTATACGCAAGATAATATGTGGTTTAAGACAATGGAATTAATTTGAAGTATGGAAAAGCGTTAACGGTATATTAAAGTAGCTTGCAGAGTAACATTTGCAATAAAATAACCATAGGCATTACCCCAGGTTCTCCACATTTATCTATCCTTGCAGGTTTTTATAATTGTGTATTTTACAACTTTCTGTTTCATCCCTCTTTCAAATGTACATAAAACTGTCCTTTCAAACTTTCCGAATTTTCTTTGCATTCGTGCCACATTAAAGCTGGGTAGGCAGAGAAATGAATAAGTATATTACAGAAAATACTACCATAAAAGAAATTACTGCTTGATAAAAGGGGCGAAGTTTTCACATAAGATTGTAGTCTGCAGGTTGCATTAATATCTAGGGGCTCGCTCCAGCAGCGGTATTGGAGAATATTTTTATTTTATTTTATTTTATTCAGCTGAATATACCATGCTAGATTTGAATAACCGTGAAGTACTTATTGAAATGAATATGAAGAATTGTAGAAATGTTTGGAATGAGAACCCATTCAGCGGACAGGGTTAGAATGTGAAAATACCGAGTACGTACATATTTCTAAAGAGCATTTAATTTATGGAACATCTCTTTGGTGATAATATGACAAATTTATCCTATTATGCAAAGGTATCTTCTCTGTACTTATTTATTTAACAGTTTTTATTCTTCTTACTCGAGCCGATTTGCAGTTTGTAGGCAAAATATCCATTCTCAATATTTGTAGTTTATTTATTCCTAGAGATATTTGAAAATATCATTTCATCATCACTACTGCTTACATCTACATCGTTAACGTGTAGACATGTTTAATACTTGATATTATACATTCAGCAGTTATTAATTAGGTAAAAACAAGAACGTGTTAAAGAAAAGGATGGATCTTGTGAAATCTTGAAGAATATTTTATCAGTGCACCTACAATATAAATATTTTCATATCAGAATTGAAGCCCTCACTCGTGTTTAAAATTACTTCTGCTAGTTATCTTTTAACTGATGTTATCACAATGTAACTCTAATCAATAAAGACAAGTACCTTATTGTTAGAACTGAAACAAAACCTACTATATCAAAATACTAATACAGCTACATTCCGTGCTACCATGCACTGCGTCAGAGTTAGGGCTAGAGGATACAATAATAAGAAGTTTTTAAAACCTCATCCTTTTATTCTGTGTTTTACGTTTCGGCCACTATGCATAGTTCAGCCGTCGGCATCCGTACTTCAAAGCCGCTTACGCCCTTGATGTTCTTGAACGTCGCTTTTTAAACCTGTATCCTATTTGAATTTTCTGGTTCAATGCAAACAAAACGACACAAGTGAAAACATACATTAAATTGGCGCAAATCCGGAATGTCCATCAACAAAATTACTCCAAAAGTGTGAATTTCGAAATGTAAACGAAAACATTAACAATGAAATCAGAAACATTACGGTGACCGAACATTTTATATTTTCCCTAGCTTAAACATTCACGTGCAAGCTTACGTTAATTTTTAAGCGGTATGATAGATTTATTTAGTGGTAAGAAATTTAACTTTCCAAAATGAAGTTGCAACGTGTCTAATATTCAGTAGCTACATCAAAGTGCACATAAAGGGCAACTGCATTCTATAAATTTTGAAGATCGATTAGAATGTTGTGTACCAACAATCCAACGATTCACTTTGACTGGTAGCAGAAAAACCCAAGTTGGTCGCCGTAGAACTGTACAAGAGCGGTAGCTGTTTAAGTATTTTAAAAAGTTCGATCACCAAGACTGGATTGGGTTTGATTAGGTTGGATTGATAGGGAAAGAGAAGGAATTTTGTGTACTTCAGTCGTACTCAAGGGCCCTATCCCTCAAATGGTGGCACTTTCGGGAGCCACCGCCATGCAGCTCATAGAACCAGATCACCTCGCATGGCACTTTCCACCCTCGTGCAAAGCAACAGAGTGAAATGAGGTGGAATGGGAGAGATGTATCGGGGAAAGAAAAGATTCAGCCCAGAATTCCGTAAGCGACCAGGGGAAACCACGAAAAAACCAATATCAGGATGGCGGCCACAAGGAATTTGTACCCGAGACCTGAATTCGAGTCTCGAGCGTTACCGCTTGAGCCATTCCGCTCAGTGATGACTTAATGACTGCATTGGAGCAGAGTAAGGAGTGTTTTCTAGTGCCACTCATAATGAAAATCAAGATGGCTGCTGCATTTGTACAGAAACAACAGACACCTCAGGGGATTTCCTTCACAAATGAGAAGCATTTTACATTTGAAGAGTGCTTTAACCGCCAAATTAATTCCGTTTATGTTTCAAGCTCTTTAGATACTTATGAGAAAGTTGCAAATGTTCATGGAGACAGACTCGTTTCTCAGTCACAGTTTAGTTTAACGGGGTTTCACCGAACTTAATTTTTTGAAAACCAGTACCAGAATACATGTAGAAACTACGCTGGAAACTCTATCTCTGCAGTTAAACCAAATCATACTGGGGGGGGGGAGAAAGAAAGAAAGAAAGAAAGAAAGAAAAGGGGGGAAAACGCTGAAATTTCCATTACAATTCTATCCCAGCTCACATGCCGAAGGAGTCAGAGTATCCGATTTCATTTCCACTGCTATCTGCTAGTTCTGATCTCAGCTCTGAACTACAAACTGTGGTGAGTGCTAGAGGTGATTGTAAATTTGTGATGCTCCTTTGTTACAGTAATGATGAACTGTCTCGCTGTAAAAGATGAATGACTAGAAAAACTCCCTATGTGTCAATGGTAGTGTTGAAAATTTTGAAAATTGATTGGTATTCTTTGGGTGCAATATATGTGAATATAAAGAACAGAATGAAATGTAAAAGTTTCGATTAGTATTCCTGTTATTCACAAAATAATTTTAATGGTATTTAGTATGTCTTCCGATTCCTTCTGTGGTGTCGATATAACGGATGATGAACACTAAGCTTTCTACACAGAAGATACCAATGTTTTGAAGGACAGTTTCCAAATTAAATTGAGCAGAAGATCTCCATATTAAAAAAATCGTAATTACTGTTCATAATATTCCGTCCGTAACATGTCGATGTATTTAATAAAAGAGCACGGCATTCCAAATTTTTACTAATTTAGAAGAACGTGTCTCTCGGAATTCCCATCGTTTTGGGTGCAATGCTTTTTCTGACTGTATGTTCTAAGATATTTTTAAAATAAACATGAGGAACGGTATAAACCTTAAGGAAATACTACATGCTGTCGAAGAGATTTTTGTACCACTTTTTGGCCACTGAATATATTCTTTTTTCAGGCCAAGAAACGGCACATGAATGAGAATGGAATATTTTTTTTTTCAGTAGTGTTTAACGCCCGTTTTTACTACTGAGGCACCACAGGCGGTGGACACTGATGATACATGAGATGAAATGATAAATTGGGAAAGGATATTTTTATTTAAGGAAGGAAGCGTTCCAGGCCTAAGTTTAGGTACCTCCCCGGCATTTGCCAGTTATGAAGACTGAGGAAAACCTGGAAAAAAAACCCAGTCAGGGAGGACGGTCCTGGCGGGATTCGAACCGCAGACCTCCCGCTCACGAGTCCGTGCCTTAACGACCTCGGCCACGCGTGGCGGTGAGAATGGAATATGAACCCAGTGATTCGTATATAGGCATTGCAATAGATTGATGCACGATATTTGACTGCTGTTTTTTCAGATTCTATTATACCATTACTCATTTTCTACTGTAGTATCTCTTATCGGAAGTAACGGGAGTGAAAATTACATTCTTTTATCCCGAAAAAAAAAACTAATTCCGGGTACCTGAGCACTTCCAATTGTAGTAGTTCTAAACCTAGTTATAATTACAGGTAAGCAAGTTTTCAGACTATTGTACGAGGGGTAGTTATAAAGTTTTAATTATCACCTGGAAAAAATCAATCTGCGGCAATGAAACTTGGTGAGATGTTATTCCATCTGTACATATTCTCCCTTCAATGGGGCATGTTTTCTCCAATGATGGATGACTTGGCGGAGAACTTTGTTGTAGAAGTCTGCATTTGGGCTGTTCAGCCCAAATAAGCAGCATATGTGATTGCGTCCTGTGCAAAATGAGCGGGGTTGTTGTCGTGGAGCTAAAAGACCTCCTTGGGCAGCTTCCCGCGACGCTTCGTCTGACAGTCTCCCATAACCTCGTCAGAAGATTTCGGTAGTATGATCCTGTGGTGGTTTGCCTCTTAGGACCATAATCTCTTAGCACCACACCATGGCAGTCCTCCCCCCCCCAAAAAAAAACACACTCAGCATCACCTTGCCCAATGTGTTTCGGCGGCGGTGTATCCACATGTTTCCACTGCTTGCTTTGCCCCTCTGTCTTGGGATCATGATGATATACCCGGCATTCGTCCATGGTGATCAGGCGGCTAAAGGAATCATCTGGGCTGGGCTGACGCAGCTGCAACATTTCCGCTACGGCCTCGGTCCGGTGGCCTTTTGAATGGGTGTGAGCAGTTGCGCAACCCCATGATCGGCGACTTTATCATGTTCAAAATGTCATGCAAGATGTTGAAAACTGATCCATGATTGATTTTCACTTTTTCCACTGTTGCCTCGATTGTGATACGCCAGTATTCGAACATCGGGGCCTGCACTTCTCTTGCGATTCCTGGTTCTTCACAGAGAGATGGTCTGCCACTTCGTTCTTGGCCATTCGGACTTGTTTGACTATACTGAAAGCGTCTGTGACATATGATGGTACATTGTTGTCGTGCATTTCCAGCAAAGCATGGATTGTTGCAGCATTGCTCCCCTTCAAATGCAGAAACGAATTACCGCACCATACTAAACTTTGTCAATGGGCTGCGACATTTGGTTTTGGTTCCTCTAGCGACGTGCTACGGTACTGTAGTGCAGTGATTTCAATGTGTACCAGGATTGTAGACATTATATGCAAAGAAACAAAAAAATAATTACTTAACTTAATTTTTTCCATGCGATAATTAAAACTTTATTATTATCCCTCGTACTAAACGGAAAACGTAATGTTGTATTTAGGTTAGCCAATCCCTGCGCGTAAGGGAATTGCCACACTTACTGGATGGGTATGTGCTATTGCGAACCTTACATCAAAGAGACCAATTTAGGACTTTTTCAGAAATTAACAAGTGTACTACACATGGAACTAGATAATTTTTCAAAATAATATGTACCCACGATACATAATATTCCCACTTTGATTACAGAACGTATGTTTATGTGTAGAGAAAACAAGTGCATTAATTTCTTGTTTCATTTTAAGCACAAGCAAACACTAACCCATAAATTTATCTAAACTCTATCTTAATACAGGCTGCAAAACTGTTTTGTGTACATATGCATTTCAAATGTGCATTACATCAGGCTCTTTGCTTTGCTTCTATTGAGCTTATTGCTGAGTAGCGACAAGTCAGTATAAATTACTATCTCAGGAATATCTCACTAAGTACTTATAGTACAAATCAGAGGCTTGTACACCTATATTCAGAATGTTAAACCTTTTCTGGTTATAATATTCTCAAAATTGATTTTAAGTATGTTTTTAGTGTAAAATAGAAAAGCTGTCCTCTCAGTTATTACATTTAACAAAGAAGTACTATAAATGACTATATAGCGGGGCGGGGATTACAAATGATTTTACACAGCTTGAAGCATGTTCCACCTTCATACGCCATTAAGTTTTGCATCTGCTTTACATACCGCAATAATGCAAATTATCTCCATTCATTGTCAATGGAAGTTTTATTAATGACATCTCCTGAAGTAACTACCAGTTTCAGCAATAAGTAAGTGCAGTTTAAGACATCAAAATATTCGCCACTAGAAGCTTAATTGTGTCTAAAGCCACGACAATGTTCCCGACAGCTTCTGGTATTGTGAATTACAAATGCATGTCTGGAGTCCAGTCACAATAAATATAATCTGCTACAAATATCACAGCTCTATGAACGTTCCTGAACAGCATTCTGTTTATGAATACTTCGTGAAGAAGTAACAGTAAAATACACGCTCAAAGCTATCATTCTAGCCGTTCAGTGGATAGTCTTGTAGTGGACTATTCATGAACTACGCCTGACATCCATATCATCCTCGGTGTTAATAAGCTTTTTTTTATTGCTTACCTAAATGAAACCGTATTATTTATGTTAACAATTGCAGAAATTAAGCTTTAAATGGAAAAAGTTATTCTCTGTTTACGGGAAAATGTTATACGAGTTCAATAATGTAAAAACATATTAATAAATTTATTTTTCAGACAGCATATTTTAAATAAAATTGCAAAAATAGTTCTAAGCAATGAGTGAACGAATAAAAGTATTAATGCATATATATATATATATATATATATATATATATATATATGCATTTTTCACTAAACAGTGTAACGATAGAAAGGAGAAAGGATATTGTTCATTATTTAAAAAGCAAAAAATTAAGAACTTATATTTTATTATTGCCTATTTTTTAAAATGAACTACCCATAGTCTGCCTTAACAGACTGAAGAACTGTGAAACACCTTGAGAAAACCATAATCGGATATGCTGATTGGTTCAAGTATTTTAAAATGTTGACTTGATATTGATAAATAACATAAATTATATCGCCTTCGGCCAATAAATCGCCTGTGGTGCCCCTGTAGCAAAAACGTGCGTTAAACACTATTCATTTATTCCGCCAATAAGCCTTTAAAACAGCTCGAAACGTTTATGAATGATAATTTTTATAAATTTGAAATGTGTATTCAGGAGAATCCTAAAGAACAGACCTGGTAGCAACAAAAGCAGCAAGCCCTATCATAATTCATTTCTCCTGACGTTTATATCAGCTCCCTTTTATCTCTTGTAACTCTGGTGTCAGTCCCCAGTTTCAAGTGATATTAACATATTTCGGTAATGTTCACAATGTCTTTTAATAATTTATATCTAGCAAAATATTCACAGGCTTTCCAAAACCGCATAACATTCAAAGAAATTTCCAGTAAAACATCAGAACAATTATAGAGTGGTATCATCTATCCTCTCTTTAAAAGTATCCAAAAGAGAAATTGGATCTGCCCCTCATCATTCTCGCTGTTATTTAAAATTTGAAGATATTAACCCGTTCACAGAACACTTTATTTTAAAGTTCTTTCCACGAATGTTTTACTGCTTGCGTAGTAATAAGCTATGCTTTCAGCAGACAGTAAAAGCCAGACGATCTCATAATGAAGATAGATGATGGTGTAGGGACAATGATGTGTAACAAACGTTCTGAAACCGTTATGACTGTTAATATGAGGTAATTTCTAAGTAACATAAATGAAGTTGTATCTCAGGTATGCCTTGGAAAAAAACTTTACACAATTTCGAAGATCAGCACAAACAACTTTACCAGAACGTTATCCTCCCTTTGGATTCCGAATACGCTTCCGTAATTTGTTAACAAACATCTACAAACAGTTTTCATGCCTTCATTTTGTCTTATTAACATCATACCTAAAAATTGTTACTTACGGATTTTAATAAATGAGATATATCATGATTTTTTTACATTTTTCTATGACTACTTAAAACAAAATATATTTTCTATTGCACTTGGAGGCCAGATGACTGTAGAAGACAAATTGATTCTGGGAAGCATAAAACTCACGACCAAGTGAAATCAGAAACCAATCTTAATTAATAAATATTACCAAAAATGATGAATGCCGAATTGTCATTTACAAAAAACTGACACTTAATGTGCATTATATATAAAATGCTCTTGATCTGGCATTGTCGGAAGGGAAATCCAATAAGATTACTGATAACTTATTTGTTTGGTTCGTAAGTCTTCTTTTGTCTTTGGCATGTGTATAAGACAGCGAGCTGTGACAGAGTTCCTGAATGCGAAGGGGAAACGCCGATTTGCATTCATAAAAGACTGAGGAATGTTTATGGAGATGAAGCTGTGGATACCAGCACATACACTGATTTGGTCACTGCAGGGAAACTGAAGAACAAACGCAGTTGGCTGAAGAAAAGGGAAGCTGACGTCTGGGCATAGCTGTGACTCCACGTAACATGCAACGAGTCGATGAAACCATTCATGCTGACCGTTGAAAGCAGGCAAATTGTATCTAGTGATATTTCGCACAGGAATTCATGTTCTTGATAAAAGCTGGACAAAAACAGGTGTAATGGAAAATAATAATCATGAATGTTGTGGCTACATGTAGTGTAAATTTCACTCAATTTGCTTGTAGATTAAAAGGTAAAACAAATAAAAGATTTTACTCTCTGACTGAGCCTCGCATCTGATCAAAACAGACCTTTTGAGTCAGTTATTTGCCAGGAGCACCAAGGCGTCTTTAGCTTGCAATTTGTCAGTTCTTTTTGGGAAGATGTGATGGATAAAAGAAAACTGACCTCAGAACTGTATTCATATGTATACTAATGCCTCAAGGCTCTTTGCTAGTTTCTTTATCCAGAAATACAAGAGACAAAGCAAAAATTATACTCTTCTATAAATCATGTCAACTTAGGGTCCAGTATTAGAAATCTGGGAGTCTGTACCTAGTGCTTGGCTCATTTATACACAAAAAATTCAGAATGATGAGGAATTATGCATATGGACGAAGAGATTTTTCCAGAAGATTTAAGTTTGGTATAAACATTCCAAGAATTTTGTGTTACTTAATCAGACTATTGGGTTGGGTATTGGCGTGAAAATGAATTATAGGTCATCAGCATATAGTATTTTATGAAATCTGGCTTACTTGCTGTTTTGATCATAAAACTTGAACAGGTAAAAATGAAACATCAACTGTTTGAACGAAGCATCAAGTTCTTACATAACCACTGAATTTTAAATCACACTGTTTAAACGCATATCAGAAAACTGTGCCTTTTCCTTCTACTGTTTTATATAGAATTTCTGTCAAGAGAAACACGACCGAAGGTAGCATTTCCACTTTAGATGTTTAGCGCTGTGGAGAAGTCACTTCAACAACCAGCATAGTATTTACTGCTCTTACAGAAGTAATGGACATAATGCCGCTTTGCCTCTTGTGCGATATCTCCAAATAAAATTCTCCTAATTTCGAATGAAATATGTCATAGAGGCATCTACACTTGTTTTGCGAACAACCTTTTACACCTATGTGCGTTTTCCTGGCAGTGGGGCCTAGCGCATGGCTAAGCATTATTTGCGAAAGTGCAAAACAACATGCTGACAAATATTGCGCATCAGTTACACAACAATATGATATTTGCGAAAGGAAGCACGGTGCTTTGAATTTTACATGCATTGAGGAACACATTATGAGCTTACTTGTTGTGAATATCCCAGTAGAATTCCAATTTTCCCTCTTTCCGTTATAAACGCGATTTATTGCCTGTTCCCATTTGATAGACGTGCATTTAGGTGCAATAAAATGATAGTATATATTTGCCTGTTACATATTTTGTGTATGACACAGGATTTAGCCCTGAGAAGGTTGCTAAATAGAGCTTTTAGAATTACGTTTATGTTCTGTAAATATCTAATTATATATGATAATATTATCTGGAGGTTTAAAGTTTTACATCTTAAAGAAATTAACGTCTTAATGTTGCCATGGCTATAATGCATATGAAGTGAGAACAGATGCTGCAAAATTTGAGACCCAGGATGGAAACCATACTGTAGGAACATTAGAAGCCTCATTTCTTACTGAAACACTGGGATATTTACCTAGCCCAACGATCCTCTAATCGTATTTTAGTATTTTCCTTCAAAGTTCATTGATGTTAATTACTTTCTATAAACTTGACTTCAGCCCGTCACAATGCTGATCACTAGATATATCCTGAACTATTCAAAAACAAATATTTGGAGGTTACTCTTTCTCAGCACATTGTGTCGAGAAATATCTGCTTTAAGTTATAATGGACAGATTACAGACAAGATTAAAACACTTTTATAAGTATACATGTTCAAAATTTAGAAGTGCTCAAAATGCTCTATGCACGCATGGAAACATCGACCGTAGACTATCACGCATTTAAAATGTCTAAAAAGTGTGGATAATTTCCTAGACATGACTTTATTTGCAATTTAATTGTCTTCTAGATGTTCTTAGATATAAAATAAATAACAGATTTATCTCATGCCATGAGACCATTTTCCTCCAACCATTCCATTGGCCATGATAGAATATCACGTTTTACCTACAGAACAAAGCACTAGTTCGTGATTTCAGAGCACGTTTTCTAAATGTTCTGGAAGAGTGTTGACAACGAACACATTGGCTGTAAGAAGTTGTAGTAGAGCATGGGGATGTAAACCAGCCCAAATTTATCCTGAACTGCTACTAGTGACTACCTGATTTGTGACGCATGAACATTGTATGCCCAAAGATGTTGATTGCGAAAATGTAATAAAGCAAACGCATATATGACAAAACAGATTAGCCTTTCGCTAAACAATCGGCAAACATTTTCCCATGTAAGGTAATCATTGGGGAACATTAAACATGATATGCTGCGTAAACCACTCATGAAATATCTACCATCCAGTGCTTTGCTTATAAATTTATAAAGATAACACACAAAACACATAATATTTTAATAGCTATGTATAATACAAAGACCATCAAAATACTTTTTGTACTGTAGAATTCAAATCAAGTCTACTGTTGAAGTTGGATACGCATTTATCCGAAATACAGAGACCGCGTTTGGATGCGTGGCCGGCTTAACGGGGATTTGCTTGGCACAGGGAAGCACGCTCTTTGCCAGGGAAGGAGGTATGAATATCCGCATAGATTTCTACAACACACCAAACACAAATTTTTTAATCATATCTTGGCATTTCGGTACAAGATCGGGGTTTTCTGCTCTCCAGTATCTATTGTTTTGTGTCCCTACATGGCCATGTAAATAAAACAATACTTCGTAAAAAAAAAAATAAACGCTGGTCAATAGAGCGAACATTAAAATTATCCAACACCCAATTGCAGAAAAAACTACTCACATTATCGCGTGGTTGCAATTGCTGAACTACATTTACCTTATAGGATTTTCATTTTAAAAGTACAGTGGCATTCCAAGCCGAGGTTTGCCAAACTCCTGATTCTTGTGCAAACTTTCTCATAGATTTCTTTGGACTTCGTTCTAACTTTTCTCCGATGTCATTTGAGTTTTTACTCTGCAAGAACACGGTGTTTTACTTTCGGTTTTTTATCAAGTGAGTGAATGAATGGTGTTTAACGGCCGTTTTTGCTACTGAGACACCAAAGGCGGCGGACACTGATGATATGAAATGATAAATTGGAAAATATTTTTTTAAAGGAAAGTAGAGCTCCAGGCCTAAGTTTAGGGTACCTCTCCGGCATTTGTCATTTATGAGAAATGAGAAAAACCTGGAAAAATCCTCAGTTAGGGAGGGCGGTACTGGTGGGAATCAACCCCCAAACCTCCCGCTCACGAGTCCACCCCTTAAAATCTCGGCCACCTTTGGCGGTTTTCTAATAAAGAACAGATCCCGTTTTCTTAAATCTATTTAAAGATTACGAACCGTTTTTCTGTGAGGCGCACGAACAACAGGAAAGCTGTCTGTATATCACCGTCTCTCTTCTCTACATGAGTTTGTTATCACATAGGAATCATACATGGGAATTCTATGTGCTAAAGTATAGGAAATTTTTGGCATTATAACAGCATAACATTAAAATACGTGATCTCACAACGTTCAATTTCTGTACAGTACAAAGTTTTTGCGTCAGTATACGGAGAGGCGGGAGTGTGGAAGGGGGAACAGACCGGTTAGAAACAAGTAGGCGAACCTGCGTTAAGCCGGCCACCCTTCCAAATAAAGGGTCTGTATTCTGTATTTTGTGAGCCAGTTTATAGTGATATTTTTATTATATCTGAATATGCTCTTTCTCATTTATATTTTCTATAGGAATATTTATTTTTTCATATTTTATAATGCAGTATGTATTTGTATGTAGGATATACAATATTAATGAACTGCAGCGCAATAATTTCAGAGATTATGGAAGGGCCTTGTAAAAACAATTTGAGATACAGTTTCTATCAAATTTTTCGCTTTATATAAAGAACCGGTACGCTACTGACAAATGACGCTTTCATTCGAAATTGTAAATGAGAGGTTTCACCGCATTTTGAAAAGGGGGGAGTATTATTTTAGTTAAATGTTGTTCCAAATGTGATATAGAAATGCAATATATTTAAGCCTGTGGTATAGAAACAAATAACTATTATTCTGTATATTGTACAGATATGCATACTATTTATTTTAAAACATGACATAAAGTTAACAGCATCTCATTAGCATAAGCTAGCAATCGGAGCGTTAACGAAAGGATGTCTTATCTTTTTTTATCTCTTGTCAAATTCGAGAAATACTTTAAGGTTTTACCCGAAACTTAATTGCATTAATACTCCCATTGTACATTTCCTGAATTGCAGCTGTGATAACAATTGACATTACAACACTCAGCTGTCAGATGTTGTACCTTTGACTTTCTACTCCCGCTTCTTTTAATTGATGGTTCCTGGATTTCTACTAGAGTACCACAGATAGTCACTTGATTTCTGTCCATTATGATCCAGTGAAATATTGCGGTTTGGGGTGGTTTAATAATGCGATTGAATTAAATGAGTTGTAAAATATGAAAGTATCTAGATACCCGCTTGGGGAGTTCTATTAGGAAAGTAAGAGTAGTGATCAGAAATATTTGCGTTAAAAAGACAGCGCAAAAAAAAATATTACTAAGATCAGTGTAATGCTAAATCTCATTTCCATAATAAAGCAAAGATTAAGAAATTAACCAATTAACCAAAGTTTTAATTGAATAAAATGCTTCTACAAATAAGACCCAAATTTAAAAAAGAAGAATCTGTATACCTCGTAGATTCTGAAAGCATTAAGAAGAAAATGTATGTGGAAATAGAATAAGAGTGAAGTTAGAATTAAAAATATATTTTGTTTTGAGAGGAAATTTTCCAGAAATGAGGTGGAGCGAGGTTGCCCTTGGGGCTCTGCGCTCTAGGAGACAGATGTAATAAAAGAGCGTCATCTCGGTATCCGGAGATATATAATTGAAACTTTTCTTGGAATGGGTTGTAATGTCTATATCCGCTGTTTTCATTATCCTACATAGGCACCGCCACGGATCGCTAAGACACAGACTCGTGAGCGGGAGGTCTAGGGCTCGATTCCTAGCAGCACCGTCCTCCCTGATTAAGGTTTTTACCAGGCTTTCTTTAGTCCTCATAAAATGAAAATACGGTGGAGGTACCCTAAACTAAGTAGCTTCTTTCCTTTAAAAAAATCCTTTCTAAATTTATAATTTCACCTCATATATCATCAGTGTAAGCCGCCTGTGATGTCTCAGTAGTAAAAACGGGAGTTAAACATTATTTAAAAAAATTTAATCCTACATTGGTCAGTTTTCTGTGCTGATCTGCTTGTCAATAAAACTCGATTTTATAATTATCTTTACGAAGTCATTCAATGTAGTTGGATAACAATGAATGAAAAACAAAGAGCAGTATATAGCAATTTATGGAGATTAATTTCAAGCTTTGCATGATGTTAAAAATTTCAAATAACTTCATACACTATAAGAACCACCTTTTGTCCAGAATCTTAAAATACTCCACGCATTATGTCAGTATAACACAACATTTCAAACATTTCCTTTGTTCTGATGAATTTCAAACTCAGTCCTACTATGTATACGTTAGTATTGTATTTCTCGACATTCTTGAAGATATTTTCCGAGACGTTAACCTATCCCCAATACCTGTTCACCGGTTAAAATGTTTTGAGATAATTTTATACCTATTTATCTGATAACAGTATTCAATCCATATCCGGAAAAAATGTAAAAAAATTTACTGAACTAGAGAGCTTCCTATGAAAACGGGGAAGAGAAAGATCCATGCTTCGCAACTCCAAAATATATGTTAATATTCTATGCTATAAATTAATTGCAAATTACTCTGACATGGGAAATATTTAACGAAATGAATACCACACCTTGTATAAATATTGAAAGTACAATATATTACAATAATGAAATATATTTAAATTACACTATTATGTAACAGACTTTTACAGAAAATAAATGAAAATTGAGATGGGGCTCATTGCTTAACAAAGTCAAAAGGAAGAAAATGTTTCAGTGAAAATTGTAGAAAAATAAGTACTAATATGATCAATTATTGTTGTTGTTGTTGTTATTATTATTATTATTATTATTATTATTATTGTGTTTGTTGTTATTATTGTAGTGCTAAAATAATTTAAATACTGGCCTGATAGTATTATGAGTTAAGTCTATCGATGGGAAAGAGGGAAACGAAAAGAGTAGTTGGAGCTTTATGCAAGTGAGCAGGTTGGCACTGAGTAAAATAGACCCGTCACACCGCTTATTACCTAAGTGAACTGATATATTCCCAACATTCTTAACAGGACATGGGAAAATAAACTCCTGTTGTTACTTTCGTTTTAAAATAAGACAGCCCTTTGTGCACATTCGGAACTGTCAAACAAACGGAGGATCACTTATTGTTTATATGTGCAAAATTAGAAAGACGAGGACAAATATTCAGGAACAATATGATATGCAAATATGGAAAGTTAAAGTAAAACTAATACAGGTTTATACATAGGAACTATTCTCGTATATTAAAGAGAGAGATTTAGAAAGACTCTAGGGTAACACAGATGAAAGCATATAATAGTTACAGGGATATTCAAGAGCAACAACAGCAGAATTTAAATTATCATTATATGCAATAAATTAAAACAAGTAAATCATAGGATACGCAAAACAACCAGCCATAGAATACGAGTGCACACAAGAGTAATGTATGTATGTATATATAACCGTTAAAAGTAGTAATAGTGCATCTATTACTATTTTAATAGGACATACTGTAAATTTATTTAAAATATAACATAGGATTCTCATGAAATAGTACAGAAACTATTCACTCATAAGAGAATTATAGAAATTATTCACTCATAAGAGAATAATGATGATTGCAAGGGATTTTACGAATTCATTCATTAATGCTCGGGGAGCTCGTTGAAATAAATCCATAAATAAATATAACTACAAAAATGTATTCAATTTAATGGGACTGCGACTCTCGACCTCCTTTTTAGTCTTTCATTATTCGTTGAGAACTTTTGTGAAGAGCATTATTTTTATATTAATGTCACAGTACAGCTTAAATAAAACTATATAAATATGTACACTAAAATAAAAGTAGGCTATTCGTAAAGAAGAATATTGCTAAAGATATATAGACTATATTTTTAAGTGTTCATTATTATTATTATTACACAATCTTTATATATAATGATAAACGTTCTGTTAGCGCAATGAATCATTAGGCTAACTCCAGTGGCAGTATATAACTAAATAATCATAATATACTTATATGTAAATATATAAAATGATATTAATATTTGATATTGGTATTTACTTCCTAAGGCACGTATTTTGTATATTTGTAGCGCAAGTTTCAACGTTTAATGAAAATGCCTAAAACATAGCACACCCTTCTTTCAACTCTGATTTAAATGATGTAAGAAAATTAATCTTTAGCACTATCTATACATACTTAAAGAAATACGAAATATAAGAGTGCATTTTAATAAAATAAAACTTTCATGCTTTGTAACCATTTACATAATAATAGGAAAGAAATGCGAACTATTTTATTTTAAAATATAGAGGAATATATAAAATGCACTTATTTAAGCATTCACTGAATATTGTCATAATTACTGGTATATGTGCAAAAGTGTAAGTTGTAATTGAACTACCAACCACTGTGTGTCAAACTCCCGTTTAAAATTTAAACCGACTTAAGTGTCCACAGCGCGCGCACCTCCTTATTATACTTCACCGGTATGAAGTATATACAATGTTAGGTCACGTGACTTCAAATTCGCTTATTTCCTCATCGGCAACGGACTACCGTTAAGATTTTAGATTTATACAAAACAATAAATCCTAAATTGTGGAAAATGGAAGAGCTCAAACAAGAAAGCGAAAAAAGGAATAATACTGACCAACTGTGTTTTTAAAAACGCGTTGTTCTAATTATTATAGGGCCAAGAAAGGTAGGAACGATTTTTGTTGAAATACTTTTCAATTTCATAATTATATATTTTATTTATTTATATTATTTTATATATAAGAGAGCGAAAATAATGGTCTTAGCTGATGATACATATACCCCTTCCACCCGGTTCATAAATGACATCTGAATCGAAGTTCGGTTGTTCATTTAACGCCAAACAGGATTGCTTGTGTATAACATTATTGAATATATTAAGCGTCTAAACGTGGTTATTTGTCAGAAGTCGATAACTGCATATGGCAAAATTCACAAGTTAAGCTTTGGGTATTTAAAAAAGACACTTAAGATTTCAGTTTCTGGACAGCAATTTTTTTTTTTTTTTTTTTTTCATTACCAAGAGAAGTTGCCTTTTAAACCAGCGAGGTCCAGTTTGTATGCGAATCAAAATTGTTCTTGTCGAACTGGAGCTGTGCAAGGGTAAGATAGAGACAGAGGATTATCTCCCTACAACTAGGAAAGAAACATCTACATTTGCAGTCACAGCATCCAGGATATCAACACTATCTTTTCTCATCCTTGCTACCTACACTAATTGATGAACTAACAACTCATCTGCACTTGTTATAATCTCATTGCAGAAAATGAACACTTAATATTTACAACTCATTCGTTAAAAAGCAAAATTAATGCATTCATTTGCTCAGAAGTGTTAAACACTGCTTAAACCTAAAATATGAAATGTAAAATAATTGCCAGCAGCCTTTAAGTTTAGTGGGGCTGAGAGCTCGTAGTTTATAAGTAAACTTTAAAATGTCTTACCGCCACGGGTGACCTAGGTCATTAAGGCACGGACTCGTGAGCGAGCCGTCTAGGGTTCAAATCCCACCAGGACCGTCCAGCCTAATTGAGGTTTTTTTCAGGTTTTCCTCAGTCCTCATAAATGACAAATGCCGGGGAGGTACCCTAAACTTAGGCCTGGAACGTTTCCTTCCTAAAAAAAAAAAAATCCTTTCCCAATATATCATTTCATTTCATGTATCATCAGTGTTCACCGCCTGTGGTGCCTCAGTAATAAAAACGGGCATTAAACTCCATTTAAATAAAGTCTTCGTGGCCGGATATGGACTTTCACAGCTAAGTGTCTTTCAGAGGTTTTTAGTCATTTCTGATTACTTTTAGCTGTCATTTTAAATTTATTTTGTCATCATGTTGGTAAATTAAAAATATGTGTGCCTGAAATGATGAAAATGTAATTTTAAATTAAAGATACTTTGACATTCTAGTAATCCATTGTCGGAGGAAGCAGCGGTTGTAAAGATTTTGTTTCTCTACCAAACCGCGATACGACTATCGATTATTATAAACGTACCACCGAGAGGTGATAGCTATTTATTGAAATAACACACAAGACTGATATGCAACTCTGCAATAAATTATCTACTGTGCTTTGAACTCCACATATTAAACACATTAAAGCAAAATATACTAACATTGAATTTTCAAGTCCCTCGGAAAGTACTTTTGGGGAGACAGAGTTTCCTACTGGAAGACCGCTTTCCGAGTGCGTTTCATCCATAAGCTCTACCGAGGATGCCCTGCATTCGGTAGCATCGCCTCAATTAAAACTTTGTTCGAGTTTCCAGATGAGGCAACAACGCATTTATTAGCGTAAGGAGGGGTTAAGTCAACTGTAAAGCAGGCGTGCACAATTGCCTCATTCGGCAGAACACCTCTCCCCTCTCTTCCCAGCTTGTTTGATGGGTTGTTAAGCAGCTTTAGCTTCAACAAGGGAAAAACTGCGGTATTTATTATTGCTGTTCCTTTAAGTATTCTGAGGGTAAATTAATTCCATTAAATATATTTTGAGAAGGAATAATATTTGTGATGCTCAGGCGACCAATAGGTAGTTGTCTAAGGCTGCATTTACAAAATGTGTACATTTAAAATAATGCATGTAACTGGTTTTTGTCAGTGATTAGGAATGTTAGAACAAAACACTTTTGTGTATATACATTTAAATTAGGCTGATTACTTATCAAAAAAGTTTTTGTTTTTTCCAGAGATTATCCAAAAATTTCTTTATGACGGTAAAGAACTAACTGCATTCCTAAATTTTCTGGAAAGAATTAGTTTCTCTGATTTCTTAACATCATCACATTTTCCCTCTACGGAGCACGATATCGTTAAACTATTTTATTGAAGCGTCGTTGAAAGGTTTGTATACCAGTAAACTGCTCTCCATGGATTGTCGAGCGAAGTTTTTTATGGTCTTAAAGTCCAGACTGCATTAAACCCAGCACGTGCAGTTCCAACTGACTCCATTACGTCTAAGAAAAGTTTCCAGTGACATGCATAACAACTTTGAGTGGCAGCGTTGCACTTTTCAAGCGGAGGAGAGGCCTTGAGTGGGACGGTTACGCTTTCCAAGAGAGCAGCTTCCGTTGATTACAAGCTCGCGTTATATATTTAGGGAAACGATAGCAATGGAAGTCTCAAGTGATTTTTCCCAGATTTATATATGTGTATCAATGATTTCCTAATGTATTTTAAATGTGTGTATAGTATAAAGCGGCAGATATCACACGTTTCTCACTACCATTGGAAGGAAAGCTGAATAAGTGTTCCGTAAATCTCTAAATTAGTGTTTTAATAAAACCTTAATGGAATTTTGAAAGTGGTTTCTAAACTACAGTTCCAGTCATGTAAAGTCTGTGGTGGAAAATCCTACTGGTAAGGGTGGGCTTGGGAAAGGTTCGAATCCCTCAAACCCTCTTCCTTGACTAAGGATTTCCCATCTCTGTCAACAGAGGCGATTCTATCATAAGGCCACGTGGTCATGTGCCCTCCCAATTGCAAATGAAACGGATTATTAATGTTTTCTTCGGTCTCCTATTTCTTCAAACATCAATGTGTACGTCTGAGAACTGGTAACATAGGGAACACAGCCTTGAGGGCCTAAACGGTGAAGTATACTTAGGTATGCTTTTATAGCCTGAATGGTCATATGAATTTGTGACCATATATACCCAAAACTATAGAAACCAGAAGCGTCAGCTTACTACTAACATTTACATTGAGAACAATGATTTACACTTTCTAGGCTGCCAGTTCTTAATCTCACCGCTCGGAGTGTTAGAGGGAGAAACAATCATATGGCGTTAAGCGCAGGTCATTGTCAATTTACCGTTATAAGCGCGTTCTCGGGCTCTAAATTCTTTGGTAAGTGACTGTTGTGGAAAAATTTCGTTATAATAACTTGTCAATTGGAGTGAAACGTTATTCTTAGTCTTTGTGTACTTAACGTGTACATCAATACAGTTTCGTTTCAATTGTAGGGTGAAACAGTGGTAAAACACGTGAAAAGACGTGTGGAATTGTTCAAATTAAAGCCAGGATGATTGAGTTTATCTATAGGAAAATGACATTTAAAGTTAACAGAATTGTATGGTTTCTTACGAAAAGATGCATGATTTCTCCTTCTATTATGGAAAAATACATACCGATTTCAGGAATTGTGGTTTGTGACGGGCAGATGAAGCCACTACCTCAGAGGTTTACATCTGGAGGTTTATGAGGTCCATGCACGGTGCCGCATAATTAATTATAAAATGTCATATGCCCCATTTATGTTTAGAGGTCGCGAGTCGCTTCTGCTCATCAATTGCAAATACTGTGAACATACCTAAAACTTAGGTCTGGGGACGCTTCCTTAACCGCCAAAAAGATATCCCTTCCCAATGTATCATTTCATTTCGTGTATCAGTTGGAGCAGGAATTTTGAGCTCTAATAATCTTCTTATGAAAACTTCCATAATATGCATATAAATATGCCAAAATACAAAGTATTAAGATGATGATGATGATGATGATGATGAAATAAATATTTAAAGCAATTATATATAATCCCATAGGAAATTAGAAGTGCGTATACAAAAGCTGCAATGTGGTCTGCTTTCAGTGGTACTTCAATAGGCAGTTCTTCAATCTCACACATTTGACTATTACGTGTTTTTTTTTTTTTTTTTGGGGTTGAATACTGTGAACATTTTCCTTCACTACATTGTCAACACTTCCAGGAACTGAATTTAATTTGGAGACAGTGGTTTTGAAGTACATTAATGAATGACACAGTAATGCCATTGGTTTCCAAAGAAGTAATAGCGGAAGGAAGAGAGGGAAAAATGCAGATATGTTAGAAAGTTTAGTTTCTACTTATGTGTTCTTTAACATTTTTGAGCAATTTTAACTTATGAAAATAATTTGGATCAAACAAATTCATTACATTCCTATCCGTTTCCAAATGTTGCATTTAATATGGAGCTGCACATAACCATGTTTCACAGAGCGTTAAAACTTTTGAATTTGTAAAACGATAAACGATTAAGTATTTTGAAATGCTTTTCTTTGTATAAATTAGTAGATTACATTTTTATAAATCTTAAGAGATACTAAACAATAAAATGTAAACTAAATTTAACATTACGTATAAGTGTAACTACCACACTTGAACCCAATTGCAAGAACTCCATAACAGTCACCTTCATACCATGAGGGAATGTCTACGACTAGATAAGGTGGGAATTCACCGATATGACGTGACTTATTGACTGCATTGCGTGTGACCTACCATCAGTGCTGTCAAGTTTCAAGAGTGACTCGATGGCACATATTATTCGGAAATATTGTATTTATAAATCAAATATGAAGATAAAATAAACATATTTTTTAAATGTACATGTAAAACAAGCAAATATGCAGCATAATTTGCAAATTGCTGAAATATTATGCTTATTAACAAAGTAGGCAAAATATTCATTATATGCAATATAAAAATTGTTTAAATTGTTGCCAATTTAGTAATTAACTCACATGCTAAGTGAGCACATTTTGTCAGCACAAAAGAAACATGCATTTACATTACAATTGTGTCCCTAATCGTCAATGTACTTCGGAACATTTCAACTGGACACACCATACCGAGTATTTACAAATAGAGCTGCAGGATGTGCCTGTAACACAGCATATAGTGACTCGGGAGGACAGTTCGTTCAGAAGTAGCGTAGCACAAGAGAGTAAGATCACGTTCCTTCCCTTTTCTGCAGAATATCAGGTAAGTCTGGCGTGTTTAAGATGTTTTTCAGTACGGGGAAATGTATATTATGTGGTTGACATTGATCTTTTCTGTGAACCTTGTCTCGTGAAAGTATGAGGAAGTGTATGTGGTATTAGGAAACGCATATACAATTGTGATGGGAAAAAAATAAAATTTGATAGTTAAGTGCAACAGGTATCTTGTACAAAAGCTTTTATTGCAGCTGATATTCCGTTTAGCAGATTACAAAATGATTAATTGCGTAAATGTTTACAAATATACATTTCAAGGCGGATCCCAGTTGATCAACATTGTTGATGACATGGATGCACATAAGTACACTGAAAAATGGTTTTTAAACGAGAACGTTTGGATCTCAATCAACGAAACCAAAGTTTCAACGGGACTTCATGTTGCCGGTGTGATTGCAAGTAAATTGAATGCAGAAGATGCCAAACGGCCCTATCTTCTAACTTGCGAATTATTAAATATCATTAATTACTGTTTAATATGCAAGGTTTTTAACGAGTTATGAATATGCCTTGGCCATCGTATGTAATGTATACAAAGGTGTTGCTTTTTATCACGGATGCTGCAACTTATATGGTGAAATTAACAAAGTATCTTAAGGGCACTCAGCTACATGCTATTCGATCCAGTCCCCATTCTATTCACTATAACTGCAATAATCTGTACTCACTCAATCTCGAGGTAAAGGAACACAACACGTGGTATCCTATATTTTTTTCCCTAGGACAAATGTAAGTACTACTCATAAAACACACTGTATGCAGTTATTATGGAGAAGTGAAACAGTACCTCAGATCCTTCCCCACTAGAATATAATTATAATGTATATTTATGTAAACCCGTGTTTACATTTCAAGTATAGTAATTAGTAATGTAAATATCATGTATGTATAATATGACAATGATAACACGTTAGTTGTTAGTCTACAAAAGAGAAGTCTCCTTGGTATTTTGTTGCGGAAACCTGGAAAGCCAACAAAAGGGTCATAATTTAGAGGAAGTAACCCGAGTGTCGCGCATGTTAAGCCCCTTTATTTTTTAAAAAGGACAGCTACTGTAGGGTTAATAAACTGAAGGACTTTTAAACCGTTTAGGGCTTTTATCCTGACAGGCTGTCGTACTGTTAGCCCTTTAAACCAGTCAATGCCAACAAAATGTTTTAAACTTTAAAAAATAGCGACTGGAACGTGGGGCAGGAGAATTTAAGCCAGCACATGGAGAATGTATGTTTGAAATTTTAAAGATGGGCGTGAAGATTGCGCTTGCGCGTGTTTCAGTTGGCTTCTTTCAGACCTACGATTATTTGATTTGAATTTAATATATAAGGAAGCGGTTTCTTGACTGAGGCACGCATTCCCAAGTTCGCCGCTAGACACGTTTCCTGTTTCAGTTCAATGCAGAGACTAGGCGCATTTGCTCTTTCAGTTCGACGTTGCTGAGGTACGCAGTTATAAGATCTACACGCGGCAAGATACACGTATTACGTATTATAAATTCGACTTTCAATTTCACGCCGCACTCATCTATAAGTTTCACACGCGGCAAATAAGTTTTATCGGCGTAGTTAAGTCTATCGTAAGAAAAACACCAGAGCACGCGAAAGATTTTAGCACATAATAAAGTAACAATACATGTGCTAAAGAGCTTCATAATTTGGTGCCAACAACAATAATAACAACATCCATACCAAACCTATTCATAATTTGGGCGCCCAGCGTTGTTTCGTACCAAACCCATCCTCGAAGATTACCTTAAAATATTGCAAATACAAGTTATATGCTGACTGTCGTAGGCAAAATCCAAGGAAAAAGGAAGTGTAAATAGGAGAGTTACTTACGTTTGAATTTAAAATGCTTCCCGTTAGTCAAATTGAACATCTGGAGCACCAAGTAATGTACTATGTTGACCTCTGCTTATCAGTCTTTCCAACAACCTCATTACTATTTCATTCATCAAAACGCCATAAACAGGTATACCAGGAGTGACTGGAAATCCGATGTTGACACCAGGATGTCCTCAAACATCGCAATGTGTTCTAGATTAAACCATAACAGCTCAAGGAAGTATTTAATTTTTATTCTGAACATTGAACTGAGAAAGCATAAAAGAAATTGGCGTATAGAATGCCTGGTAGATATTGCTTTGTGCAATGAGTGAGTTTCTGTCCTCGGTAAATACCTGCTTTCTTCTTATTCCTATCAGAGAGATTCGCATTAACTGACCAAAGATTGTTCGCTTAGCAACTGTCTTTTCAGCTCGTATTTTCATGACTATTAGCCTGTTGGGATAATGAAAGTTAGTTTATTTTATTCAAGTAAGCAGGTTAACTATCTAAAACCTTTTGTTTTAGTTACTGAAGAGAATGGCGTCTTTGTGTGTTGAATATTAACTACTTGTAACGACGAGTCCTTAGCATTTATTTAAATTCTTGCATTCATTTGCATTTCTTGTGATCGTGATGTAATAAGTTCATCCGGGTATGAGTGGTGCGAAGTTATATGGTAAATAAGTTCGTACCTCATTTTAATTTTAGTAGCATTGGTCAGTATATTGGTTATTTTTAATAGTGTTTAACGCACTAAGGCGTTACATTTTTTTTTTAAGGAAGGAAGCGTTCCAGGTCTAAGTTTTTGTGTACCTCCTAGACATTCGCCATTTATGAGGACTGAGGAAAACCTGGAAAAATCCTAACGGTCCTGGTGGGAATTGAACCCCAGACCTCTCACCCACGAGTCCGTGCCTTAACAATCTCGGCCTCCCATGGCGGTATATATTGGGTCAATTTCTAGCTGCTAAGAGATGGGAAAACTGAAGTACCTGCATGCAATCCACGTCAAGATATAACTTTTCGCATACTGTTAAATGAAATCTACATTTAAAGTTATAAATACACATTAATATATGCAAAAATAAAATGTCTTATATATTTATACATTAAAATGGTTGTGCTTAGTCTATTGAGAAGAACTGACAATTACATGCTGAGGACGATCACAAGGTTGGACACTAGAAAGCCAGACCTTAAACCTAAAAGTTGCGGCGGAAGTTTCCAAAATACGTAAATAATTGTTATTTTTAAAAACAAAGTAGAAATTAAAAAGTACCTTAATTTGACAAAAATCTACAAGTCCTCGAAATATAATCGTTAATCCCAGCCAAAATTATATACGCAGAATTTGCTGCTGTTCATGATCTAACACATCTGAAATTAAATATGTATCGGGTTAACAAGAGAAACATTCATTTAACCGAAATTACAAACATCACTATTTTAGAATATTTTCTGTTAACGATAAAACAAACAAAAAATGTATTTGGATGTTCTATGAAAATATTCCAAAGGTTACAAAATTTGACTCGCATATGGTGGTATGTTTCAAAATACTTCGAAACTATTTTACCTTCTTTTGCATTAGTGTTAAGCATTATGTGCCACTAGAAAAACTAATTTTCTTCCCCAAGAATGGACAAAAACTGATACTGGTGTTTTAATATTGTGGACGGATGTATAGGGAAATGCAAATTTTTACTTATCCTTCTTTAATACATGCATCGATTTTGAATTAAGGCATCCACAGTGCCATAAAAACTGAGTGGTCTAACGTCTGCATAATGGATTGTTGCTTGCATATGGAACAAAGCTTTATTGGGATAATGCAATGGCTTGGGCCTAGTCAAACTTTTCGTGGAAGAGCAAACAAAGTAAGCTCTTGATAGGTTTATTCCTTCATAACAGAAGATGCGGTTAACTGCAAAATGGACGTGAGAAACTAATGAACATTTAAATTGCGAACCTGCATATTTTCCACCTCTGAGTTTTTTGATACAATTTGAAGAATAGGCAAAAACTAAATCCTTGCATTCGAAACTATAAAGTCAACATACAACATGTCTGTAATGAATAGAGAATAAATGTGTGCGTATTGAATTTCAGCTTACAATAGAGTTTAAGAACGAAGGTACAGAAAAAGGAAGGAAGAAAAGTAAGAAAAACTGTAAAATGTTGGTTCTCAAAGAAACTTCGTCAGATTGAGCTGCTTAAAAGACTCTTATTTTTAATTTAGATCATTATTCCCACTATGCATTTAATTGGAAAACCTTTAAAGTGCGGATTCAACACTCACCTAATTAACGAAACACGTTTTTAAACGTGTAATACAAATCATTAACCATACACATAAAATAAAGGACAAATATTTTCAGTGCCAATTACGATCTTAAGATTTTTGTTGAAACATGAAATGTAAAATAAACGCGAAACTGAATGGCATATGGCGGTGATGATGGTGTTAGTATGCATTTATTGCTCCCGATCTACAAATATACTTGTACAACATCATTTGCGTGAGTCTTTTTACCTTACATGCTATTCATTCACATACACTTACAGAAAAATAATGTTCACTGCAAATTACATTAAGTTAATATGATGTTGAATTATATTTTTTTCCGCCTACCAGCAGTATCAGCAATGGCACATGCTTGTTAAATACCATAAATTAGAACGTGCCAAACGGACTATGTACTTACCGAAATCTGTCATTTCTACCCCAAACATCATTTTGACCTCAACAACTACCTTATATATTTTCTCCAAACACTTTATGTGCATTTCTGGTACTTCATGTCTACAGGAAGTAATAGCTTTCAAAGCTAGCCTATCCTTTGCTAGAACATTTCTTTTTTGTTCTATCTACCCTCCACTCATGTTAAGCTTAATACCCAAATAGTCAAATTTATTAACTACCTCAATTTCTGCCTCTTCCCAATATCATGTCTTATTTTTGCGTAAATTGTTTCCATTCTTAAATACCATCATTTTTTATATTCGAATATTTATTCTTAGTCCCCACTTCTTACAGAATTTAGTGATTACTTCGATTGATTTCGCTAGACCAATATTAGTAATTGACCCCCCTACAAAATTGTCCGCAAATAATAGTCCCGGAATCTCGACATTTTCAATTGTGGGCATGTGGGTATTAACTTTGCTAGCTTCTTCTAAGATATCATTAATAAATAGGTTAAACAGTATAGAGCTTAACTTACATCCTTGTCTTAGGCCCATTGTTTTCAAATTACTTGGAATCACCCAATCCTGGGCAATCTTAATACAGTTTTCATGCTATAAATTTTGCTATGCTCTTATAAACTTATCTCTAACTCATATCCCATTCAATTTTGAGCATAATGTCTTGCGGTTAATTGTATCAAACGCCTATTCAAAATCCACAAACAAGTTATATAGTCTCTCTCTTTTTTGGCCTAGATATTTCCCTACCGTTGTATTAATAATGAAAACGTTATTCACAGTTCTCTTATTTTTTCTGAAGCCTGCTTGGAATTCGGATAGTTTATTTTCTTGTTCTGCCCAATTTTGAAGCCTTTCTGCCAAAATTCCCATATATAGCTTACCGATAATACACTAATTCCTCTATAATTCGCTGGTTTGTTTATATCACCTTTCCCTTTTATACATACTACAAAGATTCTCCATCCTTTGGGAAATTTAGTCTCTTAAATTAAATGTCTGTACCAATAACATATCTCTATTTTCATCCTTTTCCCATACCCCCCAGAATCCCATCAATCCTGCAAGATTTGTTTATTTTTATTCTTTTTATTTGTTCCCTTATTTAGTGCTTATCAATCTGTCTATTCACAAAAATCTTCATTTAATATATCATCAACCCCCCTGGTGAAAAATCTCCTCTACCCCTAAAAGGCTTTTAAAGTATAAACAACATTCCACCGCATTGATATCATTCTCATTCACTCTCTTATTATATAATCTCGTAACTATCATCCACATTTTTATTGCCCTTTGTGCTCATTGCCTCTTGTATTTTCTTACTAATATTCTGACTGCATTTTTTTCTTTTTTGTCTCCATGAGGGATTTCTATCCACGCCTTTAAATCATAAAGTTCTCTCTTTCTGCCTGTTCCCCTGTTTGTCTCCATTTTTCAACTCTCTTTCAACTCTCCTTTTACCAATTCTTCATTTATTATCATACCAACCTTCCAGTATCCTGTTACCCGTTTCTCTCACTCTCATCTCATATTAACCCCTGCTTGTTTAACCAACCTCTCTAAAATCTCCATTATTTCCCCTATTTTCCCTACCTTCATTAGAACTTCTACATTCAGTTTAAATGATCTAAAATTAACTCCTAACTCTCTCATGAAGTCTAGTGCCCTCTCATCATTCCATTTATATTTCATGTCTATATTTTTTAACTTGCACCACTTTCCTAAACTGATTCTGAAATTTCCCTTTCAATGGAAAATGACTGCTAGTACATACTAAATTCATAACCTCGAAATCTATCAGATATTCGTCTAACTCTAGTGTAAGTAACATATAATCAACAATACTGTGATCATTATTATTTACAAAAGTAAAATCACCCCTAGAATTTTTCCCTCTATTACAAATCATCAGATTATGTTCATCACGAAAGTCAATTAGCACGTTTCCTTCCTTATTATATATTTCATCTTTACTAACTCTTTCCAACCTGTCTTCTTTCCCAGCGTCATTTTCTAGGTCAACAAAATGTACCGAACCCTTTCCTGTTCTTGCAATAAAATCACCTGTTATAATAAAATTTCAGTGCCCATATTTGTTTTGCAATACCTTCATGTCCTTTTCTAAGTTATGGAACCAATTGGGGTTATAGTACTCAGAAGTATTTGGTGAGTTATGTACTGTTGCTAAACACAATTTTTCACTTCCACATATTTGACTTATTTCACACCATAGCGCTGAATTATTCCCTAAATCGCTAAACACTTTCACTGGCAAACGTTGTCTTATAAACACACCAATTCCTCCTGACAACCGCCCTTTAACTTGCATCTTAGCACTGGCTTTACTATATACCTTGAAATAATTGATCTCAGCAGTCATATCTCTGTCTAACATGATTCCACTATCGCCAACACATCACGCACCATAACTAACTGCATCATTTCCCAATTTAACACTTTTCCCAACTAACCTTCAACGTTCCAGGCATATAACCACCAACTCCCCCTACACTGATCCCTTTCTTTCAAATCTAAACTCTTGCAACTTAGCTCTGATCCTGGTTATCCTGTTCGTCTTTTGTTGCTCTCTCACTTCCATTGTTATACTTCCACTCGTAGAAGAGTGGGATAACTTAAGCCGGCATCCCTCCGCACGTCCATCCCAGCAGATGCTCCCAAGGTCTCCCTACGTTTGTCTACTATTAGGTGACTCTGAAGTGACACTAGCCTGGTTGGTGACTTCATCTGGATTGATCCTCCTCCCGCCTGTATTACACTGTTGCCATATCTTCTTTCCACTTCTAGCACGTGTTCACTTCTTACCGTTGACTGGGATGCCGATTTTAACTCCTGCATACCGGTTTTCTGCCCTACATTTCACTGAGTAATTTTCTGCTTTCTACTATCTATTCATAAATCAAATCCTCTCACACATGCCTGTTTCCCCTCTGTCCTGGATTTTTTTTATTTTTTCTCTCTTAGAAAAACATCTCTCAGTTCTCCATCTTCCTTTCCATAGCCATTTTCAACAAATATACGGGATCCTTTTAACTTTTTTGTATTTGCTAAAAATTGACCTTTTAAATTCCATAGTAGTAAGTTTCACTATCATTGGTCTTGACTTTGACCTCATTCTTCCAATTCCAAATACATTCACGATTTCCCAGCCCATTAGTTGTGGGCCTAACTTTTTCGCGAGAATTTTTTCTGCAAGTTGCTATGTCCACTTATCTAGTGATTCTTCAACTGAAAATATGGTAATGTTCATTTTCCTCTTCTTATCTTCAGCTCTTTGAAAATCAGCCACCCTTCTTTTGCATTCTATTATTTCTGTTTGTAGTTGTCCTGCCGAATTTATCACGGTTTCCTTGACTTCTATTCTTTTACTTATTTTGTTATCCATCCATTTTTCCATTGCTTTTGAATCATTTAGATCTTCTGTGATATCTTTAAACTTCTCCAGGATCTGGTTCATTTCCGGCCCCAGATTTAACTGGACTCTCACCAACGGCATTACCAAAACTAACCTATACCATATTAAAACAGGAAAGCCATCATTCTTGTTTTCCACCTGGTAGGGTATTAAACTGCTAAATAACCCAATCCTTGACCGATATGACTCTAGGTTCTCCCCCATTTTCTCCTTTCCGAGGAGAGCTCTAGTAAACACGTCCGTCTGCTCCCGCCTGCCGTCAGCAACTCTCTTTATATATATATATATACACGTTCATTTCAGAGGCTAATTCTTTACATTAAAAAGAGTTGCTTCTACACTTAAAAAAGTACAAGCAAACAGACTCGTTCCCGGAGTCAGGTCTCTGTTGGTTCGGGGATGCTACCATAACTCTGTGTTGAAAGTAATAGGTGCTGTGTTTAAGAGCTAGTAAAAGAAAACAAAAGAAAACATTACTAATACCATGTGTTCCAGCCAGCCATCTGCCAATCTCATGTTCGAGCTGAGTTAGAAGGCATATAAGGACTTGCCCTTATCAATCCTAATATTCTCATTTGTAAAGTTTTGTCAATTAAAGCAGGCACATAGTCCACTCTTTGTTAGAGCATATATTCAAGTGGTGTCCCTCTGCATTCGGGCATTCCTCGTTTCTTCTTATATAATTACCAATTACTAAAAAAGTATCCTATAACCAAACCTTTCTTTAGAGCCCTCAGAGAATCATGGGTAATGTCGACTGTGACAGAATCTTGTTGAAAATACTCATGATGTCTCTCATTATTGAGTAATTATTCAAAAATGTTTGCAAATATTTGTGATATCTCTCTGGAGTTACAGTATGTTTAAAAGCCTATACAAATACTCGTTGTGTAACAAAAATATTCTCTGATCCCGCACTTCACAATTAATGTCCAGTTTTTTACATAGCAATCACCTTTAACTGACTCGTAGTCTTGCTAAGTCTCAGCAAACCTGGCTCGAATTGACCGGGCAAGCGGTCTGTACTTGTAGCCTCATTTTTGAAAGCTTTATAGTGCTTCTAGATTTTGTGAAGGATGGAGATAGAAGGTTAAATATGTACAGAAGAAAAAACATGTTTTGAACGAAACACGTTTTCTATGCAAATAAAAGCAGAAAGCAGTGAATGAAAGGCACTAACTAACACGGTAAAAGTGAATGAATGAAAAGTCCCTGATATCCTTTAATATGAGAACGATGTGGAGCGCTTAACCGTAACAAACGAATGGCAGAACAATATACTTAATATACAAGCAAGCAGTGGCCAGTCTTGAGACACATTTTTGTTATTTTCAAAGGTCATCCATGCAATCCTCTACCTGCTCCCTGGTGCATTGACTGCCAGCCACTTCTGTAAACAAGTCTGCTTATCTGTGTCTTGTTCGTGAAACACCTGGTCGATGACAGCAGCCACCTGTTGTATTCCTGCCTCATCATGCGTCTTCTCCATTTCCATTTTATCCTTGCAGTCTGATGTATAATGTCCGCAGTGCTGGTTTGTTTATTGGATATTTTTCATGCAGAGAACAGTGTAGTAAAGAGCTTAAACAATGCATAAATTTATAGTAACAGCTTTTACTGTTCTCGTAGGAAAATTTCGAAGTGAGAGCTAATCCTGCAATTCCAGTATATAAATATATTGTTTTTCTTACAAAACAAATACTATGCAGTTTAGTATTTACTCTGCTATAATAATTGAATAAGGACATTTGTCACTTGTTCGGAAAGGTTTGTGAAGACCTACTTGATTTCTTTCAATTGTTAACTGTATGTAGGGAAACAAGCTTTAAGTATTTTTCTAAACGTAAAATAAATTTATTTAGAATTTATAAAATATAATTAATTATGGCAACACTTCTGAAATTTAAGAACAGAATAATCCCTGAATGCTTACAATAAAGTATGTGAGCTAAGTAACAGTTGAAAGATAAACAGTAAAACTATTTTGAAAAAATTTTAATTGTCAATTTCTAAAATATAAAATCAATGATGAAAATTAAATCCTACATCAAACAAGAAACAGCACAAGTCTTCTTTTTCCTTGGAATGGGACATGCTGGATTTTATACCTAGAGGTAAAGATTCGAATATAAATAAAATTAAAAAGTTCGCCAGGAAAGTAAGTTCTAAAATATTTTTTTTCTATTATATAATATTTTCTTAATACAAAATGCGATACGTTCCTCACTTAATACTCTATTATTAAACACAGTCTCCATGACGATTAAACCATTTTCCTAGGATGTGAGATTAGATTTTCAGATCGTAAAATGATACGATTTTTCTTAGAATTGCATTCTAGTCTAAGCTAATACTTAAGGCTAGAAGTAAAATTAAGCGTGGCCTAATTATTCAGTAAAACATTTCCTACGGCGCTTTATGCATACAATTCTTTGCATATTCCATGAAAACTATAGTAAAAAATATATTATGACTTGAGCATATGTGAAATGGTAAAACACATGGGTGTCAGATATAACAAAACTTTTCTCTTATTTAAGAAAGACAAAATAAAGATTAAGTATACTAAAGTACAAGAACAAAAATAGAAGTTAATGAGCAATACACTATTTTAAACTCAATTTGCTATTGTATTTTGGTTTCAAAGGGTTTTAAAGTTTGAAATTAAATGTAAAGATGAATGAATATGTGAAATGTTTTTAGTAATAGGTTGAGTTTTAGTGGTTTATGTTATAATAATACTTTCCTTTGGTTTTATAGGTAAGAAAAGGAGCGTAACAGTGCCGAAGAAATCCTGATTGAAATGGGTAAAGTGGTGAGTATAAGATTTCCCACAAGATAAGGTGAAATAAAAAGACAAGTGTTGTTACCGATCAGTACAAGAGATTCTGAAGAAGTGCGGTCGTTTTGCTTTCCAGGAAATCTATTCCGTTGGGATTGTTCGTAATCGTGAGAAGGTAAAACCTGTGCAGCACAAGCGGTTGAAGTCGTAAAAGTGGAATTTACGTGGCGCATTGAGTGGAACATTTGCTAGGTTGGGGGAGAGAGAGAGAATTGCGAATTTACTGATAAAGGTTGTTTATGGCATGTGCACTTATTTCTTTTTATAAATTCACTGCTCATAAAATAAAAAGAGCACATTTGGAATTAAAATGAACTAATAAACCCTCGTAGATAAAATAATTAATTTCTTGTAAGCAAAAACTTCCATTTGTAAGTATAACATAAATTTCATCTAAATAACAATTAAACTTTTGTTCTTTAAAATGTACAACTGCCTCAAATTTAATTTAAATATTTTTTCGTTTTCAAAATATTAATTAAATACAGTTTCATAACTTTCTATGGGAATCGTGTGTCTGTGTAACTCACATTTTCGAAGCAAACTTCTGCCTAGTGGAACTGGATTGACAACAACGGAAGAAGAATTTTTTGCTATTTTGCTATTTTGCTCAAGAGCTGGTCCTTTATGCAGAAAGGCGGGGATGAGATGGGAAAAACACCGAGCTGCCAGGATTCAGGGGAGGTGAGGCCCTAACTTGTAACTTAATATTCAGCTAGCATACCTCTGTCGACCGTGGAAATAAATGCTTGCGAATTGTTCATATTTGTACACGCTATCTAACTGAAAGCAAGAATGTAGTTACCCCGTGAAAGCTTAAAAAATCCAAGCGAAGATAAAATAGAAAGGTTGGTATCCCTATAAATATATTAGCTAACAAATGAAGCTACTTTTAAATGTCTTTAAATTTAAAGCATAGCCCAGAAAAGCTGCTGTAGGTGATATATTCCATTTTTATGTGCTTTTTTTTTTCCTACATCTATTCTAACCTTTACTGTTAAATTCATAATCGTTCCTCCCATAATCCTTTCATTATGCCCTACCATATAATAGTCCCTGCATAAGCTCTAAGCAAAGCGCATAGTCAATTTCCCATTCGTCTGAATTCTAAGGCTTTCCAAATCATTTGTTTCACCCTTTCGAAACAAAATGCCTACTTCCTTGAAAGAAATTTTGACGCTCTTCCCTGTACATTTTCCAAACGTTATTTGTTTTGGTTTATGAGTATCCCAGCATGCCACCCAACATCCCATTGTTGGACAAACTACGCCACTACTACTTTAGCTTAAGCACTTGACTTCTTCAAAATCTTGATGAAAAATGTTAAACTTGCCACGATTTCCTAGCTGTTGAATTCACTTGCTTGTTCCATACTATTAAGTATTTTATTTTTCTGTGTCTAAGTAATCATTTATAAAAGTGTGTGTCCTTGGTTTGTAAAATAATGAATGGTCACGAAAAATTTCCCCTTGTCTCATAAACAAACGTGAGTATTGCACCTGGTGGGTAAATTTATATGTGAATTCCGGAGTATCCGTTTTTGAATATCCGCGACCACAGCTTATGTGCTGTTCTTCGCAGGAAACTAACGTCGGGAAATTCGGCTGCAAAATTCTCCCCCATTTTCTAAATGAATCCAGAATGCACGTGCGCCTCCACTTTTGCCATTCATTGTTGCAAAGAATACATCTCGCAAGGCACGGCTGTCACACTTCCTTACGACACAAACCGCTTCCTCATATTGACAGACGTTGAAGTGACACCACTGATGCTTTGTAATAAACACAATTTCCTCCCTTTTCCTTTCCCCTCTGCACTAATGCTCCTTCATTTTCTGGCTCGCCGGGCCTTGGCTGTTTGCACGTTCGAGAGCGGTTCCCTATCGTCGGGCCGATGTTTTATGGCTGACTCAGTACTATTGATTCACTTTTCTTGCTATTTATCTTCCTCTTGCTTGTAATAGCCCAAATATTAATTTAATTTAAAGCGTTTTGTATTTATATTACATTTAAATTATTCAGAATATCCATATAAGCAATACAGTTGTCTCAAATAGTCTTATTTGACATTGAAAACTGCAGGAGAATCGTTGATAAATATGTAACTAATTTCTCTGTTATTACCGCCCTTATGGCATGTCATCAAATTAGGTGAATTCCAGTCATCCGAAAAGTCACAATTTTTATGGACATATTAGGTAACCGCATTAAGTGGAGCATTATGGGTTCTCCTTCATTTTTGGTATATATATATATTATTCGGATCGTGGATGTTTTCAACTTTGTATTTTCTTTTCTGAGATTGGGTACCGTTAGTTAATATGTGATTTCCCATATTGTTCATGCCCTAATTTGGAATTGCGAAAACGGTAAGGTTAATAAGCTAATGTTTCTGTTTCAAAATAGAAGGATGTTAAGTGAAAGAGCTAATGAGCCAGATGCGAACTCTCCTTAAGGCGATGCTTTTAAAATCACTAAGTATACAATGTTAGTTTTGAAAATAGTTTGATTTTAAGTTGTATAGCCATGTTATTATTAATTTTACATTCGATATAAACAATATATTGTTTATATTTCCGAACTTTTTGGTTGGCGCATTGTTTTTAAGTTATTTATTAAATAATAAAACTATAAATCTATCAGTTCTTACAAGGTCTGTTTAACACCCTAAACCAATATATTAATAATATAACAAACTAATTTAGACTACTTAAATACTGCGAAAATATATCTTACATTATAGTTTAATACATCAAATTCAACATTCAACAAACTAGTATTTAACGACACGAGAACAGAAATTGTGCTTGTTGCCGTAATAGCAAACTGCGATTGATTGTGCATGTTTTCGTGTTATTTTGAACTCAATTTGCCGTTAAGAGATACATATAACTGAAGTCTTTTTGTTATTATGTGTTATTTCAGGTTATTGTTGCGCCAATGATATTAATTACAGTGCGTTAGTGAAAGTTTATTGTGATGTACAAAAGGTATTGAAATGATCTACCAGAATTGAGAAAAACATCAGGTCTACGGAAACAACTGTCATAAGGAATGTAAAGGAAATATCAGAAGAGAAATTGAAAATATCATGTAACAGAATTATTGCGAGTGATTGCAATTTGATTAAAAGATGTCGCAATTATGTAATTGAAGACGTACATCACTCGAATCTCCACAGTTATTTAATAGCAATGTGCTACCACATATTTATCAGAGTTGTGCGAGTAGAAATGAAGTAGAATTCGCCCATAGACGCGTTCGGCGACTAAAACGACCAGCTCTGCACTGCTTACATTTGACTGTAGACACAGAGGAAAAATGTCTGTAAAAGATATATTTCGTAGTCATTACTAGCGAAAGCACTGGGTAGTCTGCACCATATATGAGTGCACACGACTTAAATAGCGACCACATTTAATACAATGCAGTTGAATTGGTCTTCAGAACAATAACTAGAAAGTAAACTTAGTTATATAATACACAGAACTTCCAGAATGTGTCTTTACCGCTCATAGGAGTTTTTGCCTGTCGGCACCTGGACGTGCCACAGCCGACCGCGCATTATGCGTTTTGCGTTAATCTACACCAAACTCCAATTTTCCTGTCATAAAGAGGGGTTCGTTGTATAAAATTTGGACTTTATTTCAGAACAGCAACAGCGAGTGTTGTGAGTGTTCCCTCGCCATTTTGGTAGAACTACGCCTTGTCTGAAAAGAAAGGGGGGTAAAAAAGTTTTGGTTCGATTAACCCTTCACTCACTGATGAAAGAAATCACTCACAATAACGCACACGTGCTAGCGATCACCTTGTAGACAATTGACAAGTGTACACTTGTACGGTATGTGCAAAAGGCACTAAAACCCTAACTCGTGTTAATGTGTGATAGTAATTTTTTTAGTGAACGTTCAAAATTTGCGCCAATTTCGTCCAGTTAGTCTTCTGGTTAAACTTTACGACTCGCTGTGTTACTTGATTTGCACTGAATCAGCAGTGTCACATTTAGTCACCAGATCATGAATTGCAGTTCTACAAGGAGGAAATTTCCGAATAAATTCCTCACTAATGCAACAATGTATTTAGAATAACATTTATTCACTAAAACATGTTGCTCTAGAGCCTTCGCAAACGAATGTAGACTTTACAAGCGATGGCTTGGAACTTCAAGTACAGGCAGTCCATGAGTGGCCGAGACACAAAACTGTGTGCGAGCGATGAGGACATCTAGGAAGCTGGTATTTAGGAATTTATGACAATTAAATAAGAGTAAGGTAATGAAAAATTTTATAGTAAATTGCCATTGAAATCCGGAACTGAAAAAATATAGTGGTCTCAGAAAAAGAACTGAGCAGCTTCAAAGCTTTACAGATGTGGAAACAGGTCAAGTAATTTATATCATTTGATCATGAGATCGGCATCTATTTAAAACGCTTACACTGTTTAGAATCAAGCAAGCTCAAAGGGTCGAAGTAACAGGCCTTTGCAATTTAACACATTGCAAAATGTAAAATTCTAAAAAAAACTTGATCCCCCTTTCTATTTCAAGTAGAGGCTTCTTTAATATCCCCTTAGCCAGTGCCTTATTCCTAGCTATTTTTCCAGGAATAAAGGATATAGACATATAACTTCGTGCGATTGTACATCAAGAAAGACAAATTGTATTTGTCTTGAATATATATATTCCCTGAAAAATGATAAAAACAAAATTAGCAATATTTTTGTCTCGTCCAGAAGGACACACACATACAAATAGTTAGGACACTCGACCTCACTATTTGCATCCACATAGTATGGCTACGGTTACTGTGTATAATAGAGCGAGCGAGAAATCAGCTGTACTACTTTGACTTGAAAGTGCCGGTTGCGTGATTGGTAACTCTATTGACGTGCAAAACGGATTTAAGGACTCTACTTCTAGGTATTAAAAGTGTTTCCTATACTCTTTACCTTGGAGCACAAATGAATGGTATGTTTATATATCTTAATAATTTGCAATTTCGAGATTTTTCAGTATTTCATTGCCTTTATTGGAAAATCGTTCAAATATGCATAAAATATATATTCTTCTACTCTTTTGAACTTACAGTTTTACAAATAATTATATGGTGTGCAAAAAAGGCAAAAATTAAAAAGAAATAACAAAGCTGGGTAATGAAATTAAAGTTGCAAACAAATTGGATTATTTAGGGGTAAGGATAAAAAATAATGGAAGAGGGACAGATCAGAGAGAAATGTACTAGGTAAGGGAAAACTAACTATTAATATTATAAGAAATTGTTTCAAGAAGATGCCAAGCATGAGTGTAGCATGGCTCGAGAGAATGTATCTATCTATGGTTGAATCGGTAATTATATACGGGGTTGAAATTTGGCTAACGAAGAAAAGGTACATACTGATCAAATTCATACAATATTTTGTATAATGGTGTTGGAATTACCAGGCAGTCCCAAATGTGGACGAACACAAGAGAAAATATATTGAGAAGGAAGTTGACTATCTCAAATAAAGAAAATAGTCCAAGAGATTGAAATACGGAATTTGGATAGACAATAGATGATCAATAGACAAGAATTATGGAATAAAGTGAAACAAAGAATAGATAATATTGAAAAGCAAGAAATGTGGAGTAATGGACAATAGCATTACATTGAAATACTATAGGAAATTTAAGAAAGAATGGGAAAAATATATAAATATTAGTAACTACAAATATAAATATAAATATTAGTAGTATATTAAATGTGAAAATGAAAGAGTGTCCTCTATAAGGGCAAATAGAAAAGTATCTACATTATATAGCTCATAATTTAAAAACTAAAGTATGGAGAGAAGAATTATGGATTAGAAAATGGGATGATTCACAGAGAGACATTTTGGCATTAAAACTTGTTTGGATTAACAGCAAGGAGTTTTTGAGAAAATTGGGCAACTATGTAGGAAAGATATGAGAGAATATGTGAAGAAAGTGATTAAATTAAAGGAAGAAGATATTTGCTGATACAATATTTAAAAGTATAGTTTGGGGAAAGTAGGATCTATTACATATATAACCAAGGTGCTAATTGTGTATGATTCTAAATAACAAGCACTCTAAGACTGCTATATAAAGTGTAAAAGTTAATGTAAAGGAAATATGTAGGATAAAGCATTCATTCCATACAAAGAATTATGTTCAACAAGATATGAGCTTTAAAACTGTGCAGATTCCTATTTTAAGGAATTTGAGAGGTATATCTATACATTTTTTTAAAAAAAATACAATCATTTTGACTAATTTTACATGAAAACAATAAGACTTGGGAATATAATTTTTTTTAAGAATTCCCGTTTTTATGTGTTTTAGTACTATTAAAATACAGAAAGTATGACGTCAATTTTTCTAATTATCCTTCCGAATTTATGGAATTGTAAATGAAGGATTTGAAAGTTTCATAATTCTGTGCGGAGTACTAATCTCACCACAAGAAATACATCATGGGATTTTAGTTACCCGCACTAAGATTTTTTCCTGCGCTACTGCATTGTGTAAAGTATTTGTACATCAAAGTCAGGAAACTTGCAGTGACCACCGTTTTAAACAAGGAAGTCTACTTTGATGTCAAGATATTCAGATAAGTTTTTTTTTTTTTTTTTTTTTTTTTTAAGAAATAGATTTGGATTCAATTTCCTCTAAGTTCATAAATGAGAGAGTTTTAAATTAATTTGAAAACACAGTAGTTTCGAAGATAAAATACCAGAATGTCAAAATATTCCTTCAAGAGGCTAAATTACTTACTTATCTTTCACTGTGCGTTCTATTGTAAAGTTGTTAATGATATAAGTGAAAGGTGCGTTATTTATGTTTCTGTCTGCTCCATCTAGTTAAAAGTTGTGTAGAGTAACATTTAATATTATTTATTCCCATAACTTCCATTATGCTTTATATGCGAAATATGTAAACCCTTCTCAAATGTTCAGTCTTTGTTAACAACGCCAGTAACAGCACGTGTTATATGCATCCATAGCAAGTGGCAGTAGCTGTCGAATATTTTCAGATTGGTTATGGCAGATGATATCTGAAATGCCATGTTCTGAAGCCTTCTATCATCAAGATATTATTCTGAAGACAGAATCCTTGAGCTCTAGCCTTCACTTATGTAATTGTTAACAAATTCATCTCCATTTTTTGCAGAGTTTCTATCTCTATTATTTTTCAATTAAGACTGGTAGTACTTAGAACTGTTTGCTGTTATTTTCTTACTAATGAGTCCAATTACTAAGGTAGCCATGCTTAAGTTGCTCTCGAGACTGCTTTTACATTTTTCTGTCTGAAAATAAATTATAGGTACTACTATTTTTAGCATTTCCATAGCTTTGCAGGTATTTCTTAATGAACCTTGAATAGTTTCCGTCCTGGTAACAGCTCTTGAGTAAATCTCTTTGCGTGGGAAAAAAAAAAAAAAAAAATATCTCTCTTAGCGTCTTCCTTTTTAATGTCTGTACCTCCTGTCGCTTACAAGAGCAATTGCATTTTTCTTCCTTAAAAATAATTATTCCACTATCACTTGACTACCCCTCTACATTGTTACTGCACTTTTAAAGACTTACTGGCATAATGGTGTGCTGTACTATTGGTTTTCAACATGCAATTATCATCAAATAGATATAATGCTTAAGAATTTAAGTATGCCTGTTCCACTTGTGAATTGTTTTACAATTACATTTTATACAGAGTGTTCTATTTTTTACCGCTCAGACGATATTTCATATAACGATTTAAATCATACACTCTATTTTCTCAAATATGTTTTGTAAAACATATTCTTTTGAAATAATAAGGGAAACTGTGCAGTAGCACAAAATATATGAGAGAGAGCTTAGTTTGTCAACGAATTTACATAACCTCTTAAATATTTTGTGAAAGTGTATATTAATCGGAATATCATTTGTGCTTTTGCAGGGCATGACGAAATATTGTGAGAGCAGTTTAAAATTCCCGCAACTTATATTGACCAACCAGTGGACACAGCCCCTCCGATCGCTGAGGTTCCCCCACGTACGGCGCCATTCTCTCTTTTAGCCGGATTTGGCCAGGCAATTGTGTTGTGCTGTCGAGAGTGAGATTTCGTTAAATTGTGGTGTGTAAAATATTCACTGCGTGGTCGTATTTTCATCTTTAAGACATACATGAGGTACAAGGCATGCATTTAGGCGTAAATTTCCTTGCAGTCCGATTCCAACATGAGTATTAAAATTAATATAGAAATTCAATTAAATAGATTTTGTGACTGACAGAGAAAAATAATCGAAGACTGCTCATCAATCCATGACGAAATTGCGCTATATAGTTTCTCCCAAAATTATTAGCTCTAATTTATCTCTTATTCATTCCCCGGATCTTGCAGTTTGTGATTTTTATCTTTGGGAGACAAAGTAGGTCCATTAATGAAAATGAAATTATGCGTGTAAGTGATAATTTCCTAAAAAGATATGGATTGTGTGTCAGGGAAAATTGGTTATATTTTACCATAGTCTAAGGAGGGTGAGTACTAAATTCTGTTATTTAATATTTATTTTTAATTTTGAAATGGAGAAGTACTTAATCGCCGCGTGTCTACGGAAGAAAATACGGTTCTAATCGAACACTGAGTATAGGGACTATTAAACTGCTTCCATTTTATAAAGAGCAGCTTATATATCCGTACCTGCATTCCAATGAACAATGAGAGAGATTTGATACTATAAAACGTTTCAATATTCTGATGTTTATTAAAAATATTACACAATTGTGAGCTACGAAGAATCGATAATAATGCATACTGTGAGACAGATAGTTTGGGCCAAGGCCTGTAGATTTCTTTATGTATATTGATTATTATTGGAGAAATATTTTGATTGAAGAGAATGCCTTTGGAACATGTTAGGAAGCTAGATGTATTTATATCTATGTCAAGAAAATTGTCAATATTAATAAAACGAATACAATTATATAATAGGAGGAAAACATGTTTCTAGTTTATGTATTGCTGTTATATTTAATTCGAATGTAAATGAACATTTTTAGATTAAATAATATAAAGAGTTAGAAGGGTGAAGGGAACATGGAAAGGGATAGGAATTTAATTAATAAGAAAAGAGTCGGAAGGAAGAACCTATGGTCTAAAGTTGAAAAAAATTTCTGGTGATCACTGAACCTCTGGCTTCTGAATGTTTTAGTAGAAAATATCTTTGAATCGGACACAGAGGTTTAGTGAAATTATTGTAACAATTCAGAGGATCTTTTCTTTTGTCCTTTGAATTATAATATACAATTAGTTATGAATAATTTTGTTATTTGTTGTGAAAATATTGATTTTATTGTATTGATTGAAGCAATGGTGAGCAAACCTAAGAATAGTTTGGGACAAATTCAATTGGAGATCACCATGTAGGTATTTTGTATAACATTGCAATAAAGTTCAATTTCAATTTTACTCCTACATTATACAAAAAATTTATCGATACCCTAAAAGATTAAATTTACTAATACTGCTATATTTTGCCACTTTCGTTTTTCTAAATGTTTAGTATTGTTTTACGAAGTACTGAAGTTATCAATGCAGTTATGTTTATGCATTTGACACGTGACTTTGCCATACTTGGGTATCCAACAACTTGATACAGAGTCGGATGATAAGAGAAATCCTTCAAATGTTCCCTATATACACATATACTAGTATAGCGAAAAAGAAACCAAATATGTGTAGGAGCTTTAACTACAAAGGAACTTTAACAGTTTACACAACCTTCAGAGTAAGCCACTTGGGAAGTAGTACACTTCTCCCATCGTTCATACACTTTTCAAAACAGTTCTGCAGTATACAAGTCCCATACATTTTCACTCTTTGCTGAAAAGATTTGCATTGATCATTATCAAAAACTTGGAGAATTTTTACATCAAATTATGTAAAAACATATTTTAATAAGCTATTGTTTACATTTCAAATTATCAGTTATTTCTCGATACCTCCAAGCGGAATACCTTGTAGTAGTTCTTTAAAAAGGTAAATTTTCGTCGCTTTGGTTCTTGTGGCAATGTGAATGCCTACAGACTGTACAGTTTTGGGTTCAATCCTTTGCAATAATATGGGAATTTCACAGACCTGTTTTATCCAGACCGCCCCAGATTTACTCACTGCTATCCAAATGAATACCTGAGGGTTATTGCTGACCAGACCCTAGTGCCGGTCACACTACTGCTATTTCATGCCTTCGGCGTCCTTAAGGGCTTTCAGAACGTTTCCAAGTGAAGAACTTAGCCTAAAAAGCGTCTTTCGCCAGCTGAGAAACGATATATTAATATCGCTGCCCTGTCTCATGTGTTGTGGCAGAAAGCGACAAAGTTTCTGTTAATGTAAAATAATCAGAAATAACAGACGTCATCATTGTGCACTATAGTGGAATTTGAAGGCAGAATTAATATAAAGCGATGCAACATGAATAGTTCAAATTAAGAAGGATGAAGAATGCTTTACCCGTTTATAGCAATGCAACATCTACTTGCTCGACATAAATATTTAAATAAAATACAGCAATTTCATCTTCTTTGTTTTTCTTAATTTTAGCTGCTTTTATTTTATATACTTTTATTAGCGAGTACAGCAAAGGCTCATACCTAGCACACTTTTGGAGGTAATTTGATTTTCTTCTATGCTATTCTGTTTATTTCCACTCATTTCACACTTGTTTTATTTAATTGAGTTTCATTTCATAGTAGTTTACTGTGCAATTGTGTTCTTAAATGTTAATAAAATATAATGACTTGTTTTTAATTAGTTTAAAATGTTACTTATATGCTCAATAAAATTCTTGATTTAAACTAAAAGACGAAAAAAGTAACAATGTTAAGCGACTTATACAATTGGAAATTTAAGAAAATAAAGTTTCTAGAGAAGGCAGCTTTAAATAAACAGCCCTAATTGGCCAATAATTATTTGTGCAGATAAATATAAGGAGAGTATTTATACGTGTGTGCTCATAAGTTGCTTATGAAGCTTAAAACATCTTATAAGTTTCGATGCTCTCATTCAATCTGCAGGATCGTTGATCAAAAATTGAATTGATTCTAGCATAATTTTGCGTACAGCATCCAATTATAGTTAATAATTCCAAGTAGACTTGCAAACCTCCTAGCTTCAAACTTTGGGACCTTCCCGTTAAACATGATTTAACAATGATAGATATTATATTCATCATATGAAAATATAATCATTGAAAAAATGTGTATTGATTTTCACGTTCAGAATTGGAATAGAATTTTTATGTTTTATTTTCCTTTCCATGTATTGTATTCCCAAACATACTGAAATTTTCATAAGGAGTGGGACTCTCATATTCATTCTATAAAAGTACAACTTACTTTATTTGTTATATGGATAATACATAGTGCATACTCGAAATAAAATATTTTAATATAGTCGCATTCACTCGCAACAGCTGTGCTTCCGCAAGTTTCCAACTTTAGCCCTAATATTTCCTTAAATCCCTCTACACAGTATGGGAATTATTCCTTTAGACTTTATTTTTCCTTGTGTAGTCGCAACATTTCGATTCAATGCACTACAATAAACTTTACTTCACTATCATTTATAACATTGACAGACCATTAAGTCTATAATAACTAGTGATGGAATCTTGTTTAGCATGGACGAAAGTTGCCTTAACTTTGACCACACAGTATGGCTGACCCTGAACTCTACCCAGCGTTCCGTATTTGTTTAGAAGCGGGTTTCTACATTACAACCACATATCCTAATCCCCTCCCTCTGACATCAGTTACACTAACTTGCTTCAGGATTAGGCTGATATCTTGTTAACTAAGTAAACACAGCTTCCTGAATCATCTTCAAATCTTAATTGCAAACTGGGTTATAATGACACAAAGACAGAAATAATGCTTGTCTTCGTAACATAGATTGGTGGTCTATATTCACCTCAGCGCAGAAACTGTTTATTATCATGTCGGATGACTGACGTGACCTTGGCCCAGTGCGCATATATATATTTCTAGCATAGGGGGTATGAAATATGCTTCAACTCAAATTATGAAACGGAAAGGTGTAATAACATGAAATTCAAATGCATTCGGAATCAAATAGTTTCATAAAGTGCATGTCATACGCAGTACCTTAACAGATCAGGAATAAGTCAAAGAGGAGGCTACTTCTCTGTACATTGGGGGAGAATGTAGGATTTGGCGTGAGGATTTGCACGAAACGCATATTGAATTATTTGAAAAATGAAAAGTGGTTATGTTGAAACAGCTATTGATTTTAAAGGGGTGTTTCACATTAAACGAAATATAGGTGCATTAACTTGACCCAGAAGTAAGTGAACATAAAGGCGGTTCTTTCGTTCCAAGAAACCTCAACACATGAGTGATGCTCTCAGGAACAAAGCTGAGCTAGTTGTTTGGAAAAGTTCGCTGTACTTCTCTTTTGAGCAGATCAAAGCAAAACCATGGGAAACTTTCAGAAAGGGAGGGGTGCTGTTTTGCCTTAAGAACGAATACACAGCGTCCCTCATAAGGTGGAAGTTGGTCTAGATCTCAAATTCCGCTATTCTTAAATGTGCTAAGAAAATAAAATATATCTCAAAATAATAAAGTCTTAGAGATAAAATCTATTATATATGTTGTTGACAATTACATAGCTTATAGCCATTTTTTTTAATTCAGTTTGAAGAATTGAACTAAAATGAATAAAAGTTAAAGATGATATTTGGTAGATGTTTTATATTTTTATTTACATAAATTTATTATATAGATAAATTTTTTAATTCTCGCATAGAATAAGTGACTTTCTCGTCATTTTTCCTAGTCCTGAAAAAGGCAAATATTGAACTTTATATGCCTGCAAACTCCATTGTTGATTCCCCTAATCAATGTATTTAATACGTCGTCCCGAATATCAGTAAAAGTGGAACATTACTTTTTAAAAAAGCCGTATTAGAACTTTAGAATAGAAATTCTTATATCTGAGCTATACATGCAACAATCAGATGTGTAAATTCTTTAAAAATCGCCAATTCGTAAGTCATAAAGTTATAATATTAATGAATATGAAAATGAAAACACCGGAACATGGAATTTGAATGAGTAAATAGGAAGTCTTTATGCTGGCCACCCTAGCAACTTCTGGTACATGAAATGAAGATTTTCAGAAAGTCTCTTGACGGTTATTTTTCAGTTGATGTGCTGTAGTTATTTTACTCTGTTGTTTCGTCGTAAATGATATACAGGAAATATGAATACATTTGTTAGCAAAGAGGAACCAATGGGCAGGGAGGTCATAGATATAGTTAGTGACTTGTGTGCTGCTAAAAATTGATTGTGCATCTCATCCAATCCTGTAAAAAAAACTACGGTAAATAGGGGGAAGGGGAATTGGAAGGAAAAGAGTTGGCAACAATCATTGAAGAACTGAGTTTACAGGGAGGTTTATTGTGACGTTGTCTATGAGGAAGAATGAATATCACGGCACCGCAAACCGGTAGACTCCCTACCAGATATTTCTAATGAATCTCTAATTCCTGTGTGAGCAACTGCCTCTTTTATGACATAAACTTCTATTTTTGTCTTATCGAAAGATCTAAATTAATTTATATCTTTGCAATAACATAAATTTGTAACTGAGCACCGTTGTACTGAAAGTAATGTTTCTTCTCCATGGCAACTGGGATAGCTGGAAGGTTAAGGAATGCTCAAGGTTCAGGGTTGTAACAAACAGCAATGCGGTAAATGAGCAGAATGACAGAAAAAGAGTGAATCGTGAATATCAAAGTATCTTTGTACAACCTTGCCTGGTTTATTCTAAAAAGTCAAGTTATTTTAATTATCTTTGCTCATGTGATACTCTGAAAGCATATGTTAGTCAACAAACTTTCGGTCTATTGCTTGACAGTCCTTGATTCTGCCATCATGTTGTGAAATAAAAGACACGTGTTGCATAGCGCAGCTAGGTAAATAATTTACGAGTTAATTCAGTTTTATGAAGACGAGAAAGGTAAAGGTTACAGAGCACTAGCAATGACACAATTCACCAAGAATACAATCACCAGAATGTGCGAAGAAAGTAACCTAGCAGTAGAAAATAGACATGAAATTACAATACCAAAATTGAATTACAGGACAATTCCAAAAAAAAAAAAAAAAAAACATAGAATTTGATTATTGAACTTATTAAACAGGCAGTACATATCAAGGGTAGAGGAAATGTGAAAAAATGGCTACACTTTTAAAAAAGCAAAAAGCAAAAGTCATCGCAATCGCTAGTAAACGCGGAGATAGCTTTTTCATTTGCAAAATATATTGCAGAACATCATGCATCCAATTTCCAGAAATGGCCAATGTTTTATCAATCTCCGGAGCCTTCAGTCTCCAATCGCTCAGCACCATGTTGTAGATTTCAAGATTCGTTACTTCGAAGAAAAGTCCAGGACTGTGCGCAATGCTTGTGCTTGTGTGGCTACATCCAAATTCACTAAACCTTCTGCACATCATTCTATGCGAAGATGGAGATTTGCCGTAATGTTTGTCCAGCTTCGCTTTTGTTCCTGCGGATATTGTCCCTTTCAAAGGTAACGTTTTATTAATATGCGAAATTTGTGTTTCTCCATTTTTAGCGCTTGTTTACATATTTAAGCAGGAAAATTGCTCTCAAACACAGATTAAGCTTTGTAACTGTTTATAAACATCCTTTGAAAAAAATAAATAATAAGTCATCTCTTGGACGCAAAATTCTTCGAAATTCTTCGTTACAGCACGCGGTTCACAAGGTAACCAGCAAAACTGTGTAGCCACTGTAGCTGTAGTGCTTTACGGCATACATTAAAGACGCTGATTAGTGTGTGATCCGTTAGCTCTGTGGCAGAGTGTCCAGTCATGTAGTGGCTAAGAGCGCAGGTTTTCCTTCTGACAAGAAGCATTTCCTTTTAAATAAACCTTTGTAACATATTATGATAAATTAGTTTTGTAATATTGTTTCCCATACACAGCAAGCTTTAACGTTAACATATTATATATAATAATGAATATTATAATATATCTTTCAGTATTTGTTCTATATAAATGTAATGTGCTGCACACACATTCCTGTACATGCACGAAGGACAAAAGATGGCTTATGGGCACAAATTCAAGAAGCCTGGGATGTTTTAGCCTCTCGTGTACACTGCTATAAAAATTTGATATCATCTATGCCCCTATGGTTAACGGTAGTTATACACCTGATATTTATTTACGTTTATTTCTGAATTTTATTTGGAAGATAATGTCTCCATATATTTATTTAATTAGGAGTATTTGTGAAGAATACCTTATTTTGTGATTACGTTTTTATGTGTACAGGTAATGCCTTAAAACTCAAACGATACGTTAAAAGATAATATGATATTAAGGCAACATAATGGTCTACATATAAACTTATAAAAAAAATAATAAAAAGAAGAACAGAAATGTTGTGTGGGATTTGAACCAAGGAGCTTTTACGCAGAAGAGTAGTGCCTTCTAGACCGCTCGCCACCACTATACTGCCAAAATATTCTCTTTACAAATGGTTATGATTGTGACCATTACGTTTACAGGCAAAACGCTCACTGCAGTGTGCCGGTCGTGCATGCATGTTGTGAATACAGCGTTTATGAGCGTCCCCGAGGTTCTCCTATCGACAAGTTAAATCAAATCTGGGGATGATTTTTCTTTGTCAAAGAGTGTACATCAATCCTCAACAGTAATCATGTCAAGGTAACGTTGAAAACAATCCAGTGCTACCACCTTTTGAGTTTGCAAGGACTTATCTAACAATCCCGTATTGCCTATAAAGGACAAAAACTAAGATTAGTCGCACGCTATTAAAAGACGAAAATCACTCTTTAACAAAATCTGAAGGTCAAGGACCACCGTAAATCGATGCGGGTGTTACAGGTGACAGCAGGTTAACTAGCCTTAAAAATGTCAGAATTGCTTGCTCATCTATTTGAAAATGTCAGTAGAAGTTTACTCGCTGGTAGTCAATGAGACGAGAGCACTAAAACGAAAAGACCTACATAATAGTTCTGTTTATGTTCTTTCTGAACATACGTAAAATAAAGAGAAGTAGTAACTTCCAGAAAATCCACTTACGTTACACATACCCCCGAATTTAAAATGTCTAGTGCTTGTTAGCTGCTGAATTTAGCAGATTTGAAGATCCGTATGATTTTGGTATTCATAATTACTTTGTACAATTTTGATAACACACATAGCGTATTATTAGCTTCCTTTGTTCTTTGAATTTACTGCAGCCTAACGCCTTAAAGGAGTACACGTCCTTTAAAAACTAGAGCCATTCTCTACGGCCAAAGAAACGAGGTTCAAAGCATGAGATTTTCCCTTTTTTTTTAACATCCCCTGCACTAGCGCTTTGTTTCTATTTTTCATTATGTTATTCCCTCGTCTGTCTCACCCTCATTCTCTCTGTAAATTCCCCTTCCAGCACTACGTTCTGTTACAGGAAGAGACAGGAATGCTTTTGCTTACACCAAAGGATAGAATCCTAACATTCAAAGCTGTGCGTTTCTAAGCTATATCTTTTTATTTCTATCATTGATAGCAACACGCGTTGTTCTAAGCAAGTAAATAATTCAGTTCTGTATTATAAATATAGCAAATAAGCTATTCGCATTTCCCACTGTGGAGAAATTCAATCAAATAGTTCGTATATACTTCAGAAAATATGAGTTAAAGATTCCATTTGAGACCTCAGAATACACACAAAACAAATTTGAATATAAAACACTATGTAAGCACAGCAAGATACGTCAAGCGATATGAAAACAAAACCACGCTGTAAACTGAACCTGTTACAATATTTGTTCTGCATTTACTTTAAAGTTTTGCTTTTTAAAATATACGCTCTTTACTAAAATGTTTCTTAACAAACGAAATGTGTGCCTGAAATAGAAATATTAAACCTACTTTTAAACGAGTAGAATGACGTGTTATTTAAAACATAAAAGTATGGGAACTTGGAGGAAATCAAAGTTTGTGAAGAAATTTGGGGCTAGGCGTATAGTGCAATCGTTTGCAGAAGTGTATACTTGAACGCTTTGAACCTAGATAAAATACTGTGTGTATATTTTCAGACAGAATTTATTTAGCATGTGTTGTAAACATAAGTTAAACATTTACCTCTGGGTTTCTGACGTTAAATCATGTACTGTTACTATAACAGGCTGTGTTAATCTATAAGTTAATGTTAAATTCGTAGGTAATAATGCAAAGATTTGTTTTTTCTGCATTCCGCTTATAAAGTGCTAAGAGAAGCTGTCAGCTTTACATAAATGTAAAAATATATTGAAAGACTACCAAATACCGAGTTTTGGTTATAAAAATCCACTATTAAGCGCGCTGTAACCGCTTTCTGAAACGTGTACGCAATTTTGTCTTACAGAAGATACTGGAATTGTATCAGAAAAACACATTCTGGTTGACATAATTAAGTTCGGGCAGCGTAATGATTCTGATTCCATTGTTAATGTTTTCCTTTACATTTCGAATCCTCCACTTGTATTAATTTTGGGAGTGGTTTTGTTAACGAAGTTAAAGATTTGGCCAAATTTCTCTGTTTTGTGTGATAAAGTTAGTTCGTGTTATTTGTTTGTTTGTTTTTTGTTTTGTTTTTGTTTTACACTGAACCAGTAAATTCAAATTTTGCACAGTATCTTGAATTAAAGTTATGAAAGGAATCATTTGTCCTGAAAAAATCTGCATAAATTTTAGCACACGATGAGCTGATTCTCACTATTTAAAATAACACTTATATTCAATAATCAACTGTCTAACCAGCTTCGTAAATAAATGTATGCTGCCGTGGGACGGACAAACAACGTTCAAGGACATGACAAACCTAGAAAGCAAAGCGTTGAACTATGGATGAAGCCGAAACGTAAAACACGGCGTGAGTGAACTAGGTTTATAACTAATGCCTTCTGTTTATGTAAGACAAGAAACGTTTCCAACGTTATTACACACATTATCTATTTAAAATGTGTTGATGGTGAACGTAAAAAAGGGTAATACGTAACCTTTAAGTTCTTTCGTCTCGTTGACCGCTAGACCCGTAACATGTATTTTAGGCTGAGTTCTTATAAACTTACTATCGCGAATAAAACCTCTATGCATTCGCAGCCTTTAATCTGCAATAATTCGTGTGTTACTAATGTTACTTTTGGAACCACAATGTCCGTTATAGCCAGCTTTAGAGCACAGGCAATGCATCTTTCCTTAGCAGCGTATTGCTTGGTTTTTCTTTCTTCATACACCACAGATGACCCAAACGTTTGCTCTAGTTACAGTCAAAAAGCATAAAATCAGAATTAGTGTGACATTATAAAAGAACTAACAACACCATTAAATGAAATGTTGGGAATTCTTGAGTAAAACCGGGAATATGTTAAATTCGGTAATATCTACTATGAAATACAATTCATTTTTTCCATAATTTATTCCAGTTAAATGTCGAGAAAATGCCGAAAGGGACACCTTTAGTTATTTAGAATTTTATAACACAGTTTATATTGAATTTGAGTAACCGTTTAAAGTAGAGCCTATTTTTATATATCTAAAACCGATGTAATTACATGTATGGTTTGTAGCGATTATTCAGAGTTCATTTGATATTCTCTGTTTGTTAAATCCGGGGACGTGCTGCATCCCGTTAAACAAGAGACGAATAAATCCTCTGCCTAGCTGTTTACATGTCTATTGTCACACGTCACACTCAGCCAACTCCTCTCTAATGAATCACTCAAGCTGTAACTTCATGTTTTGTTCCTTTCTATTTAGTTGCCCATGAAACACCGCGCTATGATTGTTTTAATGGATCCTTTTACTTATTTGAACAGTTTATGCATGTTTTATGACTATACACATTTCAACATGCTCTTTAAATATGCTTATTTGTATATGCATAAGTTGATCATGTTGAAATTTCAAATAGACCGTGTAGTTTATTATTTGCTTCAATTTGTCAAAGGCGGAATGACTACTTGAGGGTATAAAATCTATAGCAGTAGTAAGGTCTATCAAAAAAAAAATGTACTCGTTGTACTAGCAACATCTATGTACGTGTTTATACTCTTTTCATTGGTAATTGCAGTCTGTCAACAGTAATCATTGCTAACTAGCCTAACATTTTAGCAACGTATCGACCAGCATTTTTGGGGATTGGTTTCCAAAAATATTTTCCAAATTGCTGTTCTTTTGTGGAAATTGTGGAAATTGCTATTGCACAGCTGGCAAAACTAACTGAATTCTGGAATAGGATGTAAAACAGAAACTATACTACTGGGGTAAAAAAATTTTTGAAAATATTAGAAACTATTATTATTGAGAAAGTACAATCTTTTTCATAATACCACCATAAAATAAACCTCTTAAACATTGACATACTCCAGCCAGCGTTCGTTTCACTTTTCAAAAAGTCCTGCAGTCCATTTTTTGATATCTTCCCATATATCTTCACCACTTCGGCCGAAGTATACCTTCTATTGATCACCTGGAGCAATATCTGGAAAGTACGGAGCATGAGGTAGGACGGGCATGTACTGCTTTTCTAGGAATTCGCTCACTTGGGGCAACCGATGTGCTGGAACGAACGTAATCGTGATGGAGAACGCAATCCTTTCCCTGGCACAAATGAGGCCTTTTTCGTCGCACTGCCTATGAAGACACGTGCCGACAGCAATGAATTCCAAATGTACCTGGCTGTATGCTATGATAACTACTATCAATAAACTTCTATAGTATATGTTCTCCGTGCACAATTGCAGTCTGATTTACACCTGGGAACATATACTGTACTCAACAAAGGTAAGATAGAAAATTGCGCACCTAGACAAAGTTTGTTTCTTTTTGACTCTCTACTAGTGTCTCCATGTGCATTTTGAGGTCTCAGGACCCACTACCACTTAGCGGGTCCGAATAGAAGTGAAGCAAAAATTATTTTGCCGATTTTATATAATGGAATCGAAGAGGACGGAACTGAAGCATACACTTGAATGGATCGTATAATAACACTGGCTCATATGTGTAGAGGCCTAGAAAGAAGAAACGAAAGACAGTTAAAAGAAATTAAAATATGGTTCATCACATTTTAATAGAAGATACTCGTGATAAATTTCGCAAAATGCTTATAACTTCCTGCTGAGTAAAATTTATGCAATATTTATGCATCTTAAAGTTCAAACGAAAAGACTGAATTCATGATTTTTAAATAAGTGAAATACATGGTGAAATTTCATTAATTTTCTTCTGTCAATCAATATTAAGCATATAATTATTGAGGTATTATTTGTGATATTTATCATGTAAATAGGACAATTGTTAAGCAGATTTATTAATTTTTCTTCGTTTATTTTTTAACCTAATTTCAATGTACAATATTGCAGTCTAACATTCAATAGGCAAATGTTTGTTTGCGCCTGTTTTAGATTGCAAATGCCCCTAAAACTTAAGCTTATTTACGACTGTAGGCGAAACAAATATTCTTGTCCACGAATTCCGTTTGGTGTGATCCGGATTCTCTCCTTCACCTTGATACCCTTTAAATACAGTTCTAAGAGAAGTTTCGTTCAATTCAGCTCCGCTAAATTGCCTCTTATTTAGCACTCCCGAGTGTGTCAACTGTTGAAGTTGACATTGAGAAAAAGAGAATACGAGTTGACCAACCCTTATTTTGTAAATCACTAATTGATCTTCTTCTGGGAGCGAAAGTCATTATTTCTAAAGTCCTTTGTTTGCTGAAGGAGAACATGTAAGTTAAAAATGACTATCAAAAATTATATAGTAGGAATTGTAATGAAACGTTCTCTTACGTATAAACCATATTTATGGAATTAATTGTAGATGAAAAGAATGTGTTTCTGCAGCTATTAAAGTTTTATAATATTATTATGTCTTCTTATATTTTATTTAAGTGATTATGTATTGTGTACTTTCTTGTTATTGTGGGTTATTCTACGTCTAATAAGCAAATCCAATATACGAGTTTGATCATTGAATAAAAAAATAGTAGACTTCGTTTGAGTATTAAAGCGAATCTGGAAGTAGCAGGCGAACGTATCTATTCATCTATATAGGATGTCAGTGACGTCTTTGCTGGCTTCCAGTGATTTGATTAATAAGTCCTTCAAATCTGATGGCGAAATAATGAAATATCTAATGCGAAATAAAAATAATTGGTGATATAGTTAATAAAAAGCATATACGCTGTATGCTGCATGTCATAATAAAAGAAAAAATATGGAAGAAAGGCTTGTGCTTTTATCTTCTATTCTCAAGAATCTCTTTTTATAAGGAAATGGGTAATGGTCAGTGCTGCCAGTAGTCTATTATTCAACCTTCAAATAAATAAACATAGATCTCTCCTGGAAAATGTATACTACAAGCAACTAGCTCGAGATCGTTTGGAGCTTTGAAGAAACCATCCTCTGGCCAGTACATAAAAGATGCTTTCATGTGGGCTACTGCTGATGCCAAGGATCACCTCCTCCATGTTTCATGCACTGAAAAGATCTGGGCCAAACAAAATATCCAGCTATTCCGGTTTCATGAATACCGGATTATAAATTTAGAGGGCTAGTGGGTCTCAAGACGTGTATAGTGGTGTATTTCAAGGTTGCACAGAGCATGCTGATTATCTCCAACTGCTATGAACGTATTTTAGCTCATTTTATTTACTTGGTTTATGTACTGCATCATATTTCTACGAATATTACGACTACACTTATGCGAGAACAAATTAATTTCATCAACAGAAAATGTTATTAAAAATCCGTATGTTACAAACACCATTTAAAAATGTACTCTTGCTCTGAAACCAGTATTAATAACGGTAAAGTAGAATGAAGCATCAGTGTTCACAGTAAATAGTAATATATTTTCACACCGAGTGCGCTGCGTCTATTTCTGAAAGTGGATGCTTTAAGTGATCCAAAAATGACTTGTTCATTATTATCCAACATCAAGAAAAAAGTTTTACTTTTAGTATGACTTCAACCGTCTGAAAATCTTACGGTCTCCTTGGAAAAAAAATATTTTCTTATCCTACAAAATAAGTTACAAAACTAAGTGCTCTTAAGGGAAATTTGTTTTGAAAAAGCAAACCTATTATCAACATCACCATGTGGTGTTTTTTGAACATTAAAGATCAATAAATCCAGGGAAAAGCATTCATTGAAACATGAAACATTTACATAACATGGAAAAAATAAAAAATAGAAGCTTTCATAGCATTGATTATTTAAAAAAGGCTTTATGGGTTACAATTTGCCTCAGGTTTCCTGACGACAGCCGCAGAATTCAGAATGGCCAAGAGCTGGAGTTATGTAAACGTGACGCTAGTAACCCGAGAAGCCTTATTAAATGGAAAATATCGTTTTCTGTACAAAGCAATTTTCTGTTTGACGTACGTCAATAAATGATCCCTTGGAACTTGGAAAAAACATGTCGTATTTCACTATGGTAAAATGGGACGTACTTTAAAACAGTTAAACTTCTATTGCGAATTAATTTTAATCATTCTTTATTTTTTACTAGGACTATGCCTATTGCACATTAATTTTCATGTTTTTCCACCTCCTTTCTCTGTTCGCCACAATTTTATACGTGGTTCTATCAAAAAATTCTAGGACTAGGCCTATTGAGCAAAAAATTTTCAATTTTTTTTTCTCTTTTATCTATTCGCCACAGTTTTATACGGGTTGCTATAAAATTCCAGGGCCTATTGCACGATAACAAAAAGGAGTTCGGGGGTGCGCCCACAGCGATCGTAAGTTATTAACTTCATTAATCATTATACCGAGTGATGTTGCTGTGTGAACATCAGAAGCTGTTTGTTCTACGCAAGTTTTTGCTATCGTGTACACGGAAAGATTTCCATTTCATTATGAACTACAAACTAGAGCAGAGAATTAACGTTAAGTTCTGCATCCAACTCTGCAAATCTGGAACACGACACCTGAAGCAATGCGTCTTGCGATGTGTGTTGAATGGTACTCACGCTTCCGGAATAGGAAGAATATGAGAGATAATAGATCACAGATCCCAAATTGTGAAATAATAATAATAATAATAATAATAATAATAATAATAATAATAGACTACTTGTGCGTGAAATTCGTCGCAGAACACTTCAGGACTTTGCTAACATATTAACTTATCGTCTGAGGGTGCCAAAGACCAGAATATGAGAGATACTGCTTGTCCCATGTACCCTCTCACAAGGCGTTATTAACTAATGAATTTCCCGGTTACAACGCCATGATCATTCTTCCTAGCTCTCATTTTCGCCAGAATTGTCTCCCTGAGACCTTTTTCTCTCTTCAAGCACATCTTAGCACATATAATTATAAATTTAGTCTACCAACCTGTAGTGTTTCATAAAAATTGAACTTATAATTTAGCTATTTTTCATGAAATGCTTTTGCTGTATGTCGAAATTAGAAGATATTAAGGAGTAACGTTATCTCCGAAGAACTAAAATGATTTTTTTAAAGTGAACTTTTATGCACTCTATATAAATATAATTTCATAGATGAAGAGAGAAAAATGTATGCAAATTACTCCAGTCCTTGTCCTTATCCTTATAGATTAAAATAAAAATTTTATACTGTAAATATAGTTTTGTGCATTATCCAAAGGAAAAAAGGAATCCACAGACATTTAATCAGATAATTCAAAGGTGTGTGTCAATATATTATTATTATTATTATTATTATTATTATTATTATTATTGTTGTTGTTGTTGTTATTATTATTGTTGTTGTAAAGTGTAATGAAATAAAAACCCATGGAGCGTCCCTGGTGAAAACACACACTTCCAATTGAAATTAATTGCGGTGAACCTGGATGCCGCTTCTGCGTTAGGGTGATTAGAAAGTACATTACACTTGATTATTCCAGAACAAAAAATGTTCATTGATCAGTGCATTACAGTACAATAGGACACTCTATTCATGACATTAGTGATTCTTTGTATACGCTTGTTTGGAAGCTTCGCTAATTTTTCGATTACCTGATGATATAAATACGCTTCAGAAGATCTCAGACTATAACATGAGCACTGTCTATTAAGATACCGAACTCCTATGCAGTTTTGTCACTTTCATTGCTAAGTTCCATTGCATCAACCGGCAGCACAGTCTTTAGTACTTGACGTTGTTGACCTCTTCTTTGTCGATCAGCATTAATCACTTCTGGCACAATTTCAGTATGGCTGTACGTGACATTGAATTTGACCCTTACATGGATGAAATTTCACAGTGAATCTCCATTCAATCGAGACGTTTGCACACAAAAATCATACTGCTCCTTGTATTTTAATCTCGGAGTATGTTCAATGTACTATGATGTACCTCTTATTTCTACTATAACCAAAGTGGTTTTATAGGAAGATGTGAACATGAGCTCTGTTCTGCACAAGCGCAACTTTTTTGCGCAGTGCTGCCAGATTAAAACAACAAGTTTAACTTTTTTAATCCTCCTCTTATATCTTCAAAAAATACGTCCTGTTGTTCTTGGCCTCAGAATGTGATGTTTTTCGTCGATTTTTCAGATAATCATTATCATTACTGTTAAACTGGACGCGTTTGAAAAGACATTTTCATGGGCTTAACAACCTTGAATCTTTGTTCTTGATTGCTTTACCCAGTCGTGCGTCGAACTGGTCACTATGGATCCATGTTTGAAACATGCAGTTAGCAATAGTCTCTGGGGGAAAATAGAGGTGACGGCGCTCGTTATAAATGCCTCGTGTCCAGGGATATGTAACGTCGCATACATATATATCATGCACCTAAGACATAACTTCAAATATACATAACAGATTTTTGAAGTGAAGGGAGTCTGAAATCCTCATCACGTTATCATTTAAGCACACAAATAGTGCAAAGGATAAGTGTTAAACGACCATGGAATTTAACTTGTCTATTGTAGACAGTATTAAAAATTGGCAGATAAATTTTGAAAAGATTGTGTTTCAGGAGGATGAACGCCTTAGGATCACTATGCTATATTTGCAGGTTCGTGGGATAATATAAAAATGTGTATAAATTTATGTATATTTCAAAGGAATACTACTTGAAACTGTACTGAAAACGTTATATACTTAATAGTTCATGTTCGTAGAGGAATAGCGAGAGAAATAAATAAAAATAATGGAAAGGTAACAAAGGTTAGTTCTTTAGTGTCTATACATTAATTATGGGTAATTTGAGGTCCGTATTTCCAATAGTCGATATCTGCACTATTTTAGTTACTGACAAAATTGGTAAAATATCAACTTTCTTGATAGTCAAATTTGAGATAGTTTAATAATTTTCGACGACAATGCATTAAGGGTACTTTAATATTAAAACCCTATTAAGGAAAACAAATTCATAATACTTAATCATTAAAATTTTAAACATGTTTCGGAATGTACGTTTGGCATATTTCGAGTTGTGGAATAATATTTGGAATTTTATGAAAAATATATTGCAGTTTATTTACATAAAACCTTAATTTTTTGAAAGTTAAGTTCTTAATCACATAAAACATATATGCGTTGCACGAAAAGAAGGAACAATGTGAATATAATACAAATAAGAACAAACATCTAAGCTTCTTTGAACTTAGAAATTAAATTAAAGAATTGTTATTTTATTATTGTGGCTTATAAATACGGTTCTCTTATTTTGTTTTCTTCATCCATAGCGCTACGTTATTTTTCCATTCTTCCTCACAGTGACATTAAAAACTTTTATAAGTTATTGCTGCTTCACCAAATGACAGCTGGGTTTTATTAAAATTTTAGAGATTTGTATTTTTTTTTTTTTGCGTTATTCTAAAAAACTTAAGTCACTTCTGCAATCCTGCTCTCCACAAACAAATAATTATTTTTAAAATTATTTTGAAATACTGAATTGTGAAATGTAATGGCCTTGATATTTTGAAATAGACTGAATATTTTTTCCATGTACATACAGGATAATCAATTCCAAGTATCGTCATCTGCCGAATTGTTTTTATATAATTTTGGATTTACGGTGATTTCTAACAATTTATTTTCTTCTCATTTCTTGAAATCCCTAAGAGGAGAAATTAAATAATGACTTACAACTGGAAACAGACATATGGTTTAAGAAATCATTGTACACTCAACATAAAACCATTCCAATAATTGTACTAATTTTATTCTGACACCCCCAAGCATCGCAAAGCAGATGAATTTTGTCACGCGTGCAAAGCCATTATAATAGTTGGTGATAATTTGAGGAAACTATTTCATTCGACCATTTAGGTTGAGAAGATTCTATCACCTTGTATTATAAAAGTACTCTGTTTTGTGACATTCATGCTTAACTATTCTACATGTACTGGATTAATAGGCATGATGCCTGGCCCCGCTGACTTTGGAACACATCATTTTTCTGGCAGTTATTATTTAAAATTAACTCATTATTTTATCTTCTAATAATGCAACAAAACTTATGTGCCTTTAACCTGTGTATTCTTAAATTATTTAAGATGTTAATTTGTTCTTTATGGTTATGTATACGTGGAATAAAGTAAGTCAGGTTTTGGAATGTTTTTTTGTAATTTTTCATTAATTCCAATATTAAAATTGTCGATTTTTGATAAATGATGTTAATAATGTTATGTCGAGTTTTTAAAATAAAAGTATTTTAAACTCAATTTTAAAATACAAGTATCCAGCTTTTGGAGGATATGACACCAGTTATATAAAGTGTCTACACATGCAAACATTACAAACATTAGGCAAACATTCAATTTTGAAAAAAATATCAAAGTCGCCTTTTGGTAAAATACACCTTAAATTTAATGTATTTAGATAACATAATTAACATAACAATGAACATAACACTAAGCCTGAGAAATTGGGTGTAAAATAAAATATGTTAAAGAATGGAAAATAAAAGAGAGCACTTGAAAGTTATGAGTTTGGTATATAAAATGTATATAGATTAAACATGTGCCTAATATGGAACCTATAAATTCACAAGAGATACATAAATTACGATCCAATACGAAAACAGAACTCTGAAAGACAGAGGAAATGCAGTAAATAGCAGTTTGTAAATGAACGCACTTTTTGAAGACAGAACAGGCTAGAGATTCCACCCTGAGCAAATGTAATTTATTTAAGGGCAATACATATTCTGTCTCGTTTACGCCAATTTGGGGTATTTTAGGCATTAATTGAAAAAAATATATCAACATAACCTTAACTTTCATTATAGTGTGTTATAGGTTACAGTTCAGATGAATATCTAGCTTGAATCACGGTAATATATTTGTATAGGAAAATTGAACATTTTTGTAAAAATTAACCAATCATAAGAAATACTTTGCCAGATTGACACATTCCAATCAATTCATTTTGCCATATTTCGGTATGTTTAGGAATTGTTAATTTACATGACAAAAGAATAAGCCTTGCACCCGCACTATAACATATTTTTTGTAAAAGCTATGTAAACTGGTGCTAATTTGTAACTGCTGATAATGATAATAAAGTTATCACTTTTTCATCCTTAGTAGATCCACGTTTGGTTTTAGCGGTCTTAATATCCGCTGCCTTGATCTCCGTTAAACTAATTTCTCCCAGAGAGGACGTGAAAGTGATTCCCTGTATCCTCGAGGAATGTATCGGCTTCAATCCGAAATTGCGATCAGGTTCATTCCAGCTGCCTAAAGGTAATAGTTTAGATACATAGTAATTTACCTGGAGGCAGTAATCGTCATGAAGTGCTCATAACTACGTTCAATGTCTCTAGTTCCACTTCTAATGCAATGACAAAGAGACATCGGCGGCGTATGCCCGGAGTAATAAGAATACAATCGGGTGGTTGTAGAGCATGAAGCCTCCGAACAGTACAATTCCGAGAAAAACGTAAAAATATGGAATGAGGCAACAATATTTCACAAACTCCGAATATTAATGATTGTAAAGAGGCAATTACCCAAATTTGCGACCAGTAGTTGCAATACAGATAAATACTTACGATACGCTGTTGAATGCCTTGTGAAAATTCAGTATTACCAATATAGTTCTCTGCCATCAGCCTTTCAATAAAATTCCGACTCTCATAACGGCACAAATTTGAATATTTCCTCAAGATTTACTCTGTTTCTGTATATTATTTTTCAATTCATATTTAATGAGGTAAGTGCCTAAATATAACTTCAAAGTGAAAGTGCCTTCAGCCATTAGCCATTTGCAAAGCCGTGAGGTTGAGTTATTTCAAAAAGCAGTTCATTTTTCATTTGAGTAATCTATTCAGAATAGTAAGGAACTACACCTGATACGTTATATAAAGAATATCTCCAGAATCAGACACAATTGGACGCAGGCATCAGTAGTAGTTCTTGTAGACATGGCAGTTACAGATGCATCACACAGCCTCTTAACATTGATACGAAGTTTTCCGAGGAGAGGGTAAATCGATATCGGTTGCATGTACAAAGCCGTATCGACATTCAGTGCGTGCATAGGTTCGGATTCCCTTTTCGGCAAAAGTGAACTGTCTTTAGGACAAAGAGAGTTTTATCATTCTCAAAAAAAAAAAAAAAAAAACAAACAAACAAATTCTAAGCTCCGTTTGGTGCCATCATCACCCTATCCAAGTATTATACATAAAGTCATAAACTCCTTGTTATAATGCCCTCGTTGGAGTTTATTTAACGTCTTTTACGATTAACTTGAAAACAAACTTCATGTAACTTTAGGTTTACTAGCAAGCTCAGTACCGGAGAAAATTTGAGTAATAAGGTGCATTTGTATTACCATTTGATTTATTTAATCTCAATAAAAGATGTTGGAAATGGCTGATCGTTGACGGACACCACTTCAAATAACTCCTATTATGCAGGTTAGAAAATAAAAGTAAAATGTGTGCATGCTACTATTGATCAAAATTGAGCGTATAGATATGCGAATGGAATTTGTTCATAGACGGAACCGGCGACGAGCGCGACCTTGGTCTCACGCTGCTTGCGTTCAGCAGCAGTGTCCAGTTTGCTGCTCCTTCATTTCTCTTTTATTTGGGCATCCACATTCGCTCTTGCATGAAATAACTTACCGCCTGTTTGTTGTTCTCTACCTAACATAAAGCCTTTTGCACAGACGCTGCAAATACTATTTCAGCGAGTATCATTTCAGGTATCTAACAAAGCATTCACTTTACTAATTGGAGAATGTTGTGGCCTACTGGTGATCACTAAACGATAAGGCTGGTGCAGAATCTTATACAGTAAATCAATTAATCTGAAGGAAGATAAATTTTATGATCGGATTTCACATTTATTCCTAAAAAACCTGTAATCACTTCCTTTCGTTTGTATATTCCCATACATCTGTGAACGTAAAGTCTACACGTATGCTAACACAATGCTATATCTTCCTGTTTCAAACTGATATTTTGCATTAATAGTGTTATCAAAATTTCCCCCTAGGCCATATGCAACCCCTTCCCCAGGTGAGTCGTAAACCCACCATGCAAAATTTCTTCTCTTGCCTTTCGCGAGTCGGGCGGTTCGTAAACTTTGATGAAACCTTTAGACTCGTAAAGAGCAGATATATTGAGAGATAAGAATAAAACTGAACAAACACTTTTCTCAATATCCTTATGAACAATATGAGCATGGTTGTTTTACTTTATTTTATTTTATTTTTATTTTGAAGAATAGTGAGAAAATCCTCGAACGTTATAAACACCTTTTATCTCCTGGTAAGCGAAAATTAACTTTCTCCGTTGCTTATGCGGCTTATGGAACTAAATAGCATAGCTAAATCGAGTGAATAAGAAAGAAAAAGTATTGCTATCAAGGAGAATTGCCATCAGATGTGAAGTATAGAAAGGTTTAAAGAAAGTGTGAAGAAGTTAAGGAAAACATGCATTCTCATTATCAAGATTCAACTGGAAGCTAATTATGAGGAACAGTTTAAGTATTTTTATTTTTCTCTTTCCAATTGTAATCACGCGCGCGCGCGCACACACACACACACATATGAAAAATCAAGTATTATTTTAAGTTTACTCGAGAGTCTTTTAGAGTATAGCCCATTGATTTCTCTCAAAAATGATTTAATGACCTTTGTGTCTTTGCGTTATTAAAGCTGAAAAGAACCCTCTAAGCTTCCACTTTCGAGGAATTTCAGGCTGTGTATGCTGTGTCCTATGTCGGTTAATTTTTATTATTAACAAGGTGTACTGTTTTGAACTGAGTCACTGTAAAAATGCTCCCAGCTTTATTCGGGTTCTGTATGTGTACACAACGTTTTTTCCATGAGGATAAATCTTTTGACGAATGTTCTTATTTCTGTAAATATTATTTGTTCAAAACTGAAACTTTCACGATAGTTTGCATTATTCTCGGTGAATGGAGTGAAGAATGCCAATCTAATAGATCACTTTAGTTACTGAAAGCCATACCTATGCAGGCAGTTCAAGTTCACTACAGCAACTTCCCGTAAAAACGGTTGTTTATTGGGAAAATACTTTCGTATAAGTTGGATGTTTGCCACAAATGAGGTCTTATGCATTTCGTCTGCTGGGTCCCAAACAAAGGTTAGGTATTAATAATATCATTTGCAACCCATTTAGGCTCAGCTAATGGAATACCTTCAGTTTACCGTAGAATTTTTTTCTATTAATTTCTCGTTTGCATGGGTATTTTTGAATGGATTTTGTTTTTCAAACTAACCAACGGCGTTATATCGAAAGGGATCCATGCATTGTAAATACTAACTATCAACAATCTATTTATTGGAACCTGCATGGTTATTTTTGAATGCACTTTATTTTTCAAACCAACCAACGGCGTTATATCGGAAGGGATCTATGCATTGTAAATACTCACTATCAAAAACAATCTATTTATTAGATTTGTGGGATCTGCAGCTGTTGAAACCAGCTGCTGTACTGCCTACTTCTGCTGAAAGTGACTCAGAATTATGTGAATTTACCGGTGCAAGTTCTCAGTCTCTGTATAGAATGTTATTATTCTTGCACTACGGTAGATCCTCGTGTGGCGATTCATGAAGGGCAGGTTTTAACTTTGAATTTGAATTTTAGTTCCACGCCTTAAGGAAAGCCTAACTGTAGGGGCCGAACGGGGTGACTCACGCAGTAACGCTTGGGACTCGTATTCCGTAGGTCCAGGACTTGGAGCCGGCCATCCCTACTCTGGGAGTAATCGTGATTTCCCCTGGTGACTTAGGATTTTTGCACGAATTTTTCGCTCTTCCATTTCATTAAGTTGGTTTTGTTGCAGGACGGAAAGTCAGGGCGGTGTTATGGTGGTTTGCATTTTTGAAAGGTTTCTTGTTTGGGAGCAGCTCTTCTGAGGGGCTCGAACTCCTCCTTGGAGGGTCACTCCGCCAATGTCAGAGTGTTCTATCTGAAAACAATGTTAGGGACATCGTCTATGTCTGTGCCGCACCACCCGTGGACCCTGGCCGCCCGATTTCTCCTTCACCTCATCTCTGTATCCCGGAGATGCAAAGCTGAAGTACCGAAATGTTCTCCCAATCCAATTGCATCCCATAAAATTGTTGTTTTACTGAAATTCGGACTCTATATTTCCCTATATGCCATCCAAAAAGGAATGGAATATTCATTTGACCCTCAGATCTTTCTAACCATAAACTTAAATGTAATAAATGTGGTACAGTCTTAACTAATAGATCGTTTTTTCAAAACTCGCAGCTGACATGAAGTGGCCATGAGTTATACTGATCCCCGACTGGCATCTCAATATATGCCTTATAGAGCTCATATATTTTTGAAAATTGTATAATGGGGAACTTTTTTCTATTCTATTTAATAAATTGACCACATACATACAAAAATTGCATTTGTCAGATGCTTATAACCTCTTGATATACACTGGGTAGTATAAATAATGAGTAAGTTGATACGTTCTTTCTAATATACGTAGCAAAGAATCTATCTTAAAAATAATAAAATTAGGGCATTTACAAATGAATGTTCTATTCTACGAATGCTCTATGTTCTATTCCCCATTTCATATTAATTCATTCTGTTGGTTTTGTTACAGATTCGAAAGTGCCAGAACTAGGTGGGCTCGCGCGGTGTGTACAAATCAGGAACGCCAGTAAATCCTGCCCTTGTCTATCTCACATCATCCCTTCCTCCCGGATGTGCGCGCAATTGGGGCGTAGGCAAAAAGGGCCAACCATGAGCAAGGCTCAAGTACAAAAAGCATTCTCCCATGCCCCAGATCGTCCATCCACCCTCTCTTCTAACAAGATGTCAGTCGAAAGTTCGTAATTCCATTCAACATTTTCTAAGCATTGTTTTCACAACATGGCTAAATCAATCCCTCCTTTTTCTTCACAACAAAACAATTGTTATTTCCTACTCGGACTACCTACATTACAGGTTCCCGAGCTATAGGCAGGAAATTGTTCGTTTGGAGAGATAAGGTGTTAATGAAGTTTATTGTAGAATAATTGCAATTTGGTGATATTCCTTTGGGTAGCCACATTACAGATTGTCGGATTTAAAGAATACAGGAAACACGCAAGTGTAAAAACTGAATTTGGTATATTACAAAAATGTTTTTTTAACTCTAAAAGATACTACAACGCCGTCAGCATCGGTGACCAACTATTCATAGGTTTCTTCCTTATTGGTTTCATGAACAAGAATGAAGTGCGTTTTAAATTACATACTGTCTTATTACTTTAGGGCTCTCTGTAACGAATTGTCGTTGGTTAGCGGTCGCGTATTTTCTTTTTATTTTCCATTGGTTTCTTTTATTTTTTGTTGCTCAGATTATATGGAGCATCAAATTATCTAGACCCCCACGCCTTGGCTTCGAATACAAAATAGCCGCCCTCTAAGGCGACATGAATGTCTGGAGGAGCTTTACCTGCCGATCTGAAGAAACACTGAATTCAACAAGTGCTCTATCTGCACTGCTAATTACAATCTTTAAACTTGAAAAAGTCTAAAATGACTTAAAACCATGTGCATATCTTGAAATAAAACTATTAATTATAATTTTATGTTAATATATATATATAATGAGTACACTATTCAAGTTCATGAAAAAATAGTTTACCACAGTAAAATCGAATGGAATATTTAGGTGGATAAAACTCAATATATTCAAGGCTAGCAAAATGAATTTTTAATAAAAGTATTATTTCAATATTTTGACACTGGCAATAAATTTATGGAATATAATTCCTCTTTATTAAGAAATGGCAATATTTCAGATAAACTGCTTCAATGCCAAAATCACGTTTGATACAGGAACTGCGAAAAGTGCAAAGATTTGAAATACACATTTTGATTGTATTCATGGTTTCCTTTCTGCCTTTTATTATTTATTTTGCTGTATCTTTAATTGTTAATACTGATGTCACATGCATTTATATAATACTCACATAAAGTCTTCAATGTGCGATTCTAATTAAAATATTTAATTTCCGTTTGGATGGCATGTTGTCTCCGAAAATGCAATGGAGTAATGTGTGATGTTTAATATTTCCACGAAGACATGAGCATTATTTAATCCGATTTATGTTTAACTTCAACTGGATTTAACCCCTTATAGTTCAAATTTCCTACCAATCCCTCTCTGAAATGAATGTGCAGTTTGTAAGTAAGTCTAGGAGGACAGGAGACGAGATACAAAGGATGAATGCATGGTGTTCTCCTTCCCTAAAGGACGCAGCAGCCAAGAGAAGAGAATCCCAAAGATCTTTAGCAGATTACACTTTGATGGATCACCGGTTTAGTCAAAGTATTGGAATAGAGTTGCAAGTGAATTTCTTGAAATCCTCTATATTTAAGGAACCAGATCGATAGATTAAGAGATAAAAATACTGCAAACGCAGAGGCTTACCAATAAGAGATATGAACCTTTATATCTAGAATTTGTGATATAGGAACGCTTAATAATATATTAAAATTTCATCGATTGAAAAACGCACTGAAATTATTTAGCATTTTAAATAAAATTCTACCACAAATAACAGCACGAAATATTTCAAATTAGTTGGTCCCCATTCATTTACGAGTAGGGGTACATTTTCGACGAGGTATTCTATCAAGGGAATTGGCTGATAGAGCAAATGACTCAATTTGCTCTGTGTTTCATATGATCGGTTAACCATATATTTTGGCTTACCCAGACGTGGACAACTTCCTCTCTGCGGAATCCTGACACGCAACCCACACCATTACTGCAATTTTTGTGATCCCCGAACTAATATAGCAAGTCACTGATGCAATAGCCTGTCTTTCAAACGAATTCTGTGGTCCATTCTGTAACTAACATAAATAAAAATCGTCAGGCATTTTTTTCCAGTCATTGTCACATGGGATAACATTTTAGGAGGTAATGATAAAAAAAAATTCTGAGTTCATTGCATATTCTGCATTATTTCTATTTTTTTTTTTTTTAACGGGAAAAATGTTCAAAACGCGCATGGTTTTCTTTGCCTGCCTCAGTTGAGGCAGTGTAAGATTTTGGGGTTACGGCTTATATGGATTTTAGGAATGTGCTTTTCCTACTACCCCTTTACATTGTTTTAAATAATGCTGATTGAAACATCAGCTATGGCCAGAGCACGAGGGTGAATCGAAAAGTTAGATTAATTATTTTATAACTGCAGAACAAAGTGCAGAGCTTCCCTCAACCTTTACACCCCTTAGTGTGTAGCGTGGCACATCAGCAGTTAAAAAATGTGGAGGGTACTACAATAATGATCAAGGAAGAAAATATGCGCATTTATTCCATTTTTGTGGGCAGAAAATACGGAACCCGTAAGCATTCACCGGTGATTTGTGTTTTTGTATGTAACGGATGTGATATGCATCCAATAGCTATGAAAATGATGCCACGAGTTTACAGAAGATTGAACGATTACAAATTGTCTGTTGTACACTGGTATGGACATGTTCCCTGCTACCATTGACTTTCTCTATTAGGGAAACTGAAAAGCACATGTGTGGAATGGCAATTGCAACTCTGTTAAAAATAAAAGTGTAAAAATGTCTTAAAGAGCAGTATCTGCTTTGTTTTGTTGCTGTGACAAATACTTAACTTTACCCATTTGGGAAAGTTCCTTTTCACTTATCCTCATATTCAATTGGAGTCCGTAAGAGTAAAGCTAACCATCGAAGCACATTTACGGAATAAAACATTACTGAGGAGCAGTTAAAGTGTTTCGTGAACTTTTGCGATTTTTGTGGTGACTCGTCAACAAAACAAGTGGGCGCTGGATTCGAACAAATTTAGCTTACACTAGTCTATTGTGACTAGCCAATATGTACATACATGTTTACATAAAGCTCGTACACCACACATTTTAAATCTTACTTGTTAATATTTCCTGTTGTACTTTGTTACTATTATTTTAAACTATTAATATATATATATATTACTTATTTTTTTATTCCCGCCCTTTTCTCCTAAGTGCATGCTTTATCTGTTTCAGCAAAATACGTTACCTCCGAGATTTCGTCGTTCCTGGTGGTGTAGTGGTTACCATACATGCCTCCTACACCCAAGAACGCGGGTTCGAACCCGACCAGGACCGATGGATTTTTTCGGACGAAAAATCCTAAGTATGGCTTCCTTCGGAAGAGAAGTAATGCCGTGGGTCCTGTGTCGTACATTTACGGCACGAAAAATAACCTCAAGTTTGAAAGAGAGGCCTATGAGCAAAATTTGTCGGCCGTTTCACGCCCTGAGTTGAATGGGACGCTATGACCTGAGATGTTAAGAACGTCCATAAAAAATCAATAAAAAAATCTCCGAGATTCAATATGTAAACTTACCATCTTCTTTTGTCTTCTGCCTTTGAAGAAACACACAAGCTGTTTGAAATATTGCGACAATTATTTTATTTTTTCTGTGTTTTATAAATTTATGCTTCTCTGGTTCTTATTATTTTAGCTAGATTTTTCCAAGATATACTCTATTTTTATTATACATTTTTTTGGCTAAAGAATCGTGCTCTTTCTAGAACATTACTGCTCTCCATAACATTCCATTCATTATTTATTTATTTATTTTCAGTTTGTTATGGCTAGAAACTTCGTTCATTCGCTTTGGATACACGTTAAGTGGTCGTCAGTCCTATAATCTTCACTTTAAAAGGTGCTTCAAAACAGTCAAGCTACAGCTTTTTTTTTTTTTTTTTTTTTTTGAATGGTATTTAACGCCCGTTTACTGCTGAGGCACCACAGGCGGTCAAGCTACACTGAAGGGTCCTCTCCTGTACTTTACCTGCAGGAGAGCTGTGTAATTGGGGTGGGTTGCCGCCAAGTAATTCTCCATACACGGCTACACCGCTGCAGTGTCAGATATTTCTATGTGTCCAAAAGCAGGGCTCTAGTTAACATATGGCGAAAACATTAATAGACATTCAATTTCTTATGAAAAACATAATATTTAATCTTTCAACTAAATTCTTGTTAGTTTTTTTCAATTTGACAATGAAGGATATCGGAGTATAATAATTGCATTTCATCGACGAGCTTTATTGCGGCAGAAACTGTGTTCAAGTAATGCACCTGAATTTCAAGGAAAGACCCAAGGATCAGTGCAACAGTGCAGCGGCGGTTTTACGAAGTGTGTAAACGTCTCAGCTTAAATCACAATGCTATGCTAATTGGTGACCTAGGAATACAAATTAATTGTACAAACTATTGCGGATGTTTGAATTAATATTTCACTACGCATGCGAAAACTTAATAATTCATTGATTGGGGATTATAGTTTTGGACAGGAAAGTATTTTTGTTTAATGAAAAGCATTTTAAATGTCGTTTATTTTTGCTCTTTGAATTAAGTAAGAGAAATATAGTTTACATTTGAGTTAATATTAAAGAATTACTGAATATAAATTTATTTTTAGCTATATTTTCTCATATTTTCAAAGGAAAACACTGTGGTATATAATTAATAAATATTAAAGAAAACTAAAATCTTTCTTCTCTCCCGTATCTTTTTAATTCACTTTTATGTGTAGAGAAATACCTAAGTATAAACATAACAGTTTGAATTATCAGGGTAAAATGGCGCAAAAATGCTTTTAATTGACTTATTCAATACACTGTATGCTAATGAACTATATCGCAAAAATTTAAGAGATTACAAAGGGGTCTTAAACAAGCATTATAAGATATGAAATCTATGATCTTTCTGTTCAAATATGAAAATTATGGCCTTTACTTTATTTAGGACCAGTACGCCACTGACTATGAAGTTCCCATTCGAAATAATTACGTACTATGACGGACCGAAGTTATGGAGCATGTCTCTTTGGCGCAGTCGGTTAAGTAAAAGCGTATCATTGTTATAGAGTTCGAAACGCGTTTATTTTTTCTTTTTCTTCTGTTTTCTTTTCTTTAGGTGTGTATTTGTGAATTACATGTTACTTCCTATTTTTTACAATACATAGCAATTGAAATAATGTGATATATGCGGACTCAAAGCATGGTTTAATTCTGTGGAATGATTTCACGTCCATGAACTATATACATAATACATACATCGGTGTCAATTATGATAATCTAACATCTGCGATATAAGACGACTTGAGCCATCAAAAGAGATGAGAAAGATCGGCCTTAATCAACTCTGCCACATCTACAGCTGTCGTTCCTGGGTATCAACAGAGCAATATATATGATGACTGTTTCCCGTTTTAACATGACTAGCGTGTCTGCAAAATATGCCAGGCTGATGTGACGAAATATTGGATGGCGCTATATCGATTTTGACGAAGAAGTGTTTTACTATCTTCTAGTAGAACCCTGTTCAGTTACATTCGAGTAGTGCTACCCCTTGTGGTTGTTGCATACACCTTCCAGAAATGCGAAAGTGTAATTTCATCCTATTTTGAGGTTTTCTTGCACATTAATGTTTATTTGTTTATTTATTTTATTTTTATTTGTTTATTCATTTATTTACTTTGCTAAAGGTCACAAATATCACTTATAACTAATATATGAGTATCACAGAAACAGAGGAAAAAATGTTAAAATGTAAAAGGTGTTCATGGGAGATAATGTAAAGTTCGAAGCTAATATAATCGCAAACAGTGTGGAGTTAAAAGACTGAACAATGTCTTTTGAAAGATGCATAAACTGATAGAAAATTTATTAAAATATTAAAGAGAGTTCCTATTCTATTATTCTGGTCGTTTTGGATTGGATTGTTTGCGATGGTGGAGGATATATCGATACTGTCCCTTAGAAGGTCAGTTAAGACGCCGGGGCAGAAACCTTTTGAAAGCGCAAGCCACTATCACACCGCACCAAGACACCTCACTCTGGCACTTTCGACTTTGTAATAAAATCAACGGAATTAAAAAGTATATGAAAAAGGGTAGCAGAAAATTCGTATAAAGTAAAAGCTCCATCCCAGCGTTCCCCTAAGCGACCAGCGGAATCCACGAAAAAGCCCAAATGGCCGACCCAAAGAATTTGAACCCGGGCCCTTTTCGAATGTGAGTCCCAAGCGGGCTCGGTATTGTTGTCTTATCAGTATATAGTATGTCATACAAATAAATATGTGTTATATTTAAATATTTAATATTATTGTGTACTTTGTTTCTGAGCGAGTTGGCTCAAGCAATAAAACTTGGGATTCGTATTCCGGAAGTTCTAGGTTCAATTACTGCGGCTGAATGACCTGACTGGAGTTTTCTTCAGTACATTTTAAGAAAGGCAAAGAGTGGGTTAGCATTTTCTGCAATGAATTCACCTTCCATTTCATCATTCATCTGTGTGTGTTTGTTGGATTTGATTTGTTTATGGAAGCTCTTTAACATCACGGGTCATCAGCGTCCCATTCAAATCAGGGCGTGAAACGGCCGACAAATTTTGCTCAGAGGCCTCTTTTTTCAGGCTTGAGGTTCTTTTTCGTGCCGCAAATGTACGACACGGGACCCACGGCTTTACTTTCCTTCCGAAGGAAGCCATACTTACGATTTTTACGCCCGAAAAAATCCATTGATCCTGGCCGGGTTTGAACCCGCGACCTTGGGTTTAGAAGGCAAGTATGGTTACCACTACACCACCAGGACCGACTGTGCGTCTGTGCTTACTCTGTTTGTGATATCATCGAGGAGGCCCTGATATATTATTGACGTTCTTCAGTGTACATGTAACTCTTAAGTGCATCTAGAGTAAATAGCGACCGGACAAGTGGCTGATAGGGTTTTTGTCTATAAGCCCCAGGGAAATCTTACAAGAAGGAGGGTAAACACAGCAAAGAATAAGTGTATTATCTCAAATTATGAATTTTATAGGAATTGTTTTATTTACTTCATGTTTTTTTAATGTAATTGTATCAACTTTTTTAAAAATGAGTTTATTTTTTCTTTCCTGTTATTATATACTTAATCAAAATAGCTGTATTTAAGGTTTTAATGACTTAATGATTCCTTTGAAATCATTCTCAGTATTTAAAGGTTTATTATTTATATAATGTGGTTTCTCCTTACAATTTTCCTCCTGTATTTAATGTAAACACAAAACTAACGTCACCTCACAAAAATTTAAGCTTAAGTTAACAGTTTATAAAGCCTGAATGTTACTAATAATATCACAGGAAATCAACAGCGTAAGAATAAGTTTTAAAAATATTTTAAATACTTTTGTCAACATAGCACCAATTCATTACACTGAAACTTCAACTATAGCTGGGAGCTGGAGAGATGGTTAGCGACGTATGAGGGGAGAGGAAGTAAAACATTACGCACTGCATATGCATCATCTATTCAAACACTCAGGTTTGGTTCATTATCATTGCGTTAACGAAAACAAAACATTAATAGTTTCGTTGTCAGCATATTTCTCTGACTAGCCATCTCTCCAACTCCCAACAGTACATTGAGGTTCCTTCTCATTTTGCTGTGTTGTACGACGAGGTTCATTCAGAAAGCAATGCCTCAATGTATGTTTTAGTTTAAGGTAACGTGAGAAAATTTAATTTGGCGGGATTCCCGATACCTTATTCCACATATCTTAGCAATCTCAGCTTCTTAAGTCAACTCAACAGGTGCCAGCAGTGGGTCGTTTTACAAAATGGCTGATTTTGATCTAATTACATACAAAACGAGGACTGACAGAGTTCCAGAATGAGGAAAGTGAAACGGCGACTGGCATGCATGAAAGGCTGAAGAATGTTTATGAGATTAGTCACTGTACGGTAGCTGAAGAGCAAACCCCATCAGCTGTTATAAAGCGGAAAAGCCAGCCAAGGCAGTGACTACATGCAACGTGCAACTAGCCAGCCGATGAGATCATTCGTGCTGACCGCCGGGAATATCTGACGACTTATGTTTAGGGATTTTTACAGCGCGAGAAGACATGCTATTGTTAAAATTTAAACAAAAATACTTTGAAAAGGACGGAGATTATATTGAAAAGTGAGCAATTAATTATGAAAGTTGTTACTATACGTTGTGTAAATTTTACTTACTTTTCTTGTAAGTAGAAAAATTAGAAGACATTTCTTTCTGACCAAACCTAGTACATTTCCCCTTTTCTTCCCATTATGCAGAACATTTATGTTTTCTATATTTTTGTTTTGTGATACTTTCTTCTACCAACAAATTCTTGATTTATATAGTTTCTAAATTTTTAAAAAATGTGATATTCTACTGTTTTTCCCTGTAGTCTTGATATTGGGAGACAAATATCTACAGTAGTCTTTTGCAGTAAACTAACAGAATATATAAAGAAGAAATAAAATTCAAAATTCACTTAGCCTAAGGCACACTGTAAATGCCTGTTAATGATCCCGTTAAATTTAATAGAAATTTCTAGTATTTCTCAAAAGTTTGATCTTTCACATGGAAGCAAGTGTTTTAATACAGACGGCTAATATCAAGAGATTATGTCCCGCATACAAATGGCAGTTGTAGATCTCCAACCTCAGTTACTCAGATGTTTTTGGCACCATGAACCGATTTCCATTTTCAAGACATGTTCTTCATACTTTACTTAGTCATCACTGCTGTAATTCCCGTTTATGTATCACGGGTATATTTACACATCGTACAAAACATAAAGTTATTCTCCTTTTTATTCAGTACTGTAGTACATTTTCCTTTATTTTTAATTTTTCGTAAACTAGTCCAGATGTGCTCTAAAATTCTAAAGTTTTACCACGTGGAATAAAAAACATACAAATTAATCAAGAAACATAATACTTGTAGCAGAAACATACTGGACATAAACCTACAAATTAATTTCATTTCACACAAGATTATTTTATATGATGATGATGATTATTATTATTATTATTATTATTATTATTATTATTATTATTATTATTATTATTATTATTATTATGTCCTTTCCTCTTGTATACAGTGATTCCTAATGTATCCGCTGTATGTTCATAACTTCATTTGTCGACAAACCCGTCAAAATCAAACAATTTATCACCGATGTTACACAGGTTTATCAATATTGAACTTTTTTCTGACACGATTTCTTCGCAATATAGAATGGACTAACTTAAACCTAACCTACGGGTTACACTTTTAAGCAGTTTGGTGGAAAGAGTCGTGAAGTACAAAATTACACAATTGTTAATTCCACAACAAGGACTAATGGAGAATTTGGGCAAATATATATTCCGTTTGGTGTGTTAACAGAAAAATACCAGAAGCAGTGTGTTTTCGGTTGTATTATTGGCACTTAAGGGTTTAACAAGTTACCAGCAGCGTTTGGCACAACGAAAACATCAATATGGGATTTAACTTTTCTCTAAAATTCTTGAAAGTATAAGCTGCAACATCCATATTGTGTAAGATAGCGTTATATCTTTTTCTTTTTCTTTTTTTCTTTAGCAGTAAAGTATTTTTTTACGTCATTACGGAAATATTGTAGAAATAGAGTTGTATTTTTACTGTGATTTCTTCTGCACATTAGTCCATCTCTAGATTTGAGGAAGCCCCGTTCTTGTCATCTAGAAATAAAAGTTGAGGATACAAACTCTTTGGTAGCTTTTTCCACTGTCCCCATGAATCGGTTAGTGTCAACATTGCAACAAAATTGGCATTTAGGGATATGTGACGTTGCTTCAGTCATAATTTGAACATACGAACAGCATGCTACATTTTAGAGAGTTGACTTTTTGCTCTCATTACTCGATTTCTCGTCCCAGGTTAACGCAAGCGCATGTCTGGGTCATTTGGCATTAATGGTCCTAGTGCAGGTATGTCGAACTGAGCTTTCGCCCTGCGCAGTTTTGGCAAGGACTGTGATTGGTGAACACTATAAATGGAAGTATCTAATCGTTTCACAGTTTCGGAGCTGGGTGCTCTAATGAATAGGCAGCACAATCCGCCGGATATGACGAGACAGTAAAGCAAAAGATAATTTATCCTCAGCATTTCAACAGAAGAAAAGTTTGCTAATCAGAGTGTGCAAACTAAACGCTATTTCCGAAACCCCCGTGATTACCTGCAGTTGTTCGTCACTCTCTAATTAAAGTACATACGTAGAAGATAAATCAAACCTTGTTCTGCACATGCGCAATACATTTGCCCACCTGTTATGCTTGTAAAGAACTACCAATCATACAATCTGGTTATCTAAGCATTTTTTGATTGATTTATTTATGGACGCTCTTTAACATCTCAAGTCATCAGCGTCCCATTCAAATCAGGGCGTGGAACAGCCAACAAATTTTGCTCTGAGGCCTCTCTTTCAGGCTTGAGGTTCTTTTTCGTGCCGTAAATGTACGACACGGGACCCACGGCTTTACTTCCCTTCCGAAGGAAGCCATACTTAGGATTTTTACACCCGAAAAATCCATCGGTCCTGGCCGGGTGCGAACCCGCGATCAAACTCAAACTAGAAAATGCATTTTATGACACTCGGTGCTATAATAATTTTATAACACTTCATTGTTTCTAACTTAGTTCAATACGGAATATGATGCTTAATTTAATATATTTAATATATTTAATACAATACACACACATATGTATATATAACTATTAAACTGTATTAATTTTTAAAATTTCTTTACATTCCTCATAACGGTTGGAAACAGACCATAGTTTAATTTGCGATATTACGTAAATCTGTTCACCATGTCAAGCTGTAAGAAAATAAGTAACATTCCATTATTGCCCTGCCCAATTACATTGGATTTTTCTTTAGCGCTAGAAAAGTACATTGTTACACAGCAACTTAGTACAATATATAAAATATATAGTAAAATAATAAAAAAATCTCATTTTTAATTTTACTCCGCCAAAAATCGTTTCGGAATATCTGCAATAAATTTAATTTTAAATTGCTAACTACACACACACACACATACATGTGTGTGTGTGTGTGTGTGTGTAAATATTGTTATATGATAAACATGATAAAAATAGTTTTATTTTCATCGCAAGGTTTGATCATCAAGGTCTCCGGGTTGTTTTAACAAACAGCTTAATTTTAACACTTGTGTGTGTGTGTGTGTGTGTGTGTGTGTGTGTGTGTGTGTGTGTGTGTGTGTGTATGTGTAGTAAGACCAGTAAACAGTTAATTTCTAGCACATTGTGCCCCTTAGTCAGTTTTTTGCATCTAATGTGAATAATGCTATATACGAGTTTTCGTTCATTTTGTGCATTTTTCTATTGCTATTTGCTCCATATAATTTAACTATTTTATTTCATATTTATTCCAAACTTGTACTATGCCAAAAGATATGCAGAACAGTGTTAGAAATGTTGTGGTAAAGTTTAAATCACCTACATGGCAGCAGCTAAGCGCTGTTTAGTTACCTGTCATAATAAGAGACATTTCCTCCACTGCTGGCTGCATGTGGCCAGTCAGTTGCAGCTTGCTGTTACAAGTGATGAAATTTGTTCTATAATGTATCGTAGAGCAACTTAAAAAAATATCAGGACTGAAATTTGAAGAATTGCGGAAGTATAGCTATTGGTGTGAATTCAAATTGAATTTAAAGGTATCAGAAATGTGCGACTGCAGACGGTCACCACTTCGAACAACTTCTTTAACACATTTTTTGCTTATTATGAAGTAAAAATAATTAATTGAATAAAATTATTAAATAAAGATGCCCGAGTAGAAACGCGAGTAGCTTGTCTATTTAAGAGTTGTCTCGTGTCTGAAAAAGGTTCTTGTTGGTCCTCTGAACCCCTTTAGGCTAGTATTCAATTTATTTATGGGCGTTTAGTGAAATTAATTATGTGTGAGAAGTACGACAGTTATTTCTAAACTCATCAGATACAAAAATAACATTTATCATTTGTGGTTTTCAAAATTCTAAAGCACTTTTATATTAAATAGGTTTAATAGCACTAGTTTTCTGACATTTGACATGCCGGGAGAGGCAAAATCTTTCTATTAATGATTTGTGAAACAATTCTTCCATCAATATATTGGTAGACAGAACCTTTACATAAAAAATGTTGCACTGTTGTATTTATCATGCATATCACGCACAAAACTAACCTCATTTTTATTGTGAGGTTAAACTTCAAAATTTGTGAAAGGGTTTATTGAAAAAGTATTTAATGTAAATTGCAAACTGTAGTTGGCAAATCTGATATCCTAAGCACTACACAAGCTATAAATGTGGCATGTATAAAGTATATCAAATTTACTAACACATATTTCTTACATAATAACCTTCACTTTTTCTTCTTGTGCTTATTCTGTTACACTTTCCTTTTCTTATCCAGCACGGTTGCTATGCATCTATATTCTTAGTTTATTCAAGAATAATTTTCTTTATTTATTAGATACTTTTTCATTCTTAGTTATGTTGGTCCTGTTGGTGTAGTGGTTACCATACTTGCCTCCTACACCCAAGAACGCGGGTTCGAACCCGGCCAGGACCGATGGATTTTTTCGAGCGTAAAAATCCTAAGTATAGCTTCCTTCGGAAGGGAAGTAAAGCCGTGGATTCCGTGTCGTACATTTACGGCACGATAAAGAACCTCAAGCCTGAAAGGAGAGGCCTGTGAGCAAAATTTGTTGGCCGTTTCACGCCCTGAGTTGAATGTGACGCTGATGACCTGAGCTGTTAAAGAGCGTCCATAAATAAATAAAAAAAAGTTCTTAGTTGCAGTTCTTAATTTTTATGAGATTCAGTTTCAAGCAGAAATGATAAGTAAATAAATTATTTTTGTGCATATGAGCTAATATAAGTTCAACTAACAGCATTCTGTATCCAAAGATAACATTGGAAGAACTTCCGAACAAAAAGCGCAGTCCCCCACTATTGTCGCGTTAGTGCCCCACAGCGCACTCGACTTATTGCAGTTTACAAGAAAGTTTTGTATTACTCGAGGTTCGTGGTATATAATACTGTTGTACCTAATGCTGAAGGAGATATTCCCTAGAGTGAAGAACTGAAACATGGCAGCATAATAATTTCATCCTCCAATAAATTAAATTAAATTAAAGATCCTGAAATATTGAAGCGAAGTGTAAATAAAGTAATTAAAAATATTCATGTTAACTATGCACTGCTTAAATAACTTATTCTTAAAAAAAAGAAAATTTAACATGTTATTAAAAATAATTGTTTAATTAATAATAAGCATTGTATTTATATTCGCTTTATAATTAAAGAGTGTTATAGGAAGAATTTTTGATTTAAAAAATAAGCTAATGGCTTGAAGTGAAAAGGAACAAGAATACAGGGAAATGTTTTTTTCTCTTTTTTCTTTTATCCTTCTTCGTGTTTGTTAACATTTACATATGATAAGACATTTACGTGTACATAAATTAATCCGAAATAATTAAGTAAAATCTTTAAAAATAAGAGTACAATATTAATGCAAATTGTGTATTGCGTAAATATCTTAACCTTAGAAACTAAGAGGAAATGTAACATGCCGTTTAGAACGATTACTTGTCGCATATCAAAAGAGGTGTTTTATTTTTACTCGCTTTAGTAAGCAAAGATGAATATACAAAGGAAGGGATTTTTTTGCCTTTTTGTTCTTCATGTTCTTACTGTTTACATACAACAAGACATTAAGTTACAAAAATTAGACGAAATACGGCATGGGTGACAGCACTTGTATCAAGTTTAGGCTTGGAGATGGCGGCAAATCAGAATCTCAGGTGAAAATGGACTGAGAATTTGCCCTTTATCATGGTCGCACATCCTAGCAGTACTCAGGTGTTGAAAAAAGTATCTGCCGCCTTCTAACAGAAGGCAAGGGGCATGCTCGGCTCTGCTGGCAGGCAAGGATGAGCAGCGGGTAGGCAAATTCATGTCGAAGGTGACACAGCTCAGGTCTGAAAAAACTGAAAACTGGGTGAAGGGGCGAGGGTAAACTGGGAAAAAAAGGGAAAGAAAGATGATATTGTATTTATTTATTCTACTGACAAGAGGGAAGGGGGTCTACATGCTTGATATTTATATTGAGATATGATCATCATCATCATCATCATCATTATTATTATTATTATTATTATTATTATTATTATTAGTGTTGTTGTTGCTGTTGTTTAACTACTTTAAGCAATGGAGGTATGACATATTTAATTATTTATTTAAGTAATGTACTTTTTGTGTATTTATAAAAGGCACGTACCGGTGCGAAAAGCAGGTGGACTTGTCCGAAGTTTACAGAGTTAGTTAATATTAAGTATGTTAATTTGAATAAATACACTTATTCATTCATCATACTAAGTTGCTCGAGACTTTTTTTTTATTGATTTATTTATGGACGTTCTTTAACATCTCAGGTCATCAGCGTCCCATTCAACTCAGGGCGTGAAACGGCCTACACGGGACCCACGGCTTTACTTCCCTTCCGAAGAAAGCCATGCTTAGGATTTTTACGCCCGCAAAAATCCATCGGTCCTGGCCGGAGCTCGAGACCCGCGTTGGAAAGGCTTCAAATGAGATCCTCGGAACCAAGCATTGGGAATGGTTTATCATGATTCTTTGTCATTTGTGAAGAAAAATGTTATACTAAGTTCTTGCCACAAAGTCTAAACAACAATGTTACAGCTAAAAAAAGCATAGTTATATAGGTAGACGATTGTGCAATTGAAGAGGACTGCACAGGTAAAAATATATATAACTTCAAACGTTCACTGGGGAAGAAATGCACACACGTCCAATAAAAACGGCAAGTTAAAATTACGATAAATATCGGATTAAAATACTTCGATATGTCTGATGGTACGCCCTAGACGACAGATGTGGTAAAGCTCATTAAGGAAGGAGAAATGCTAATCCTTCTCAGCAGCCACAAGAAGATTGAGCCATCCTTCGGATTTTGTTGGAAAGCAGCCGCTCGACTTCGCAGCATGCATCATTGCCTACTGTTGAAACAGTTTCTGAACATGATAAGTTCCACAGTTCCAGGGTATAATAACTAGATGTATTTACGCAATGTCACTCCTGTTAACCATTATCTATGAAGCTATACATTTTGGTTGAATAAAAATTGAGTGAAGCTTGGGATACTGTGATAGATACACTCTTGTAAAATCAATAACTGAAACTGTGGAAGAATAAATAAATATCGATACTTTCAACGGGATGTTTTCCTTAGTTAGCATCTCCAAATCTGTCCCTTCGCAACTACGCGCAGTTTGAAAACACTTCTCTCCTAAAGCCGAGGCCGCGATATGTGTCGGAATCATGGGATGAATGTGAAACAGCGGCTACCGAGCGACAGTTGAAAGATTTTTTGCAGCGGTTTTATCCGCATCAAAGGAACTCTCCAACATTGGAATGTTCTTTCCCTGCATTCATGACATGCCGCACTATGTGAATCTCTTTACTGACATCAGTACGAGTTGCTTTGGTTAACTTAACTCCCTATCAGTGTGAACTATTTGATGCATAAAGCACACTTTATATTCTTTGGTCTACATGTTTTAAATGTTTTCTCTGCTAAGTCAGTATAAAACAAATTTTGCTAATTTTGATTATACTAGGTTAAAATAAAGTTCAAAATGTGTGCCAGATATTAGGTAGAAAATTTGAAATTTGCTGGACACACACTACTGTTATTCTTCTAGCATGTATGAGCTTTATCTGCAATTCCTCTTGGCAACTGTTTTCCTATTTACGCAAAAAATGCTTTGTAATGTATGGAATATAAAAAATTTGTATTGTTAGGGTATATTTTCTATAAAAATTTCAAGCAAATTTCTTAAAAGTTTTCTTATTGAAACTAAATAGAAGCAAATTTAATATGTTTGCGTGTAAATGTCAAAACAAATGTATTTGCTTACAAAATTTAAGAGCGGAAATAAATATTAAAGAAAAGCAAAGGGAGAGACAATATTTAGAAATTAATTCATGAATAAACCTAAGGAAGGAAGTTTTGCGCTATTTTCAAGAGATAAATTCACTCGTCTTTCTTTATCCCGGTCGAGAAACACCATTTACTATATTTTGGAACATTTATCTTCATTTTCCTTGATTGTATCCAAATAATACACTATGAGGACTGTTTCAACAGCGTAAACATACCGCAGTCCATCGTGCAGACTTTTAATCTGCACTGAGAAATTTCGCTCTTTTTCAGTATTGGTCCCAACCTTGGAATCAATAGGACTATGTCTGGCAGGCAAGGTACACGTTACGTTACGCCGTCATGTCGCACGAATTCTGCTTGCCTAAATGGGCTCTGTGCATATCTGGATGGGGTAACATTGTAGATTCTGTGCGTGTAGCCCATGGCTGGCCGCTTGCAGTGAACTCACAAGCAGGCTGTATGGGGCCCACTTTATAAATCAGTTTACAAAAACAACAGGGATTATTTTCAAACTGAAAAAGTGCAAGGTTCAGGACTAAATTTTCAACATCTGCATCATTGGGTCCGTCTAAAGATTCTCTCGCTTGAACTTTTCGCATTTGGTCAGAATATGGGGGAGATGATGCTAATATTGGAGAGTGAGTTGGGAAACTTTAAAGTTTCTTGTTCAAGGGGCGGTTGCTGAGGTTTGAGAGGGTTTTAATGAAGAGAGACAAACTTTTGGTGCAATATATTCAATTCCTGGAGGCTAACAAAAGGAGAATAAACTGTTAAACGTTGATGAAGGCTGAAAAACAGTTGACGTCAGTATTAACGTTTAGAAATTGTTAGGGTTGCAGTCTGAATTTGAATTGGAATTTTTGTTCCTGGCTCAATGTCTTAACGGAACTACCACATTTTGTTATAACTTTGTCTTAAACTTTCAGGCCAATTTATGTCAAGTTATTATTGTAAACAACTTTATTCGGGCATTGAATTTAGTGATTTGACAAAAGATGACAACTTTTGGTGCCTTTTACATTATCCAGGTTATACCTGGACCATTTGCTTAGTGACACGCTAACAGCACGGATTAATTAGGAAAGAATTGATTAATTTTTAATAATGCTATTTCATTATTAAAAAGTCATTAGCTTTGCATAATATATGTACACAGACGTTAAGTTGTGAAGAATAAAATTGCAACCACAGAATGATTGGTGCAGCTCAAGTAAGATAACTGAGCCACACTCTGCTGGACCTGTAAGGTTTCGCTCCACCCAGGTCGCTAATGTGAGCCCAAACCAATGAGTACAAGCATATTCAAGGTTTAAAGTAGCTCGGCGTTCAAATGTCGTAAGTGTAGACTCCAGGGATAGTGTGGGTTTGATGTTTTTTAGTTGTTACGCAGTGCCAGCAGGGTTATGCTATAGCTGTCGGCCGAACGGTAACGGGACCTGTAATAAATACAAATATTCGCCATAAAAATCGATCTCCAATACCTACTAGTGCGGCCGCAACATTACATGTTCCTGGAGTCAGCTTTTGCCCGCATTCTAAATCATACTTACCGAATGCTGGGCTGTCTCAAAGCTACACGAAACAACAAAATTGAACGAAGTCTTCTTGCACCACTTGTTTCCTATTGATTGCGATTTTATTTCTGTGTGCCTAGTGAGACTTTTTTTTTTAAATCAAGATGTAATTATAACTAAAGCTAGGACACCATAAAGTTATCTTCATCCAATCGCAACATAGTTAAAATTTTCGTCCATAGCGATATATTGAAGCGTCCGAAACCATTCCTTCCCACTATTAAAATACTTTGTTTCAAGCCCCCTTTCTACTCTAAATAATTTTATGTAATTTTTCCGCACTTGTATATAATATTATTCGTTCTATCTCGCTTTCCTTTAAAGTAACATTATATGTAAATCAAATATTTAAATAAACTTAGTAGTAACACTAAAAATAAAAATGAAAATTACCTCTTAATTTTACATTTTATTCTTCTTGAATATTCTGGAATAAATGTTTCCTTCCTTCATGTAAAAACCAATATTTCAAAACAGAGGCAACTCATGAATGTCTGTGCTAAGATACCTAATGCTCTGAAGCATTTACAGTTGAAAGCTTCGCACAAAAGACAGCTGGGTATAAGATATTAAGTATTATTTATATTAAAACAAAAATACCTACTTGGATAGCTAAATATTTTAGTACAAGTGTTTCCTGAACTTCCTGCACTTTGATTGAACTTCATTTTTCAAATAGTAAATGATTAAAAACAGAAAATACCATGGCATGGAAACATACTATAGGTCCCTATTACATTGATCTAAAATAGCAAGTTTCCTAAAAAAAATAAACATTCAAATCCCAAAACCAATGATTGCAGTGAGCTGAAAATAAATCAGAGCGCAGTGTCTTTGTATTACAAAAATTAATTCTGTTTAGTTAGGTTAGGTTAGGCCGGGTTAGGTTAGGTAGGTAGGTTATGTAGGCTAGGAGCTTTGGAAATGTTATTCCACTTGCGCACCTCCGTATAAAATTACTATTTCAGCATTATTTTGGCTATTACGAGGTCTTCCGTGGATAAATTAAATATGTTCACATGTTCCTATATACTCTCCTGTTTTTTCTATAAATAGACATTTAATGGAATTATGGAGCATTTTATTAATCGTGAAGGGCTTTGCCAGTAAATTTTGTTCAGGTATACGAAGAAACTTGTTGGATTTGTAGCAAAGTTCCGTTATTCAGTCCCAAAGTTCAAGGAAGTCCACCAAGGTGATAAGGTGGTGAAGCATTTTAGCTCTATAAAGTGGTATTTGACTGAGGAATTTCATTGGGATCATAATTAAATTGAAAATGTTCATGAGGACATCATGGGCCAAAAAATGGAGGTCCGATCATAGAAGATTTATATTTCAATGAGACGTTCAAGATTTAAAAGGCAAAACTTGAAAACTTGAAACTCATCATCTCGTAAACCATAAATTAATGAGAGTTCACTAATGATTTTCAAAAAAACCAACTTCTTATGGTTAGTAAACGATGCACTGCTACTTCTTGGTGCAGCTGTGATGAAGAGGAAACCTGTCGAAAGATTTGTAACTGTGCGAAAAAGGATGAAGGCTATATTAAAAGTTTGCTAGTGATGTTTTAATAACCAATAAACTGTAATTATAAATACTTTGCATACGTGTCTTTGATTAGATTTATTTACGGACGCTCATAAACATCTCAGGTCATCAGCGTCCCATTCAGTTCAGGGCTGATAATTTTTTCTCAGAGTCTTCTACTTTCAGGCTTGAGATTCTTTTTCGTGCCGTAAATGTACGACACGGGACCTACGGCTTTACTTCCCTTCCGAAGGAAGCCATACTTACGATATTTTTACGGCCGAAAAAATTCATCGACCCTGGGTGTGATTGAGCGCGAATTTGGGTTACGAGGCAAGTATGGTCACCACTGGACTATCAGGACCGACACATAGGGTTTCAAGCTTAAGGAAGTATCATTAACAAGTTTACCCATTGTCCCAATGAGAGGATTTGTAAGTTAATAAACTTTTTTTTCTCGTTCAATAACAACATAATACATACATACATGTTCTTATTCTGATTTTCAAGTATAGAATACATTAGATAGGGTTACGGGTCTGTGCGTATTATTTGGCAAATTCCTAAATTTAATTTGCTTTAATATCCCTTCTGAGCCGTTTGAGTCTCAGATGAAAAAATGTATATTTCTGTTGTCAGTATTTTTAAAGGACGTTTTTCTCTTTCAAAAGAGGTACAGTAAGGGCAATCCATCCTCAGGTGATAAAAACCATGTCTCTAGTTCACCTTTTACTCTCTGCTAGCCGCATCATATAGCTGAAAACCCAACCTCCTAACTGCCTTAAAAGTTTCCAAGCTTTTACTTTGTTTATCTTTTGTTTACATAGATGCACTTACAGCTGGTGGTAAAGAAAAGCAACGGATATTTCAAACTACTAAAGCTACCTTCTTCGAATGATTGGAGAATGTTTTGGGACTGTTCCTGATACCCACGCATGCCCAAGAGTAAATTTTTTAGATAATATAAATAGCAATAATAATTAAATATATACATTCCTAATAAATTTGTATTTCTTATTATACTTTGAAATTTAATGTAATAATTTATTTATTTTATAAAACAGATACAGGATTGGAAATATACGAATACACTTTATGGAACATTTGGCTCTAAATTAGTAAAACACTATTAAATCCTATAACTGAGATCTTGATTCGCTCATATAAAAATTAATCATCAACAATTGGTTTAGAGCTGCATGTATTGGAAAGAGACAATTATTACATAATATATTTATAAAATATGTTATTGAAATTTTTTCATTCAAAAACTTTCTCATGGAAATATACAAAGGTTTATCTAAAGCAATTACAAACGCTGTTTGTTATACATGGGAATATAATCAAAGCACCACAGGGAATACAATAGGAACAGGGAAAATGCAATGAACTTGATCTGATATTTATACAAGGCAGACCAAAGCTAAGGGCACCAATTTAGAAAAATATTAAGTAATTCTAATACAGCAATAATGAATTCATTAGTGAAGGAAATTTGTCCATTGATTGTACTGTTTTAAGTAAATGGTAAATTAACAGCAGGCGTTTCATCTTTTATCGTATTCCCGTAAGTACAGACCACATTTGAAAATGCACTTTAACAACGAGACATAATTATTCAATTTAATTCACAGAAATGCTTCCGAGATTTTTCCTTTAATATAATAAAGTAGTGGATTTTCCTTCCCAAAAGTACAAACAATAAGTGTAAGGGCAATCAAATGACATTTTCAAGCCAACCAAAAAGGTATCCCATACTTTGTCAGTTAATTTGAAATTCATGGTATATTGAGTGCATTGTTATTCTTAGGCAACTTTTAAGCTACTAAGTTGCCATATAGAATAGATCCAGACATTGTTGTGGGGAAACTATACATCTCTAGTTACTTTTTAATAACAGAATGTCTAAACACAACGTTTCTGCAATTTTGAATAAAGAAAATAGCACAGAAATGAAAATATTGCATTGCAATATTGCTTTCTAAAAGAGAAAAAAGCAATATCTTCTTGAAGATAATTACCGGAAATATCAAATTTACTTTTACAGGATTTTTTCTGTTAACCTCTGCGATCGTTTCAATGGAGGAAGATAGTGGTGATTGAAAATTTGATGTGTTTTAATTAATTAGAATATTCATCGTATTATATTGCATTGTGGACGTTTTACATCTTTTCTTCCTACGCTGTCTTGGCGTGTGGCTATACCACAGTTAGTTTGGTAGAGCGGTGGAATTTTGTGACCTTTTCAGGTCAACGGGAAAAAGGGTTGGGAATTAGGCAATACATGAACACAAACAATTTATTCAGTTGCATTCACTGTTCAGCGCTAAGGGTCGCCATTAAGTTCTGTTAAGGGATTCTTAGATCATGCTTGCACTATTCAACTGACCTACTAACCAGCTGACTGATAATTCAGAGAGTTGAATTGTTGATAACTGACTACTTGTCTAATTGCACCGACTATAAATGAATCAACTGAATGTAACTATCCCCGCTATAATTTCTGGTAATGTGTGTCCTCCGATAACTGAACCCTGAACTTATTCTCTTCTCCCGATAACTAAACTCTGAACTTACTCTCCTCTCCCGATAACTAATCTCTGAACTTATTCTCCTATCCCGATAACTAAACTGTGAACTTATTCTCCTATCCCGATATCTAAACTGTGAACATATTTTCCTCTCCCGATAGCTAAACTCTGAACTTATTCTCCTCTCCCGATAACTAAACTCTGAACTTATTCTCCTCTTCCGATAACTAAACTCTGAACTTATTCTCCTCTCCCGATAACTAAACTCTGAACTTATTCTCCTCTCCCGATAACTAAAATCTGAACTTATTCTCCTCTCCCGATAACTAAACTCTGAACTTATTCCCTTCTCGCGATAACTAAACTGTGAACTTATTCTCCTCTCCCGATAGCTAAACTCTGAACTTATTCTCCTCTCCCGATAACTAAACTGTGAACTTATTCTCTTCTCGCGATAACTAAACTCTGAACTTATTCTCCTATCCCGATATCTAAACTGTGAACTTATTTTCCTATTCCGATATCTAAACTGTGAACTTATTTTCCTCTCCCCATAGCTAAACTCTGAACTTATTCTCCTCTCCCGATAACTAAACTCTGAACTTATTCTGTTCTCCCGATAACTAAACTCTGAACTTATTCTCCTCTCCCGATAACTAAACTCTGAACTGATTCTCCTCTCCCGATAACTAAACTCTAAACTTATTCTCCTCTCCCGATAACTAAACTCTGAACTTATTCTCCTCTCCCGATAATTAAACTCTGAACTTATTCTCCTATCCCGATAACTAAACTCTGAACTTATTCTCTTCTCCCGATAACTAAACTCTGAACTTATTCTCCTCTCCCGATAACTAAACTCTGAACTTATTCTCCTATCCCGATAACTAAACTCTGAACTTATTCTCCTCTCCCGATAACTAAACTCTGAACTTATTCTCCTATCCCGATAACTAAACTCTGAACTTATTCTCCTCTCCCGATAACTAAACTCTGAACTTATTCTCCTATCCCGATAACTAAACCCTGAACTTATTCTCATATCCCGATAACTAAACTCTGAACTTATTCTCCTATCCCGATAACTAGACTCTGAACTTATTCTCCTCTCCCGATAACTAAACCCTGAACTTATTCTCATATCCCGATAACTAAACTCTGAACTTATTCTCCTATCCCGATAAATAAACTCTGAACTGATTCTCTTCTCCCGATAACTAAACTCTGAACTTATTCTCCTATCCCGATAACTAAACTCTGAACTTATTCTCCTATCCCGATAACTAAACCCTGAACTTATTCTCATATCCCGATAACTAAACTCTGAACTTATTCTCCTATCCCGATAACTAAACTCTGAACTTATTCTACTCTCCCGATAACTAAACCCTGAACTTATTCTCATATCCCGATAACTAAACTCTGAACTTATTCTCCTATCCCGATAAATAAACTCTGAACTGATTCTCTTCTCCCGATAACTAAACTCTGAACTTATTCTCCTATCCCGATAACTAAACTCTGAACTGATTCTCTTCTCCCGATAACTAAACTCTGAACTTATTCTCCTATCCCGATAACTAAACTCTGAACTTATTCTCTTCTCCCAATAACTAAACTCTGAACTTATTCTCTTCTCCCAATAACTAAACTCTGAACTTATTCCCCTATCCCGATAACTAAACTGTGAACTTATTCTCCTCTCCCGATAACTAAACTCTGAACTGATTCTCCTATCCCGATAACTAAACTCTGAACTTATTCTCCTCTCCCGATAACTAAACTCTGAACTTATTCTCCTCTCCCGATAACTAAACCCCGAACTTTTTCTCCTATCCCGATAACTAAACTCTGAACTTATTCTCCTATCCCGATAACTAAACTCTGAACTTATTCTCCTATCCCGATAACTAAACTCTGAACTTATTCTCTTCTTCCGATATCTAAACTCTGAACTTATTCTCCTATCCCGATAACTAAACTCTGAACTTATTCTCCTATCCCGATAACTAAACTCTGAACTTATTCTCCTATCCCGATAACTAAACTCTGAACTTATTCTCTTCTCCCGATAACTAAACTCTGAACTTATTCTCCTCTCCCGATAACTAAACTCTGAACTTATTCTCCTATCCCGATATCTAAACTGTGAACTTATTTTCCTATTCCGATATCTAAACTGTGAACTTATTTTCCTCTCCCCATAGCTAAACTCTGAACTTATTCTCCTCTCCCGATAACTAAACTCTGAACTTATTCTGTTCTCCCGATAACTAAACTCTGAACTTATTCTCCTCTCCCGATAACTAAACTCTGAACTGATTCTCCTCTCCCGATAACTAAACTCTAAACTTATTCTCCTCTCCCGATAACTAAACTCTGAACTTATTCTCCTCTCCCGATAATTAAACTCTGAACTTATTCTCCTATCCCGATAACTAAACTCTGAACTTATTCTCTTCTCCCGATAACTAAACTCTGAACTTATTCTCCTCTCCCGATAACTAAACTCTGAACTTATTCTCCTATCCCGATAACTAAACTCTGAACTTATTCTCCTCTCCCGATAACTAAACTCTGAACTTATTCTCCTATCCCGATAACTAAACTCTGAACTTATTCTCCTCTCCCGATAACTAAACTCTGAACTTATTCTCCTATCCCGATAACTAAACCCTGAACTTATTCTCATATCCCGATAACTAAACTCTGAACTTATTCTCCTATCCCGATAACTAGACTCTGAACTTATTCTCCTCTCCCGATAACTAAACCCTGAACTTATTCTCATATCCCGATAACTAAACTCTGAACTTATTCTCCTATCCCGATAAATAAACTCTGAACTGATTCTCTTCTCCCGATAACTAAACTCTGAACTTATTCTCCTATCCCGATAACTAAACTCTGAACTTATTCTCCTATCCCGATAACTAAACCCTGAACTTATTCTCATATCCCGATAACTAAACTCTGAACTTATTCTCCTATCCCGATAACTAAACTCTGCTTATTCTACTCTCCCGATAACTAAACCCTGAACTTATTCTCATATCCCGATAACTAAACTCTGAACTTATTCTCCTATCCCGATAAATAAACTCTGAACTGATTCTCTTCTCCCGATAACTAAACTCTGAACTTATTCTCCTATCCCGATAACTAAACTCTGAACTGATTCTCTTCTCCCGATAACTAAACTCTGAACTTATTCTCCTATCCCGATAACTAAACTCTGAACTTATTCTCTTCTCTCAATAACTAAACTCTGAACTTATTCTCTTCTCCCAATAACTAAACTCTGAACTTATTCCCCTATCCCGATAACTAAACTGTGAACTTATTCTCCTCTCCCGATAACTAAACTCTGAACTGATTCTCCTATCCCGATAACTAAACTCTGAACTTATTCTCCTCTCCCGATAACTAAACTCTGAACTTATTCTCCTCTCCCGATAACTAAACCCCGAACTTTTTCTCCTATCCCGATAACTAAACTCTGAACTTATTCTCCTATCCCGATAACTAAACTCTGAACTTATTCTCCTATCCCGATAACTAAACTCTGAACTTATTCTCTTCTTCCGATATCTAAACTCTGAACTTATTCTCCTATCCCGATAACTAAACTCTGAACTTATTCTCCTATCCCGATAACTAAACTCTGAACTTATTCTCCTATCCCGATAACTAAACTCTGAACTTATTCTCTTCTCCCGATAACTAAACTCTGAACTTATTCTCCTCTCCCGATAATTAAACTCTGAACTTATTCTCCTATCCCGATAACTAAACTCTGAACTTATTCTCTTCTCCCGATAACTAAACTCTGAACTTATTCTCCTCTCCCGATAACTAAACTCTGAACTTATTCTCCTATCCCGATAACTAAACTCTGAACTTATTCTCCTCTCCCGATAACTAAACCCTGAACTTATTCTCATATCCCGATAACTAAACTGTGAACTTATTCTCCTCTCCCGATAACTAAACTCTGAACTGATTCTCCTATCCCGATAACTAAACTCTGAACTTATTCTCCTATCCCGATAACTAAACTCTGAACTTATTCTCCTATCCCGATAACTAAACCCTGAACTAATTCTCATATCCCGATAACTAAACTCTGAACTTATTCTCCTATCCCGATAACTAAACTCTGAACTTATTCTACTCTCCCGATAACTAAACCCTGAACTTATTCTCATATCCCGATAACTAAACTCTGAACTTATTCTCCTATCCCGATAAATAAACTCTGAACTGATTCTCTTCTCCCGATAACTAAACTCTGAACTTATTCTCCTATCCCGATAACTAAACTCTGAACTGATTCTCTTCTCCCGATAACTAAACTCTGAACTTATTCTCCTATCCCGATAACTAAACTCTGAACTTAATCTCTTCTCCCAATAACTAAACTCTGAACTTATTCTCTTCTCCCAATAACTAAACTCTGAACTTATTCCCCTATCCCGATAACTAAACTCTGAACTTATTCTCCTCTCCCGATAACTAAACTCTGAACTTATTCTCTTCTCCCGATAACTAAACTGTGAACTTATTCTCCTCTCCCGATAACTAAACTCTGAACTGATTCTCCTATCCCGATAACTAAACTCTGAACTTATTCTCCTCTCCCGATAACTAAACTCTGAACTTATTCTCCTCTCCCGATAACTAAACCCCGAACTTTTTCTCCTATCCCGATAACTAAACTCTGAACTTATTCTCCTATCCCGATAACTAAACTCTGAACTTATTCTCCTATCCCGATAACTAAACTCTGAACTTATTCTCTTCTTCCGATATCTAAACTCTGAACTTATTCTCCTATCCCGATAACTAAACTCTGAACTTATTCTCCTATCCCGATAACTAAACTCTGAACTTATTCTCCTATCCCGATAACTAAACTCTGAACTTATTCTCTTCTTCCGATAACTAAACTCGGAACTTATTCTCCTATCCCGATAATTAAACTCCGAACTTATTCTCCTATCCCGATAACTAAACTCTGAACTTATTCTCCTATCCCGATAACTAAACTCTGAACTTATTCTCCTATCCCGATAACTAAACTCTGAACTTATTCTCCTATCCCGATAACTAAACTCTGAACTTATTCTCCTATCCCGATAACTAAACTCTGAACTTATTCTCTTCTTCCGATATCTAAACTCTGAACTTATTCTCCTCTCCCGATAACTAAACTCTGAACTTATTCTCCTCTCCCGATAACTAAACTCCGAACTTTTTCTCCTATCCCGATAACTAAACTCGGAACTTATTCTCCTATCCCGATAACTAAACTCCGAATTTATTCTCCTATCCCGATAACTAAACTCCGAACTTATTCTCCTATCCCGATAACTAAACTCTGAACTTATTCTCCTATCCCGATAACTAAACTCTGAACTTATTCTCTTCTTCCGATATCTAAACTCTGAACTTATTCTCCTCTCCCGATAACTAAACTCTGAACTTATTCTCCTCTCCCGATAACTAAACTCCGAACTTTTTCTCCTATCCCGATAGCTAAACTCTGAACTTATTCTCCTATCCCGATAACTAAACTCTGAACTTATTCTCTTCTTCCGATATCTAAACTCTGAACTTATTCTCCTCTCCCGATAACTAAACTCTGAACTTATTCTGCTCTCCCGATAACTAAACTCCGAACTTATTCTCCTCTCCCGATAGCTAAACTCTGAACTTATTCTCCTCTCCCGATAACTAAACTGTGAACTTATTCTCTTCTCGCGATAACTAAACTCTGAACTTATTCTCCTATCCCGATATCTAAACTGTGAACTTATTTTCCTATTCCGATATCTAAACTGTGAACTTATTTTCCTCTCCCCATAGCTAAACTCTGAAGTTATTCTCCTCTCCCGATAACTAAACTCTGAACTTATTCTGTTCTCCCGATAACTAAACTCTGAACTTATTCTCCTCTCCCGATAACTAAACTCTGAACTGATTCTCCTCTCCCGATAACTAAACTCTGAACTTATTCTCCTCTCCCGATAACTAAACTCTGAACTTATTCTCCTCTCCCGATAATTAAACTCTGAACTTATTCTCCTATCCCGATAACTAAACTCTGAACTTATTCTCTTCTCCCGATAACTAAACTCTGAACTTATTCTCCTCTCCCGATAACTAAACTCTGAACTTATTCTCCTATCCCGATAACTAAACTCTGAACTTATTCTCCTCTCCCGATAACTAAACTCTGAACTTATTCTCCTATCCCGATAACTAAACTCTGAACTTATTCTCCTCTCCCGATAACTAAACTCTGAACTTATTCTCCTATCCCGATAACTAAACCCTGAACTTATTCTCATATCCCGATAACTAAACTCTGAACTTATTCTCCTATCCCGATAACTAAACTCTGAACTTATTCTCCTCTCCCGATAACTAAACCCTGAACTTATTCTCATATCCCGATAACTAAACTCTGAACTTATTCTCCTATCCCGATAACTAAACTCTGAACTTATTCTCCTATCCCGATAACTAAACTCTGAACTTATTCTCCTATCCCGATAACTAAACTCTGAACTGATTCTCTTCTCCCGATAACTAAACTCTGAACTTATTCTCCTATCCCGATAACTAAACTCTGAACTTATTCTCTTCTCCCAATAACTAAAATCTGAACTTATTCTCTTCTCCCGATAACTAAACTCTGAACTTATTCCCCTATCCCGATAACTAAACTCTGAACTTATTCTCCTATCCCGATAACTAAACTCTGAACTTATTCTCCTATCCAGATAAATAAACTCTGAACTGATTCTCTTCTCCCGATAACTAAACTCTGAACTTATTCTCCTATCCCGATAACTAAACTCCGAACTGATTCTCTTCTCCCGATAACTAATCTCTGAACTTATTCTCCTATCCCGATAACTAAACTGTGAACTTATTCTCCTATCCCGATATCTAAACTGTGAACATATTTTCCTCTCCCGATAGCTAAACTCTGAACTTATTCTCCTCTCCCGATAACTAAACTCTGAACTTATTCTCCTCTTCCGATAACTAAACTCTGAACTTATTCTCCTCTCCCGATAACTAAACTCTGAACTTATTCTCCTCTCCCGATAACTAAAATCTGAACTTATTCTCCTCTCCCGATAACTAAACTCTGAACTTATTCCCTTCTCGCGATAACTAAACTGTGAACTTATTCTCCTCTCCCGATAGCTAAACTCTGAACTTATTCTCCTCTCCCGATAACTAAACTGTGAACTTATTCTCTTCTCGCGATAACTAAACTCTGAACTTATTCTCCTATCCCGATATCTAAACTGTGAACTTATTTTCCTATTCCGATATCTAAACTGTGAACTTATTTTCCTCTCCCCATAGCTAAACTCTGAACTTATTCTCCTCTCCCGATAACTAAACTCTGAACTTATTCTGTTCTCCCGATAACTAAACTCTGAACTTATTCTCCTCTCCCGATAACTAAACTCTGAACTGATTCTCCTCTCCCGATAACTAAACTCTAAACTTATTCTCCTCTCCCGATAACTAAACTCTGAACTTATTCTCCTCTCCCGATAATTAAACTCTGAACTTATTCTCCTATCCCGATAACTAAACTCTGAACTTATTCTCTTCTCCCGATAACTAAACTCTGAACTTATTCTCCTCTCCCGATAACTAAACTCTGAACTTATTCTCCTATCCCGATAACTAAACTCTGAACTTATTCTCCTCTCCCGATAACTAAACTCTGAACTTATTCTCCTATCCCGATAACTAAACTCTGAACTTATTCTCCTCTCCCGATAACTAAACTCTGAACTTATTCTCCTATCCCGATAACTAAACCCTGAACTTATTCTCATATCCCGATAACTAAACTCTGAACTTATTCTCCTATCCCGATAACTAGACTCTGAACTTATTCTCCTCTCCCGATAACTAAACCCTGAACTTATTCTCATATCCCGATAACTAAACTCTGAACTTATTCTCCTATCCCGATAAATAAACTCTGAACTGATTCTCTTCTCCCGATAACTAAACTCTGAACTTATTCTCCTATCCCGATAACTAAACTCTGAACTTATTCTCCTATCCCGATAACTAAACCCTGAACTTATTCTCATATCCCGATAACTAAACTCTGAACTTATTCTCCTATCCCGATAACTAAACTCTGAACTTATTCTACTCTCCCGATAACTAAACCCTGAACTTATTCTCATATCCCGATAACTAAACTCTGAACTTATTCTCCTATCCCGATAAATAAACTCTGAACTGATTCTCTTCTCCCGATAACTAAACTCTGAACTTATTCTCCTATCCCGATAACTAAACTCTGAACTGATTCTCTTCTCCCGATAACTAAACTCTGAACTTATTCTCCTATCCCGATAACTAAACTCTGAACTTATTCTCTTCTCCCAATAACTAAACTCTGAACTTATTCTCTTCTCCCAATAACTAAACTCTGAACTTATTCCCCTATCCCGATAACTAAACTGTGAACTTATTCTCCTCTCCCGATAACTAAACTCTGAACTGATTCTCCTATCCCGATAACTAAACTCTGAACTTATTCTCCTCTCCCGATAACTAAACTCTGAACTTATTCTCCTCTCCCGATAACTAAACCCCGAACTTTTTCTCCTATCCCGATAACTAAACTCTGAACTTATTCTCCTATCCCGATAACTAAACTCTGAACTTATTCTCCTATCCCGATAACTAAACTCTGAACTTATTCTCTTCTTCCGATATCTAAACTCTGAACTTATTCTCCTATCCCGATAACTAAACTCTGAACTTATTCTCCTATCCCGATAACTAAACTCTGAACTTATTCTCCTATCCCGATAACTAAACTCTGAACTTATTCTCTTCTCCCGATAACTAAACTCTGAACTTATTCTCCTCTCCCGATAACTAAACTCTGAACTTATTCTCCTATCCCGATATCTAAACTGTGAACTTATTTTCCTATTCCGATATCTAAACTGTGAACTTATTTTCCTCTCCCCATAGCTAAACTCTGAACTTATTCTCCTCTCCCGATAACTAAACTCTGAACTTATTCTGTTCTCCCGATAACTAAACTCTGAACTTATTCTCCTCTCCCGATAACTAAACTCTGAACTGATTCTCCTCTCCCGATAACTAAACTCTAAACTTATTCTCCTCTCCCGATAACTAAACTCTGAACTTATTCTCTTCTTCCGATAATTAAACTCTGAACTTATTCTCCTATCCCGATAACTAAACTCTGAACTTATTCTCTTCTCCCGATAACTAAACTCTGAACTTATTCTCCTCTCCCGATAACTAAACTCTGAACTTATTCTCCTATCCCGATAACTAAACTCTGAACTTATTCTCCTCTCCCGATAACTAAACTCTGAACTTATTCTCCTATCCCGATAACTAAACTCTGAACTTATTCTCCTCTCCCGATAACTAAACTCTGAACTTATTCTCCTATCCCGATAACTAAACCCTGAACTTATTCTCATATCCCGATAACTAAACTCTGAACTTATTCTCCTATCCCGATAACTAGACTCTGAACTTATTCTCCTCTCCCGATAACTAAACCCTGAACTTATTCTCATATCCCGATAACTAAACTCTGAACTTATTCTCCTATCCCGATAAATAAACTCTGAACTGATTCTCTTCTCCCGATAACTAAACTCTGAACTTATTCTCCTATCCCGATAACTAAACTCTGAACTTATTCTCCTATCCCGATAACTAAACCCTGAACTTATTCTCATATCCCGATAACTAAACTCTGAACTTATTCTCCTATCCCGATAACTAAACTCTGAACTTATTCTACTCTCCCGATAACTAAACCCTGAACTTATTCTCATATCCCGATAACTAAACTCTGAACTTATTCTCCTATCCCGATAAATAAACTCTGAACTGATTCTCTTCTCCCGATAACTAAACTCTGAACTTATTCTCCTATCCCGATAACTAAACTCTGAACTGATTCTCTTCTCCCGATAACTAAACTCTGAACTTATTCTCCTATCCTGATAACTAAACTCTGAACTTATTCTCTTCTCCCAATAACTAAACTCTGAACTTATTCTCTTCTCCCAATAACTAAACTCTGAACTTATTCCCCTATCCCGATAACTAAACTGTGAACTTATTCTCCTCTCCCGATAACTAAACTCTGAACTGATTCTCCTATCCCGATAACTAAACTCTGAACTTATTCTCCTCTCCCGATAACTAAACTCTGAACTTATTCTCCTCTCCCGATAACTAAACCCCGAACTTTTTCTCCTATCCCGATAACTAAACTCTGAACTTATTCTCCTATCCCGATAACTAAACTCTGAACTTATTCTCCTATCCCGATAACTAAACTCGGAACTTATTCTCTTCTTCCGATATCTAAACTCTGAACTTATTCTCCTATCCCGATAACTAAACTCTGAACTTATTCTCCTATCCCGATAACTAAACTCTGAACTTATTCTCCTATCCCGATAACTAAACTCTGAACTTATTCTCTTCTCCCGATAACTAAACTCTGAACTTATTCTCCTCTCCCGATAATTAAACTCTGAACTTATTCTCCTATCCCGATAACTAAACTCTGAACTTATTCTCTTCTCCCGATAACTAAACTCTGAACTTATTCTCCTCTCCCGATAACTAAACTCTGAACTTATTCTCCTATCCCGATAACTAAACTCTGAACTTATTCTCCTCTCCCGATAACTAAACCCTGAACTTATTCTCATATCCCGATAACTAAACTGTGAACTTATTCTCCTCTCCCGATAACTAAACTCTGAACTGATTCTCCTATCCCGATAACTAAACTCTGAACTTATTCTCCTATCCCGATAACTAAACTCTGAACTTATTCTCCTATCCCGATAACTAAACCCTGAACTAATTCTCATATCCCGATAACTAAACTCTGAACTTATTCTCCTATCCCGATAACTAAACTCTGAACTTATTCTACTCTCCCGATAACTAAACCCTGAACTTATTCTCATATCCCGATAACTAAACTCTGAACTTATTCTCCTATCCCGATAAATAAACTCTGAACTGATTCTCTTCTCCCGATAACTAAACTCTGAACTTATTCTCCTATCCCGATAACTAAACTCTGAACTGATTCTCTTCTCCCGATAACTAAACTCTGAACTTATTCTCCTATCCCGATAACTAAACTCTGAACTTAATCTCTTCTCCCAATAACTAAACTCTGAACTTATTCTCTTCTCCCAATAACTAAACTCTGAACTTATTCCCCTATCCCGATAACTAAACTCTGAACTTATTCTCCTCTCCCGATAACTAAACTCTGAACTTATTCTCTTCTCCCGATAACTAAACTGTGAACTTATTCTCCTCTCCCGATAACTAAACTCTGAACTGATTCTCCTATCCCGATAACTAAACTCTGAACTTATTCTCCTCTCCCGATAACTAAACTCTGAACTTATTCTCCTCTCCCGATAACTAAACCCCGAACTTTTTCTCCTATCCCGATAACTAAACTCTGAACTTATTCTCCTATCCCGATAACTAAACTCTGAACTTATTCTCCTATCCCGATAACTAAACTCTGAACTTATTCTCTTCTTCCGATATCTAAACTCTGAACTTATTCTCCTATCCCGATAACTAAACTCTGAACTTATTCTCCTATCCCGATAACTAAACTCTGAACTTATTCTCCTATCCCGATAACTAAACTCTGAACTTATTCTCTTCTTCCGATAACTAAACTCGGAACTTATTCTCCTATCCCGATAATTAAACTCCGAACTTATTCTCCTATCCCGATAACTAAACTCTGAACTTATTCTCCTATCCCGATAACTAAACTCTGAACTTATTCTCCTATCCCGATAACTAAACTCTGAACTTATTCTCCTATCCCGATAACTAAACTCTGAACTTATTCTCCTATCCCGATAACTAAACTCTGAACTTATTCTCTTCTTCCGATATCTAAACTCTGAACTTATTCTCCTCTCCCGATAACTAAACTCTGAACTTATTCTCCTCTCCCGATAACTAAACTCCGAACTTTTTCTCCTATCCCGATAACTAAACTCGGAACTTATTCTCCTATCCCGATAACTAAACTCCGAATTTATTCTCCTATCCCGATAACTAAACTCCGAACTTATTCTCCTATCCCGATAACTAAACTCTGAACTTATTCTCCTATCCCGATAACTAAACTCTGAACTTATTCTCTTCTTCCGATATCTAAACTCTGAACTTATTCTCCTCTCCCGATAACTAAACTCTGAACTTATTCTCCTCTCCCGATAACTAAACTCCGAACTTTTTCTCCTATCCCGATAGCTAAACTCTGAACTTATTCTCCTATCCCGATAACTAAACTCTGAACTTATTCTCTTCTTCCGATATCTAAACTCTGAACTTATTCTCCTCTCCCGATAACTAAACTCTGAACTTATTCTGCTCTCCCGATAACTAAACTCCGAACTTATTCTCCTCTCCCGATAGCTAAACTCTGAACTTATTCTCCTCTCCCGATAACTAAACTGTGAACTTATTCTCTTCTCGCGATAACTAAACTCTGAACTTATTCTCCTATCCCGATATCTAAACTGTGAACTTATTTTCCTATTCCGATATCTAAACTGTGAACTTATTTTCCTCTCCCCATAGCTAAACTCTGAAGTTATTCTCCTCTCCCGATAACTAAACTCTGAACTTATTCTGTTCTCCCGATAACTAAACTCTGAACTTATTCTCCTCTCCCGATAACTAAACTCTGAACTGATTCTCCTCTCCCGATAACTAAACTCTGAACTTATTCTCCTCTCCCGATAACTAAACTCTGAACTTATTCTCCTCTCCCGATAATTAAACTCTGAACTTATTCTCCTATCCCGATAACTAAACTCTGAACTTATTCTCTTCTCCCGATAACTAAACTCTGAACTTATTCTCCTCTCCCGATAACTAAACTCTGAACTTATTCTCCTATCCCGATAACTAAACTCTGAACTTATTCTCCTCTCCCGATAACTAAACTCTGAACTTATTCTCCTATCCCGATAACTAAACTCTGAACTTATTCTCCTCTCCCGATAACTAAACTCTGAACTTATTCTCCTATCCCGATAACTAAACCCTGAACTTATTCTCATATCCCGATAACTAAACTCTGAACTTATTCTCCTATCCCGATAACTAAACTCTGAACTTATTCTCCTCTCCCGATAACTAAACCCTGAACTTATTCTCATATCCCGATAACTAAACTCTGAACTTATTCTCCTATCCCGATAACTAAACTCTGAACTTATTCTCCTATCCCGATAACTAAACTCTGAACTTATTCTCCTATCCCGATAACTAAACTCTGAACTGATTCTCTTCTCCCGATAACTAAACTCTGAACTTATTCTCCTATCCCGATAACTAAACTCTGAACTTATTCTCTTCTCCCAATAACTAAAATCTGAACTTATTCTCTTCTCCCGATAACTAAACTCTGAACTTATTCCCCTATCCCGATAACTAAACTCTGAACTTATTCTCCTATCCCGATAACTAAACTCTGAACTTATTCTCCTATCCAGATAAATAAACTCTGAACTGATTCTCTTCTCCCGATAACTAAACTCTGAACTTATTCTCCTATCCCGATAACTAAACTCTGAACTGATTCTCTTCTCCCGATAACTAAACTCTGAACTTATTCTCCTATCCCGATAACTAAACTCTGAACTTATTCTCTTCTCCCAATAACTAAACTCTGAACTTATTCTCTTCTCCCGATAACTAAACTCTGAACTTATTCCCCTATCCCGATAACTAAACTCTGAACTTATTCTCCTCTCCCGATAACTAAACTCGAACTTATTCTCTTCTCCCGATAACTAAACTGTGAACTTATTCTCCTCTCCCGATAACTAAACTCTGAACTGATTCTCCTATCCCGATAACTAAACTCTGAACTTATTCTCCTCTCCCGATAACTAAACTCTGAACTTATTCTCCTCTCCCGATAACTAAACTCCGAACTTTTTCTCCTATCCCGATAACTAAACTCTGAACTTATTCTCCTATCCCGATAACTAAACTCTGAACTTATTCTCTTCTTCCGATATCTAAACTCTGAACTTATTCTCCTATCCCGATAACTAAACTCTGAACTTATTCTCCTATCCCGATAACTAAACTCTGAACTTATTCTCCTATCCCGATAACTAAACTCTGAACTTATTCTCCTATCCCGATAACTAAACTCTGAACTTATTCTCCTATCCCGATAACTAAACTCTGAACTTATTCTCCTCTCCCGATAACTAAACTCTGAACTTATTCTCCTATCCCGATAACTAAACTCTGAACTGATTCTCTTCTCCCGATAACTAAACTCTGAACTTATTCTCCTATCCCGATAACTAAACTCTGAACTTATTCTCTTCTCCCAATAACTAAACTCTGAACTTATTCTCTTCTCCCGATAACTAAACTCCGAACTTATTCCCCTATCCCGATAACTAAACTCTGAACTTATTCTCCTCTCCCGATAACTAACTCTGAACTTATTCTCTTCTCCCGATAACTAAACTGTGAACTTATTCTCCTCTCCCGATAACTAAACTCTGAACTGATTCTCCTATCCCGATAACTAAACTCTGAACTTATTCTCCTCTCCCGATAACTAAACTCTGAACTTATTCTCCTCTCCCGATAACTAAACTCCGAACTTTTTCTCCTATCCCGATAACTAAACTCGGAACTTATTCTCCTATCCCGATAACTAAACTCGGAACTTATTCTCCTATCCCGATAACTAAACTCTGAACTTATTCTCCTATCCCGATAACTAAACTCTGAACTTATTCTCCTATCCCGATAACTAAACTCTGAACTTATTCTCCTATCCCGATAACTAAACTCTGAACTTATTCTCCTATCCCGATAACTAAACTCTGAACTTATTCTCTTCTTCCGATGTCTAAACTCTGAACTTATTCTCCTCTCCCGATAACTAAACTCTGAACTTATTCTCTTCTTCCGATATCTAAACTCTGAACTTATTCTCCTCTCCCGATAACTAAACTCCGAACTTATTCTCCTATCCCGATAACTAAACTCCGAACTTATTCTCCTATTCCGATAACTAAACTCTGAACTTATTCTCCTCTCCCGATAACTAAACTCTGAACTGATTCTCCTCTCCCGATAACTAAACTCTGAACTTATTCTCCTATCCCGATAACTAAACTCTGAACTGATTCTCCTCTCCCGATAACTAAACTCTGAACTTATTCTCCTATCCCGATAACTAAACTCTGAACTTATTCTCTTCTTCCGATATCTAAACTCTGAACTTACTCTCCTCTCCCGATAACTAAACTCCGAACTTATTCTCTTTCTAGCACCTATAATACAATAAACAACTAAGCATTTCTTTTAAAAATAGCTGCCCCAAGTAATAGAGATGCTTCTAATTAACTATATGAATATATATCAAATTTTAAAGCAAACTTTTTTGTGAAGATTTTGGCGAGTAAATAAAATCACTTTGCACAAAGTTTAATCATGCAAAGTATAACGTACAAGGCTGCAAATATGCAAGCCTTATAACCTAGAGATCCACAGGGGAAAATTCTTACTTGCTCTTTTTTTCCGTCAGCTTTGCCAATGTCTTCACAATATAAAAATAAAAGGTTACAAGATAGACATATTTTCTCCTAGCGGGAAAGTGACAGCGATTAATTTGTATTTGGGCAAGAGACCCATGGTTTCAGAGTGTGTAACTCGATCATTACATCACATTTCAATTACTGTTCTTACTGTGTCGCATCTTGTAACCGACAGCGAAGAAGTCATTCAAGAGCAGTGCAGAATTCCAAGAATGCTGAGTATTTTATCGCATCATACTGGATTTCTTCATTATGTGAAGACGTCATGCTAGAATTGCAGCAATAAATCTTCAGAACAATGCTGTGTAATCATTTCGAGTGCTGGATTTCGCCCGCACTGTTCATCCGAATGAGTCGCAGATCTCTGACTCTGTCGCATTGTTACGGGTTTGACTCTCCTTTGAGTACATGGAAGCAATCTTTCATATACTCTATATTCATGTAAATGAATATTCTAGGATTAGGTTTTTGTTAACGAACAATTAAATGCAGATGTTCAAGATATATCTCTTCCTTAGAGTGAGTAATTAAAGTATCTCCCGTTAATGTGCAATTTATATTGAGTTCCGCTGACAGCTTCAAAGTATTTAAATTACGAAATTGTAATCCTAATAGCATTGTTGTGACGATATTACCTTGCACGTATTAATTTTTTAGATTTCTAAAATATATTTATCATCATAATTTTAATTTTATTATAATTATATTTCCTTCCATATTAGGACGTAGTCTACCCTGGTTTCTTCCTTTTGATTTCTATGTAAAACTGATTTTATATGATGCAATTCTGTTATTATTAACACCATCTTTCTCTCTGCTGTATAGCTGTTATCTTCTACCATTTCCGTCGCGTTCCAATTTATCTGCTCCTGTTTCATTTTCTTGAACCGCCTCCCTTGTCTTGTGTTTAGCATGCTAACTGCAAACTTGGAATTTATTAAGAACTTTCTGTGTTAGGAAAGCCTATGACTTGGTCCCTCAGGCTCGTGAGGACAATTAGTAAGCTTCCTGATGGGTTGGCTTTGACCCTTCACGAACTACCACATAAAGGATAGTCATCACCACTGTCATTGTATTTTCTTAATGTTCAACATTTACTTCCATTTTAGACCGTATATTTTGATGCTGTGTTATATGATATTTTTGTTCGTCCCCATACATATATTTTCCTAAATTTATTTGTATTATATCTCATATATATATAAACTCATAAAAAACACTCAGAGTGCAATATAAAAAGGTTCACATAAAATTTCACACTAAAAACCGTAAAATTGAACACTAAAATCACACTATATTTCGAGCTTGGCTCTTGGTCACGTGATGAAAATGAAGTTCATTTTCATCACGTGACCAAGAGCCAAGCTCGAAATATAGTGTGATTTTAGTGTTCAATTTTACGGTTTTTAGTGTGAAATTTTATGTGAACCTTTTTATATTGCACTCTGAGTGTTTTTTATGAGTTTTTATGCTTTTTAGAAGTTTTTATTACTCTATTAATAGTAAATATATATATATATATATACATATATATGACAGTCAATATGAGCATATAACATTATTTCATATTAATTAAAATTATATTTTATTTGTTGCCAATTTCAATTTTTGATCTGAAAAAGTCATAAGGGTATTGCTGTGAAATCTTATTTCATTTTTCATGGACTTTTATAGGACGCCTTAATTTAAAATATGGCTTAGGTTCATTTTTACACTGTTCTTCATCTATGTATTCCTTTATTACTTTCTGTGTGCAATTTATATTCAATTTTGATTAATTGTTACAACAAAATTGTCCAAGTGTCTTTCATTCATTGAAAGGAAACGTCATTTCAGTTTTATTGTAGAAATGTTTCACAAAACCCCATATTCTGTTTATCAGCTTTAGTTTGTATGGTCTAGTGTAGTTCCAAAGCCTAACTTGTCCTATATTAAAGAACTTCATTACTCAACTATAGGTTATTTGAGTTACCGGTCGGCAATGTTGGCTGCGCACTGGGAGAAGGTAGTTGCCAAGGCCGTATAATACATGTGCAGGTAGTTGCTTTTAGTTAGTTTGAGGGAGGCATTTTTAGCGAATAATTGTGCGTTTATATGTTACTCGATGATTTCGTTGTGTGTAAACTGTGTGCTAATTGTTCTTCGTTAGTTTTGCCACTACAAAACTATAGTCTTGAAGTATACTATACATATATCAGAACGGATTCCTTAGAGAAGATCCGCAAGAATATATCCCGACAATACAGTTTCAGTTAGATAAATTGTTTGCCAACTCGTTAAAAAGTTAAGAGATACAGGATTTCTCAATGATAAGAAACGTGTTCCGAACGGAAGAAAAGTTAATTGGTATTTCCTAAGCAGATTCCGGCATTATAATGCCGCTGAGAATCACACTTTTTAACATCTCTTATAACACAGATAAGTGCTTATTATAAGTTTTAAATACAGTATCATTTTATGCTTTCTGTAAAAATATAAATACTGAAATAAAACTGCCAACTCTTCGCGTGGCAACTATAACTCCCTTTTTCTTAAGTAGCGGCGTTCAAGCGCCCAGTTACAAGTAACCTCACGGAAGAAGAAAATCTTTTCTTACCTAATGAATTGATTTATGAATGACTGGTAAAATACAGGCTGTTTTGAATAAATCTGAGTATTATGGATAATATATTGCTAATCAGATAAACAAGCTAATCAGAAAACGAGTTTATTTTTATTAATTTGCCCCTTTTATGCTCTAGGCAGTTTGTTCATAACTTTCGAAGGAACATCTGGAAATCATGCAACAAGAATATTTATTGGACTACATTAAACACTGCCCATAATTACAAAATGTGCCTTGTATTCCTTTCTTTTATAGCATGTCGCCTCCTGGATAAGTGTCAACAAGTCATTTTTAATAGAGCACTTTTCAGTTACATGTTACCAAGCTCAGTTCAGTACTCTAGGTTCTAAAGAGGTGTAATTGCAGTGAATCACCTATGGTAAAATAAAAATACCCGGAACTCCTTGTCTACAAAAATCGGAGCAGATATAATTTCATAATCTGAGAATCAGCACATAACTAACCTCCCTGTACGAAACTGAATAACATTACTCTGAACCTAAAAAGCTGTGATGAGTGTAATGTGATTGACTGATTATGTTTTATGTTATCCTGCTCGGTAGAATGCATTAGTGTTGCCTATCATATGTGGATTAGTGAATTGAGCATTAGCAGCATAATATTTGTGTATGTAACTATTTCACTAATGGGACAAATTAGTTTCATTTTTAATGAGTGTTAAATTAAGCTATGGAAAATTTAAAGCTATTACTGTTTAATGATTGTCATAACGATAAAGTTATTATTTAAAATATTTTTTGTGATTGCCACTTTAAACTTTGTTCCTGTGTAATTCTCTTTTGAACTATGTAATGCAAATTTTACTGCTCTCCAGAGTGTTTTAAAAAAGCAAATCAAGTCAAAGGGAAAGTATTTCCTAACACGAACGTAGTATACGTTTAAGACTATTTGTGTGAATTCTTTTTTGTAACAGATAATAATGCAAGATATGAATGATGATAAAATTTGAGTATATTATTCTTCTTATAAGGGTGGCTCAAATATAACCACTAGTATGAATAGTCTTGAAATGTTCATAATCTAAGTATTTTAACTATGTGTAGAGCTTTAATTTTAAATTCAACCGCAAGATTACATTTCCAATCAATGTATTCAACAACTGTTTTATTGTAACAACTATAAATGGAAGATGGAATTTTTACTTTGGAAAAATAGTTATAAGGGAGGTTATAGTTTAGCTGTTAATAATTGAAGCTTTTTAATTATCCACTCGTAAAGCAGTTTACAAATTTCGATAGCGTTTCAAACACGCAGAACCGTCAGGAAGTTTTATTAATGCTTCTAATGAAGACAATATGAAACAAAAATGTAATATCTACTCAAATAATTTACATTTTACATTCCACATCTGATACATGAAGATCCTGATCGTATATTTTGAACTGATGTTGAATGAGAAAAATAAAAATGATTAACAGTTGTTTTGGGCATTATTTTGCGTGAAGAAGCGATCTTTAAATTATCTAATCTAGTCATGCCAATGAGCACAACTATACATACTGGTATACTGAAAAATTCAAAGCAAAATTTTGTGGTTTTCAGCATGCCACAAACAGCATTACTTTGGAGTGCAATCTGAGGCCACGGTATGTTCGGTTCATGGTTTTTGACGACATTGAGACTTGTGGAAAGAACTTGAAAATACAGACAACGCATTACGTATGTAGTTTCAGGATTTATGATGCATTAAATTCCTTGTACTTCCAGCATTACGGCGCTATAACACATAACATCATTCTTGTGATGAACTCCTCCAGGAAGTTTTACATGGAAAAGTCATTGCACGGAGAGCTTCAATTTAAATGCCAACAACGTCGCCAGATCTCATTCCAGCGATTTCTCTTTGGGTCAAGGTTTAAGCCACGAAACCAATAGCACTAGATAACCTTAGTGTCAATCGAACAAATCTTTCATATTTCTTTTTCACATCGAAGTATACTAACTCATTTGTCTCGGCGTTCTTGGACACAAGCAAAAACAATTTGAATATATAAATAAATAAGTAGCTGCAAATCACTCTGCACTATAATAAATGCAAAAAATTATATCAAGTTTGCGTTGGCATTGAATTGGTAGTGACTTGTTCTTCATTCAGTTTATTAAATTTGGGAAAGTTTTCATGACTGATATAGTTATTTTATTTGTTATCTAACAAAAATATTACTTTTATATTGTTTTTCCTTTTTATTAATAATTAATAAATTATCTGTTTTGAAACTAATTATATTTATTCATACTTTTAATGGAGATAATATTCATAGGGTCCATGGTATGGCTTGTGGTAAAAATGGTCAAGTAATACAGGCTGCAAAATATACTATCTATATTTGTTCTAATAATAGTTTTATTTCATTTTCTAAAAAATAAGTAATCATGGCAAAGCTATTCATGATACTCGTATGTAATTTTCGAAAAGAAATATATAACAGTTTTGGCATTGTATTATAAAACGTGTGTAAACATCTACCTCAGGTTAAAGTTTATTTTGTTGCTGTGTCATAGTACCGTTTGATTTCCGTAAGCAGTTATTAAATATAAGTTTTAAATAATTAAACACATAGCATAAATACATCAAATGGTTTTATTTTGTTTAAAATCCCCTTGAGGCGTTACAAAGTTCTATATAGCAAAGGATATATTATAGCTTTCGGAATTGACAGCTCACTTATAATACCAAAAATGATTTAGTATGTCCAATCGTCTTCACGTGTTACGTAATTATTATGTAACACGTTACGTATTGAATTCCGCTGAGAACCGCCTGCATATTACAAAAGATAGTAGCAAGATCGCCATATCCCATCACTTACGTCAATGTAATAGTTTTTGTACGCATTATATAACAGTTAACTTCAAATTATCTATCATAACAAATCCTCTTTCTGTAACTGCTTTGTGTTCTACGCAGGCACTTACAGTCGAGATTTCTTTTTTGTTTTACAGGTTCCACATTCTTAAATGTAGGTAAACTCGTACAATGCAAACTCAGTGACGTTGCAGACAATCATTTAAAAGCAACCGTAACTTGCTATATCCTTAAAAGCATTGGGTGCTCACGTCTCGGCAGCCCGGGGACTCCCATACTTCAACTCTGCTTATGTCCTTGAACGTAGCTTTCTGAACATGATCCCTGTCGGTCTCGTGACTGCAGTATACAGTATCCTTCCAGAATTGCAATTTACGATACTGCGCACATGTTTGAAAATGTACAGTTTTAATAGAAGAAAAACCAAAGGAAATTAGGTGTTGCCAACAAAATATCTCTCGACATCACCATAACAATTGGTAGTTTCGTAATGCAAAGGAAACGTCAGCAATGAAAAGCTGGCCGAACTTCAATTGCATCAATCAGAATGTGTTTTCCGGATCAGCCAAGGGAAAACGACAATTCCGCCATCTTCTATAACTGAAGATTTATCATTTTAGGAATTTAGGAGGCCACCATACTTTGTATGTTCCTGCTTAGAAGCCGGTACGTACAATCCCGCGAGAGCAGAAAGGTTTTATAACTAAAACCGTCCGGTAATATTTGACATTCTCTTTCATAAAATATGTTCAAATTGTTGCATTCTTTGCTAATTTTGTTTGACAGTATCGTTTGTAAAAATGTAATCCCTTACTCTTCGATACTGCTGTTGGATGAAATGTTCTGAGTTGATTACAAAATTCTGAATGATAAATTATCTACACTAATCTTACTTCATTCTTTAAAATAATAAATTGATCGTTCTACAAGTTGCGCTTGAATGCATGATCAGTAATTTTTCATCATTTCATGTGAACTTCATATCGTTAACTATATATATTCTTTTCAAGCATTCATATATAATTTTATACTTTAATAGATGTTTAAACATTCACTTTGCAAATTATCTTTTCTATTGTGATAACTGTAATTGCATTTTTGACCTCATGAGTCTGTAATCGTAATACTACATCATGGCTTATATTAACTTGGCGCTTGATTTCTTGTGCTCTTGTTCCTCGCATACGCGTGATTTATTATGAAAGTTAGCACTATGCTCTATTATAATGTGCATTTATCATAGCACAATATCAGCACGATGCTCAATTATGTTATTTAGAACTTAGAAAAACTCAGTAGACAGTACCATGTTCGTAAACAGCTACGCATTTCAGACATTTGTTATTTCATCAAAGCATTTCGCTTCAAATTTCCCTTTGTAAATAATCTCACTGAAGTGTAACGTGGTTTTACTATAAATGAAAGACAGGCAACAGTCTTAAGGGTAGAGTTATGTTCGGCATATTTAACAATTCATCAACGCTCCTAATATGATTTCTGAAATCTCCTACGCAGTGTCAATTGTGTGAAGTTGCTTAGAAAGTTGATAATCGCGACGCGTGCGCGTGCGTGTATGCGTGCGCCCATAATACAAGTTTATTAAGTGATACATTTCGCTTTCTCAGATACCTTTGTCTGGCCTGTGGTGCCTCAAAGTAAAAACGGGCGTTAAACACTATTCAAAAAAAAAAAAAAGAGAGAGAGAGAGAGAGATACCTTGGTTATCCTGTCATCTTCACATCATCTTCTGACACTCACAGTCTCCTTTATTCCAACTTTTCTTGACTTTCCTTTTCATTTGATAGTGTTGTTGTATCTATTCAGCCAACAGTCTATCTTTGAAGTATAATTGACACAAAAAGACACCGAACTTGCATAGAAACCTTTATTACAGAGAAATTGCAATTTTTACACATCAACTTATACCAGCGTCTATACCGTTTTTCGAAACAGTTCTGCAGAACATTTTTGGTCACTTCTCTCAGAGTGCGCGTCGCATATTCCTCAACACTTCGGACGAAGAGAACCACCGCCGAGTAAGATTTTGAATTTTAGAAACAGGTCGTAGTAAGCTGGAGTAATATCTGGAAATTATGAAGGATGTAAAATTTGCTCACCTGGAGCGATTGGTGTGCTGAGGCGTTGTCGTTACGGAGAACTCGGATCTTCCCTTGCCACAAATGAGGCTTTTTTTTTTTTTTAATCAAATCACGAAGACGATAATGGCTGCTTCTTATTGACACCTCAACTTTCAGGAATGAATTCGAAATGTACCTGGTTGTATGCTACATATGTTAGTCAAAATCGATCAACTACTACTCCTGCGCAGCCTCAGTGTGTCATATACGCCTGAGAGTATTGTACGCTGTAAAGTCTAAGCAGGGAAACTGCCTAAATAACACAGTGAATTTAGGTAAAGTTCGGTTTCTTTTTGACTCTAGTAGTATAGTAAGTATACATTCTTAGAAACATTTCTATTAGAGCATTTTAAGGCTGGATGTTTTTGCTAAATAGTACTACAGGCGGTACAATCCTGATCGTTGTAACTACGATTTGAACCAGAAACATTTTCTACTTTAAAAGTATTTGTTTCCTTTTGTTCAAACACATACCCTACCAAGTATTACATTGCTGATACTAAAGCCATAGTCACTTTCGTATGCCTTTCTTCTGGTTCTAAAGGCAAAATCCAAAGTAGTTGTATTTTAGTGTTATTGTCGACCTTGAGACATTGGACTCTTTGGCGTTCTGGATTTGTTCAATTTCTTTTTCATGATGATAATCTTCTGACATTTTCGAGCTTTAAAATGTCGATTGGATGGTATCTGAAATGAAGATATAACTTATCGCTTTCTTGACATGGGATTCCTTTCAGATGATGGTAAAAATGTTTAATTGCCTCATCAGAGGATACAGGACCGAAAGTGTTGGTCTTTTTAGGAAAATGCTAGGGAAGCGTGCGAAGCGTCCGATTACAGAAATTTATCGGAATATCAAGATCACCATTCGTAGACAATTATGACCTTGCATACTTTCAAGTTTAAGTGTACTGAAATTTCGGAAAATCAACTGATGCATGTGAATGAAAATTTTCTAAGTACATGTCAGAAATGTGTGAATGAAACAAGACAATATTTCCAACGGCTTCTGTCACAAAGAACGCGAATATTTTCATTGTAGTTACAGTTGTAACTATGGGAACTTATCCTTGTTGTGCAGATATTACACCCACTTCGCCGGGAGGTGCAGTTCTGACTGTCGACTAGCCAACTATCGTGAAACGGACGATAAAACCATGAAAGAGATGTTACTTTTCGCTTCACCTGAGTTAGACATTAAGGGATTAAATACTTTCTAGCAATAAAGGAAAAGGAACTTTCACTCATTTAGTGTCCATGCGAAAGCCTTGGACATAAAGCTTTCAATACAATTTGTCTTGAAACGGATAAAATTACACAGTTCATTAATTCAAGTATAATTATATGTGTCGAAGATGGCATCACCAGTATGTACTGGTGTTTTGTCGCCACGGGAAACTGTAGCAGTGTCTGACTGACCCTTAGCAAGTCAAAAAAGTGTATTCGCAATCTCGTGTATCCAATGATCAATCCGATATTGAGCTTCGAAATGTCATCTCTCGAGTCCTCTGAGATGTGGCTTCTGTTGAAAAGATGAATACCGGAGAGCTTTACCAAGGAGATGGGAAAATGCGGTAGATGAGTTGTGATTCGAGAGGAGGCTTACGTGACAGGAGTTTGAAAGCTTCGACAGAGAAGCCTGGAGATAAAGTTGGCTGTGCGCTTTGTCAAGGTCGACAGAATCACAAATATCAAATATGAATCTTATATGGAGCAGATTTAGTAAGACCAACATTGCAGTTTAAAAAAAGGGTGGGGGTGAATCAATAGTTTTAGACTGCAATCTCTTCAGATATAGATTAAAATGAAAAGCTGTCTGCAATAAATTGATGAAAAGAAACATTTTTGGACTCTAGTAGCAGTTTTATTATAGTGCTGCGAATAAATACAAATCATTGCAAAGTTATGCTATTGCTGGAGACCAATACCGGCTGTAGATATAAACCTTATCCGTTCTGTGTTGTTTTACGCCTTGGCTAATAAGCATGACGTAGTCGGCAGCGCCCTAATGCCAACTCCAACTCTGCTTCTTAAATTGTGTATACAATTTTACCTAATAGAAAATGCAGAAATTGTATCAGAAAAACACCTTTAAGTTTAGCTAGCGTAATGCTTCCGGTTTCATTGATTAATATTTTTCTTTACATTCCAAAATTTCTTTATGCTAGTTTCGGAAGTGACTTTGTTGCAGAACATTCAAGATTTGTAAGAATTCTTCTCTTTAAATTGTACGTTTTCGCTCTTTTTCCTCCGCTGAACAAATATATTCAAATTTGTACACAGCGGAATGAATTGCAGTAATGAAAGAAAGCAATTAATTAAGAAAAATATGAATATATTCAACATGCACGCTACAAGCTCAGTCGCATTTAAAACGTTTACATATAAAATGTTCAAGAGTCCACTGTCTAAATGCTTTCCGAATAAAAGTATACTGTCGATAGATTGGCAGGCAACAAAGCTCTGAAATCGACAAGGACAAACTTATTACTAAAACCCGCTATACATGTTTTAGAATAGTAGAAGAAATAAATGTATACAACAAGAATTTATTATAGAAATAATTTATTTTTAAAAGGATTGAGGAAAAGGTATTTTAATAAACTTCCTAGAGTTGAATCCTTCTAATACAATTCAATTGTTGATCTAATGTAAGAAAAGATTAAAGGAGAAGTTTTCATATTTTTAAAATTATCATATTTCACAAAATATGACTACTATTTTTTCCACAAAATTACACATTTTTACTCTTTCCTTGTGGCATTCAAATTAAAATCGTAGTAAGTGCTAACTAAAAGGGAGTTCTCTTTTGGATAACTCAACAATAATAAATGTTTTGAAAGAGCACAATCTGATACTGATATAGATAATGTAATTGTTCATTATAGTGAGATTAGGAACATTAGTGTTGTGCCAATAAGATAAATAAAAATTTAAAACTAATGAAAGTAAAAATAGCATGAAGTTTAATTTTATCTTATATATTATGGGTATGGTTCCGGCATTAGTAATGTCGAAAAATGAGCAAGAAATCAGAATTGTACTATAAGATGTAGCATTTTGGTTTTTGTCATTTTCTGCATACTTAAATCTTTCTAATAAATTTACATTTACATTTTTTCAAATTATTCAACATAATGTTAATGTGGTTAATTTTTATACATTTTGAAGCAAAGTGAAACATTTTAAGGTAACATTAAATACAATATTACTTTATATTATTAAATTTAACAAAAATATTCATTTTACTAAAAGTATAATTTATTTAAAAAGCTCATAAAGTTTACAACATACTCCCAGTTTCTGAGAATAGGTGCATTTTATGGTAGTGAAATAATTCATCTATAATAATTTATTAGCATTCACAGGAAATAATTACTAATAAGAACATTTTTCTGTGAAATTTTGAAATGTACAGTTATATAAATTGTTTACAAATCATTTATGAATCAACTCATTGTTTCACAGTTTCGTTAAATGCCTTATTAGTAATCTAGTTTAATAATTTAGAGCATGGAGTAAAGATCTATAATCAAGAACTAGAATAGACCGGTGTGACTGATGAAGGTTAAAATTCATCATCAGTGTTCACAATTCTGAACATGATGTGTCTTTATAGTATTTACCAGTAAAGTTTTCTTTGCTGAACACGGTAAAACTAATGTTATTCTCACGTTCCTTCCCAAATAGCTACGTTCTTCATTCATAATTTCTAAACTGGGATAAATTCCTGGAATCGTGCGTTAAATTCTTGTATTTTTCTTGTTAGATCACTATTACTGCTGATGTCATGTGGTACACTGTGACTTCTGTCATTACTTTGATTAGACGTCTATTTTGGCTGAGCTATCCCGATTGACCATCAACCTAAAAGGTCCAATCGGGAAATTTCAGCACTAGTAATATCTGACCCAATGGATAGTCATAAATAACGTCCATTAGCCTGTTGGTGCAGAAAAATAATGTTTCAAGACTATATTTACGTTATTCTATAAAATAATTTACGATATTTCATAAAATAATCGGAAAATAAGTGCAAACCTGACAGAATTTCAATATGTGGGTAATTATATTACAAAGGATGATGGTGCCAGCAGATGTTAAGCGCCGTATAAACAAAGCAAATGTCGCCTGTGTACAGTTGTACACAATATGGAAGACCCACCACATCCGAATTAAAAATAAACTCAGAATCTTCCGAAGCAATGCCAAATCATTTCCTCTCTGTTGCTGCAAAACCTGGAAAGTGACCAAAGGCATTCCCAGGAGTCTCTTAAATCTTCATCAACCGCTTCTTAGAAGAATATTACGCTTTTTTGACCTGACACCATTAGTAATAAGCAACTCCTGCAATGTACTCAAGAGGAGTCCATAGCTGTACAGAAACGGTGCAAGAATTAAAGTTGGGTGGCATTCCATCTGAGAAAAGAGAACGTGGTGGAGGAATCTTTAATGGACTTTCTAGGGTAGCCAGCAATGAGGAAGACCTAGGATGATTTGGAAAGGAAATGCAGAAGAGGAAATAATGAAACTTAGAAAGACGTGTACAAATTTAACATACTGGCCAAGAATGGAGTTCGTTGGCGAAATTTTGTTGTAGTCCTTTGCTTTAAAGAGAGATGCAAGATTTAAATCAAGAAAGTCAACTCATTTCAAAACAGATAGGAAAACACTTTATTGTCGGTTACATAATTGAAACTGGGCTGTTACTGTGAATATAACACGCCACCCAATTATGTGATAACCGAGAAGGGGCGGTGATTATGAACTGCTACGTTAACCTTGAGTCTCGCACTATTCAGTGTCATTTTAACAGTGAAAGAAACAACACGTAATTAATTCTAGAGCTAAATCTGCTAAGAACACTACATGTCAAATACTAGGCCAAATTAATTATTCTCTTTTACAACGAATGTTTATGATTTGTTTGTTGGTACCGAGTCTACCCCTACTACCAGGGGTCGATCCTGCGGTGTAGTGGTAACCATACTTGCCTTCTAAACCAAGATCGCGGGTTCAAACCCGGCCAGGATCGATGGATTTTTTCGAGCGTAAAAATCCTAAGTATGGTTTCCTTTGTAAGGGAAGTAAAGCCGTGGATCCCGTGTCGTGCATTTACGGCACGAAAAAGAACCTCAAGCCTGAAAGAAGTGGCCTCTGAGGAAAATTTATCGGCCGTTTCACGCCCTGAATTGAATGGGACTCTGGTGATCTAAGATGTTAAAGAGCGTCCTTAAATAAATCAAATCATAAAATCCTAATATCAGGAGATTAGTTGAAGTGAAGTTCCCATGTGATCAAGTTCCAAATCGCAATGCGGTTCATAATTTTGTAGTATTCATTGCTATAGACGAATTTCTAACTTTCGCTGAGAGATTAGTGTAGTAAGTCAAGGAGAATTAAGAAGAGCAATGGGTGATTTCAGATGCCAGAAGTGTATAAAAAAATGAAGGCATGCTGTTTCAGCATCTTATTGCGTGCTGATGAATACATAACTTGGAATTTAGATTCACTGCAGTGTTTATACCGCTCGGGTAGGCCGTGACTGATGACTTTATTAGCCTAAACAGTCCCCAGCCGTCGCGTCAGTCATCAGGTAAATGAATGATTGGACGGTTGCTAGCTATATATTTAAGTGGTTTTATTTCATGAAGGGATGATAAACTTAATTTTGGTTGCATAACAGACACAGCAGTTTCTAACCCTCAATTACCGTGAAGGAAAATGCCGGATTGCTCTACCTGTATTTGCTTCTTACACTGGAGAAAACCGATGTCATTTACTGAAGCTTTTCAGTAAAAATATATAAGCACATAAGCATCTATATTTAATATGTATACCTTTATATGGTGATAAAATTCTCCGTGATATTTTCCAGCACATCAGTTCTTATAGATTTAGAATGGGAGCACATTGTAGCGTCTGCATTATCGCATGAACGTACGAAAGTACATTGGGAATTAATTATGTGAAAATTCAAAGAAAGAAATAAAAATTTAAAAAATGGTACATATAAACTTTCAAACTCACAGTTTTGTGTTGAAGAACAAAAGAAAATGCAACACAGGTAGCACAGAGGGGAGAAGAATGTGCGATCCTGTTGTTCTTGCTCGCTTTGGCGAGCAACTGGTGACTTGAGGGCTGAGGGCTCCAGTCCATTCCCGGGTTTTAATGTGTTGTTCCCTTTGTGATGTTGCAGACACAGTGCTGACATCATTTTCAGTGAGTCTGATAGCATGTGCTTTAATTGTGGAAAGGCGGAAGTAGGGGTCTCAATAGAGGGCAAAATAGAGAAAAGAAAGTAGTGCGTTAAATGATTCAAAGCCGGAACATTGCAGTGCGACTACAAATCCGTTGGCACACAGAAATTAGTGCGCCGAACTGTGGAAATGACGCTGTGGTGATTATTGTGTCGAGGGATAAATACCTCTTTGGTTTCTCATTTATTCCTTGCAGCCATGGTTGGGCAAATGCATCCATGTTAGGCTAATATGGTGTTTCAATGTGTAGCACAAATAGATCGTCATCTGGAAGGAGACTAATTAGCAATACGAGTCGCTAACACGCATCATGTTTACAGCTATGTATTGTTTGTGATGATAATCACAGTTTCCATATCAGAAGAAGCATTACAATCGGGAGGTGCTGGTTGACAGATCAACGCGCTATCAATACAGATATTTGATGTCTGCAGCCAAACAATTGCAGCAAAAGCTCAGGTCACTGGCTACATCCGGATTAACAGTTACAATAGGTCGTTGTAATAATAAAACCGTAATGTATGATCATATGTAGACTACCCAAAGGATAAGTTTGACAAACCAGAGAATAGTATTTTCCAATATTTTCTGATATGATTCAATAACCCTACAAAATTTAACGTGTAAAATGAGGACTTGCTGTTATTATAGCATTATTTATCCTGACACCATGTAATCTACTGTTGATAGATATGTTAATTTAAAGTTAAGAAGACATAACTTTTTTGTTATAGAAAGCTTTATTTTTCAATAAAATTTCCTTTCAAATCTACATACATATTCCAGTGAAATTCTAAAGTGTTTATCCCACAAATTAAAATCACTTCTTCAGTTTTGTAAAGTAAACAAATGCGCTGGTGAGCTATCGAGATGGAACAGGGCCTTTTTCTTTGCCAACTAAGGACGATTCTTCTTGATCGCATGTTTAATTGCCCCAGTAGCATAGAGCAATATTCGTGGGTTATAGTTTTGCCTTTTTACCTTGGTAACCCCAAAACAGAATAGCCATCACCTTTCTTGCTGAGGGGACTGTTTTTCCTTCTTCTATGGAGTGTTTTATCCGGTAGGAACTCACAGTTCCAACTGTTCCTTCGTTCCACAGTGGTGGATCCATACTTGGTTTACTGTCACATACTGTCTCCGAAATCTACTTGGATTCCATTTAAACAGCTCTAAATTCTGCACGTAAGCGAAAGCCCGTTCTCTTATCTGGTCAGTCGTTAGCAAACGCGGAGACAGTTTTTTTTCATTTGCAAGTTATTGTGAAAAATATAATGCTCCGAATCTCTAGAAATATCCACAGATTCTCGTAGACCCACGATCGCGGGTTCTATCTCTGTCAGGATCAATGGAATTTTTTTTTCGGGCGATAAAATTCCCAAGTATGGTTTCCTTCGGAAGGGAAGTAAAGCCATGGGTCCCGTGTCGTAGATTTACGGCGCGTTAAAGAACTTCAAGCCTGGGAAAAAAAAAAAAAAAAAATCTCTGAGCAAAATTGATCGGCAATTTCACGTCATCAATTGAATGGAACGCTGATAGTCTGAGATGTAAATAAATAACCTAATAAGTGTCCACAGATTCAGCAGTTTACCGCAACTTCAGCTTCAGTCATTTCGGCAGCCGTAACCTGAACGGAACGTGCGGAACGGTCCGCATCGCTTTGTCCATTTGGCCAAACCATTTACACGTCAGTCTAAGCGAGGATGGAGAACTACCGAAATTATTGTCTACCTTTGCCTGCGGACGTTGACCATTTCAAAAAGTAATGCTTTATGGTACACGAAATTTGTGTTTCTTCACTTTTAAAGTTTGTTTACATATTTAAGCAGGTAAATGACTCTCAAAGGCAAACTAAATTTCATAACTTTTATATCCACTTCGTCACCCCTCAACAGTCACCATGTAACGTTAAAACTATTTACCGCTACCACATTTTCAGTTTGCAAGTATTTATGGAACAACCCTCATAATGTTCAAAAGGATTTAGGTTAAAGTGGTACATGTTCGATATAGATACAATTTCGTACAATTTAAGAAAATTAGCTGTTTTTTTTTCTCGGAAACATTTTTACTTTTTTCTACATCAACTTAAAATACTTGAGGATTTTATTTGGAAAGGTAACATAAAGGTTACATAATTTTGTTAGAAGATTGAACTTGCATTTGGTAAGCTCTGAACAATATATTAAGCAACAATGTTATCATTTAACAACTTCATATACCACCAAGCATTAAGAATACCGTGTAGTACTAGTGACATCTGTTGTTATGTTTGTTCTATTACTAAGTGAAGGATCATTGCCCTTGGAGAGCAGTGCGTCGATGCTAATATCACTACAGTTAAAAACGGGTCTCTGAATATGCAGAAAGTAACAGCATTAAACATATATGGGGAAAGGAAAGTAAAGTATCACGGACTGATCCATTTCGTGCATTTATGAAGCGCCACAGTGCTCTGAGCGTACGAAAACCGAAATTGAATTCCTGAGATAGAAGTTCAAACGCTTCACACAGAAGAAATGAGCAAATGTTTTTCAATTATTCATGCTGTTTAGGAGCATATTTTTCCTTTTGATATATTCAAATGCGTTTGCATTATGGATGAAAGTATAACAGGCATTTGAAAGTAGGGGCACAAAAAAAGAAAACAGGAGATTGTGTTCCTGACAAATAATGATAGAAGAGAGCATGCAACTATTGTCGGATATTATAATGTATCACTTACCCCAATGAATATTTTAAAATGTGTGAGAAAACGACTAGAATTTCAGAACTGTCTTTCGCAAATTCTTTGGTTCAAAAGAGTGAGTCAGGGTAAGTCGATGAGCAATTGTTTTGGATATCTTAACATTTTTAACACTCAGGATACAATAATATTGTAACAGATAATCGTGGAAGTGCACAAATTTGAATCCACTGCAGTTTTGTAACTGCAATAAAATAGGTCTGCCACCCTTCAAGCACTTTCTTCAACATCTGCTTATAATATTTTTAAATCATTAAAATGCCACAATAATGCAACAGAATGGGTCCATCAACATCCTAGCAAAAGCATCACAAAATATCATTCTGTTCACTGCTGTCACAGGCCAGCTATTAAAGGATTTGAATGCTGTGGGATTATGCCATTTTGTGATGATGTCAACGCCTTCATTAACGTTTGATCCTGTGGCTTCTGAAACCTTGTCTGAAACTCCCTCGAACTCATATACAAATGTTTATCAACCTTTTACCAAGCATAATGGACATCTAAAAGTCATAATAAACTTAACACCGGGTAATTCGATTAAGGAAACAGCTTCTAAATATAGTACGGCTATCAGTCCTTCAACATCCGATGCCTCTATTAATAAAACGCTATCATCACCCAAAAAGAAACACATTTCCATAAAACTGACGGTTGTGTCTTCTTCTTTAACATTTGGTCAGCATTTTGAAACTACAACCTCCAAAATGAATATTAACAGAAATCTAAGAACCAATCCATACCTTAAATACAGGACTTTCAGAATGTTCTTGCCGCTCGCACGGAGTTTTTGTGTCTCGGCAGCTGGACATGCCACAGCTGGACGGGCCTGTACTCTCACTTCGCTTCTTAAAACTGTGTATAATATCTTACCCAATAGCAAGAGAATTGTTGTCCCCCTCACCTAAATAAGCATTACCGTGTAAACACATTCCTATTAACACGTCAGGTTACCACATAAAACACGGAATATTAGATCTGGGGAGCGACACAGTTATAAACTAGCCCTGATAGCCATATCTTCAAACACTTCCCCAATTTTACCCATGGACTCCTCTGCTTGCCAATTTAAGCTATGAAATATGGACTTAATAAAAACCGTTACAAATCGTGGCGTGGAATGCATTAAGGACAATTTTAATACAGAAAGAAGTGCAAAATGAGGACGGGAAATATTTCGTGGAGATGTAAAGAAAATAATTTTGTCGCACGTTACAGACTAATGCAGAAATTTAATGAACTAGTGTATTTAAGAGGCATCCATGAATAGCACCTTAGTTGGTTCAGTAGCTTTCTAATGTTATTTAACACCCGTTTTACTACTGAGACACCCCAGACTGTGGCCACTGGTGATATGTGAGATGAAATGATACCTTGGGAAAGGATTTTTAAGGAAGGAAACGATCCAGGCCTAAGTTTAGAGTACTTCCCCGGCATTTGCCATTTATGAGGACTGAGAAAAACTGGGAGGACAGTCCTGGCGGGATTCGAACCCAGATCTCCAGCTCAAGGGTCCGCGCCTTAACGACCTCGGTCATTCGTGGCGGTCTACAGGTCCAGTATTGAAGTGTAATACTCCCTGGTGAAGGTTCTGTCCCTCCAGATATAGTCTACGAGCACCACACCATGGAAATCCCAGAAAACATAGCCATGGTCTTTCCTGCAGATGGGAGCCGTTTTTGGATTCTTTGCTGCACTTTCACCTGTTTCCATCCACTGTGTGGACTGTTTCTTCGTCTCTGGCGAGTAGTGATGAATCCAAGTTTCATCTATTGTTATGAAACGTCGGAGTAACTCATTTATTTGCCTTTAAACCGTGTAAAAACTTTTGCGAAATGTTCATTCCAATGCATTTTTGGTCCATTGTGAACAAACGCGTTACCCATTGAGTGGAAAGATTTCTCATACCTAAAACTTCGTGTAAAATGTAGTGAACATGGTCTGTCCATGTCTTTGCAATGTCAGCCATGTCGGGTACCTTCAATCGGCGATCATTGAGTACGGCATTGTGCATTTTTGTCACAATCTCGTCGGTCGTAGAGTTTTGGGACGCCCTGAGCGCTCATCATCTTGAATGGGTATACAAAGAATCCTATAATGTGTAATCTATCTGCTTTTGTATTATTGTTGGGATTAAACCCTTCAACACAAAGTACTTTATCACTGCTCGTGTTTCAGTTTTAACCATTTTGTAGAAAATGTTAACACTAATTTGTTTACACGATCGTAACAAACCAGTGACTACACTTAAGCTTCGAAACTTCACAGCGTGCCATCTAAAGAATGATACAGAACTATCGTAGTAATATTGCCATCTTCACGACATCTGTGAATCAGGCCCGGAACTTTTGGAACACTCCCCCTTGTCTTGCGAAACCAAATTACTCAAGCAAAATGTTGAGGTGAATTTGCGTAAAAAGGCTTCGATTTATGAAAAAATAACAAAACGCATCATTTGTACTATTTCTAGTTTCCTGTTAATTATTATATTCAGAATTTTTAAAGTCTGACTTATTAACATATTACAGCTGATGAAAGTTAGCAGAGGATTTTTTCTGCCAAAAATATGTTGATAGTCAATATGGTATTAAAACTTTTTGTTCTATCTATGGCATGGAATCAGTTCAAAATTAGGGCATTCAGTTCCTCTTTAACTGACCTTTTTGCTGTTGTTTACCAATTCATCCGGCTATGAAATCATGACACCTTTATTTAAACGTTTTGCATAAAATTCAAAATGTAAGTACCTACTATATCTCCTGTTTCATTTTTATTTATTGGTTTATTGAAATGATAAGTGATATATCATAACACAAGTAAATTGAGCAAGATGAAAATTAAATAAGTGCATTGCAATGGATTGTAAATTAAAAGGCCTACTTCCATAAATGACTACATTACACTTCGAGTGACTAGTATTAATCAAACGTTATATGAAATATAATTGCTTTTCGTAGCCAAAATAATTGCGCTCTGCGGTAACAAAATATAAATTAACGCTGCCTCCCTCCATAGGTTTCTACTTTCTCACCTCGAAATTTAATAACCATGGCATCCAGTGATCAACCAATTAGTTTGATGCTACTTTGTCATGTCGCTTCAAAATTCATTATACTGTATTTTGTAGCGGATATTAATTTTGTGAATATTACCTCACTTAAAAGTGACACAGGCTCTCGGTTGCCCATTTTCCTGACCCGAGTATAGGAATGTTTTTATTATCGTAATCACTTAGGATTTTGGTTAATTATGGTGGTAGTAATTTGTAGATATTGAATGGGATTTAGATAAATATATTCATTAAGCAAGCAAGGCTCAGGCAGTAGTCCAGGATTATAGAGACTGTTATTTACATACATACCTGTTCTGTGTTAAATGATCGTAAAGTTAGCTTTGTTAGTCTTCTGTTATTGCTTCTTTATATGTTTATTACATAGTAGAGAAAATGCTTTCATTATAGCTAGCATTTCATCCTTTATTTTATTTTATTTCTCCACGCCCTTAAAGCTTAACCTTCTAACTCTTTGTTTATAAATAATGTCAAATGTGGAAGTGCTGAAAGGTAGGCTTACAGTACGCCTCGGCTTCGGGAGTATAAAGGGAGTACTGAAAATCTTGATGACCATATAGAACATCGGAAATGAACTTACTTTCGAATAGGAATGCCCGTTAGCCAATATATTCCTGAGTAAACAGTCTGTGAATGTAAGGAACTACGTTGTGAAGGAAATCGTATTCTGCGAAACGCCCATATTATGAATTAACCAGCCAGAACACAGGTTAATTGATGTCGTCCAGGAAATCTCTGTCATATCTAAATGTACCAGAATTTCGTTCGACAATGCAATACCTGCAGTTAGTAAGAACATTGCTTAGAAAACTTATTTATTTTCTTCAAATTAAGATTTTTTGTGGATATTATGAACGCTGTGTGTATTTCTTTTACATGTACAGACTATTCCTATACAGGATATCCCTAAGCCGCCGTTCATTTCTTGAAGTTATACCTCCTAGTTGTATGTGGTGCACCGGTAGTTGTGGCTCTTAATGTAGCGTTATGTGTTCGTCAAAATAAGTTGTAATGATCCTAAATACGACTAATGAATATGCGTTAAAGTTCGTTCAATTTGCTCAATGAATGTAGTGCATACTATAGGCAGTGAAAATGGTTTATTAGTATATAGGGCATTCCATGGAATTACAAATGTCGCATCCGTAGCGTTTATTGCGTCACTATGAGACTGGGTACCAATTGAAGGAGGAGCGTAATCTGATCTAGCTGTGGTGGTGTGATTTTGAGTGCTAGTAAACTGGGTATATATCGTGTATGTTCTCTTTGTTTGCGTAGTTAAGCGTGACTTTTCCTAGTAATTTTAAGTACTGGGAACTATCTTGCATGTTAAGCAAGTCACCAAGTTGAAATTCTTTGCATGGTCCAAAGAATTTCAAAAATAAAATGGAACAATGTCTATTGACGGTAAGATAATAAAAGTATATAATATTAGAATCACAATGGCATTTCTTACGTGATGCTAGTGCAAATAGTTAATGAAATGTCTAATTTGACACTTTTGAATAAAGTGTTGCTGGTATATTACTGCCTACCTCAACAGTGTGATTACGTATATATTTTGCTCAAAATAATAGACATGAGCTTAAATAAAAGTTTCCAATTTTTCACACAAAAATGGCTGCACATATTGTAACATTTCAGAAGAAATTTCAATACCGGCTGCTCCAATACGGCATTTCATATCTTCTGGTGAGCTTATTATGACCTTTATACAACTCTTAGCTTTCCTTAAAGAAAAAATCTGCTGTGTCAAATCAGAGTAACGGGCCGGTCAGCTTCCAGGTAGTCTTCACCCAGTCCAACGGATTTTGAACCATTTGGTCAAGACCAGCTGTATTACGTGTTGCACTACGAGCTGGTAACCCATCATGCTAATACCACATCTTCCTCCTAGTCTATAACGTAATAAACGTTCGTGAAAGTAAATTTAAAAACATAAATTAGTACTACAACAGCACTCTTTGATCCTTGTTCCAACCTTTATATGCATTACATTTGTGAAACCTCTCTGTATTTTATGAGAGAACAGCGCAACAATTGCATATCTCTTTTTGGAAACTTTTATGGTAAAAGTTTAGGTGATTGTACATGTATATAATTGTACGCATATACAAGATGTCCCAGAGTTATCATATAATATTCTTAAATAGACGACACGGATTACGCTTTAAGAGTTGGATAAAGCAGCAGATAATTTAACAACCCTCAATACCTAACTATACGGAATATGTTACTGAAATATCCTATATATTTTTCTTTGAAAATAGCGTATTTTGTTTCGCTGTGATTGCAAAAATACTGAACCAGATTAACTGACATTAAATTTAGCAATTCAGAATCAGTAACAGATAAAAAATTATATTAGAGGACAAATTGAGCATGTATTAATAATTGTGCATCAATTGAATATTACATATGTAGCTTATTCCGAAATGAAAATAATATATAACAATGAAAAGAAAGAAACGTAATTACATAACGCTTAATTTCGTCCATTCCTAAAACCCGTACAAGCTGCAGTTAACATGACATTCCTACCGTGATAATATATAAGAGCATAATTTGTAAAATGTACGTCGATTGTGAGATACTGTGTATGTAAATGAGGAATTTTACTCTAAAACCAGTCTGTATCAACTACCAATGTTACAGAATGTATCATAATATTTATGCTTTAGTTAAAGAACAGTAATAAGTGTCTGTAAAAGAAAAGAAGTTCCTCGTGAATAAAAACGATTAACTTCAAAAAGTATGCTTCATTTAAAAGTAAAGAAAACGTTTCTTAAGATGTAACATCAGGTTTTATGAATCCTTCATTTATTTATTCATTGGCTCAAAATTTTGTTTCTACAATATTGCTTTGTTATCTGTCTGAATGAATAGATTTTTGCTACCTTATTGCAAACGATGAAGAGATTTTTGATATTGAAGTTGTCTAACTTGGAAAGTTTGGTGCAGCTGAACTTGGCATATTGAGTACTGTAAAGCAAAACGACGGCAACCAAATGCTTTATATTTAAAGTGCAAGTCGGTCTCATTCAGGCCGAAGTTTGTGCTATAGCTACGTGCCCAGACAGCATATACGCCTCACTACAAGTTCTCTGCACTACATGGAAAATGATAAAACATTTGAACGCAACTATACCATTAATGTATCTGAACGTACAGAACTTATTTTGTTTGCATTAAAGTTTCAAGTCACGTCATTTTTGACAGATAACGACAAGCAGCAATAATGGAAACACTGGCTAAGTTCTAGTACTTGTTTTTATTTCATTTTTCATTATTTTTTCAACCCTTTCTGATTAGCGAGCATAACACGAGAGTGTGTTCTCAGTGCTAAGTTTATGAGGTAGGTGCATTATTTTTATAATGGAATAAACAAGTGCCATTTTTAGAATATTGCCTTTAAAAATTAGAAATATCCTGAACTTTTAGTATTTCTTTTTATTACAAAAGTGAGTTATTAAGTAGCTCTTATCTTCAAAGTATACATTTTTCTCAATAAATATTTGACCTGTGTTCACACAATTTCTAAAATCAGTCCTGGAAACGCATTCAATTGGTGATATTTGCGCCTACGGTGCTCACTTTATTTGAATCTTTGAATGTACAACTTCCTTTAATTTCTCTTATCTTTGTGTGAGCGATCTTCAAATCTTCAGTTGGTGTTTATAGCTCCAATTCCGCAAGTTTCTCAGAGGAAATTAAAAAGCCTTATGAATAATCACCATTTATGGTTAATCACCAAATTTTCTAGTACTTGTAGAAATTCACGGCAAGCATGTACAGTGTTGAATTAACCCCTCCGTCTTCCAAACTTGTAAATTCAGCTGGATCTTATATCCTGATTGCATAATTCTGATTATTAATTCTAAAAGTCAGCACAAGAATAACTTTGGATTCATTTCAGCAGCCGTTGGTACAATCATGTCACTAGCATTATGAGGGTAAACGCGCAGATCCTTTGTTTCTCATATATTGAATTGTGTAAATTTCTCCACCGTTTCTCCCTGCTACCATGTTGGTCGCTTTGCTTTTTATATGCTTGTATTCCGCAATTCTTGCTTTTACTAATTTCCTGCTCATTTGTTTACGCTCAGGTATTACTTTCCTTTTCTAAATGGCCGCGTGATTCTTTTCTTCTGTGGAGTTAGCTTCTCTGTATGACTACTAGGCAGTCAACGCTCGACCAAGGAAGCATGCGTTTCTGACTTACTGACTACACATAGAGGAGAATCAGTACCAAAATGATCATTTATACTCCTCCACGTGTAACCAGAAAATCAGAAACTTAACATTCTACAAAAATAAATACTACCAACTTCTGGAATAAAATGAACATAAACTTATGTTAAGTTGCATATATTTGATGTTCCTTGCGCGATAACGTTTCACAACGTTGTACCAGAGGTTCAGAAAAGCAACTATACGGAATGTTGTTTCTGTTATTTTTGTAGAAACAAAATTTTTAAGGCACTATACAGAATTTTAAAAAGATTTAAATGTACGATTAACACTAAAATGCTTTACAGCTAACATACCAAGATAACGTAAAAAATAAAAATATTAAAATAATTTAATAAAGATAAAATATAAACACAAGACTCCCGCAAGTCTCAACAACAACATGGTTTCAGCTTTGGTACCTTTGTCACTCTTTGACATGAGGAGTCCTAAAATAAACAGCTTAAAAAATTTTCAGGAGACAATCCCAATGTCTTCTGCCACAGTTACCAAGCAGTTGTGTTCATTGTTATTTTCAATGTCCTTACTTAGGATAGAATTATATGGGAGCACACCTTTCTCTCCCAGTAGCTCTTTGCGTGTAAACCATTAAGTTTGATATCATGTAATTTTTCACTTAAAAGCCTCGTTGAAGCAGGATATACGACATTTTATCCTATAGATAGGGGGGGGGGAATAAAACAACAGAAGTGGCGACATTATTGGGATACCTTGCGAATCTTAACTTATCCCACAGTTCCTGAGTTGTTCATACCAAATCCCAACCGAAATTATGCAATATTCACTATTAAAAAAACAACACCCGTTTTATATGTATCAACAACGAAAAGGCTATTTTCTAGACGGCAGCCTTCGTACTAGGAGAGGCCGGTCTGTCATCAAGGCCACATAATGCATGAGGAGGTAAGAGCTTGCAGTTTCTTTAAGGGAGCCTGTGTCAGCATACGTGTGTTATTCGGTGTTTACTTTATGTGCAAATTTTGTGGTAATTGTTCTATTAGTTGTGTAGTTGAGTCAATATATAAGTATAATCTTGAATAACGAGACCCAAGAACGCGCGTTTGAACCCGGCCAGGACCGATGGATGTTTTCGGGCGTAAAAATCGTAAGTATGGCTTCCTTCGGAAGGGAAGTAAAGCCGTGGGTCTCGTGTCGTACATTTACGACACGAAAAAGAACTCACGCCTGAAAGAGAGGCCTCTGAGCAAAATTTGTCGGCCGTTTCACGCCCTGAGTTGAATAGGACGCTGATGACCTGAGATGTTAAAGAGCGTCCATAAATAAATAAAAAAAAATTGAATAACGAGTTACGAACGGCTGTATTCTTACGTAAGAAAAGTAATACAGGAAATTCCTACCGCACGGTATCATTTTTAACATCTTATTGTACACAATTCAATACTTATTGTTGTCCGTTTTAAATACGGTATCATTTTTCTTTTCCCTTTCAATAAAATTGTAAGTACTAAAATAAAAATGGTAACTTCACGCGCGGCGAATCTATCTCCTTTTTCCGGTGGCGGTGCCTGCACTTCCTCAGTAAACAGTGGCGTTTAGATGAACCGTAACTTAAATAACTTCACTGAATAAGCGAGCAGTCGAAAAATATTCAGCAGAGAAATTCATGCTTTGATTTTATATATGAAAGTAGAGATATATTTAAATTTTATTAAGTATTTGAATTTCAAAGGCACCAAATGCAATTCGTGACCTGTGAAAGACAAGGCTCTATCCAATGTTTCGCACTTTTACAGAAGAGCAGTTAAAGAGCTGGAAATCCTAAAAGACTTATTTCTACTATACCAAACTTCGTAGGAATTTGCTTGTAACCTTCGTTATAAACTGTTCATCCTTTCACATGAAACATATATATATATATATATATATATATATATATATATATATATATACAAAATGCCAGAGGGTAGTCGTGAATGAAAATAATGTAAATATAATTTTGTCATTCTAAATAAATAATGGCTGAGTTGCAGGATATTGGTTTTGAATGTAAAATATTTGCAAGATAAATGCATTTTATCGCACTCTGAATCCCAAAATACAAGTATACACACAATACTATGCGATCTTCATAAAATTTCGATACTCTGTATGCATATTAATTGAATAAAATTATTACATTTTTACAACAATTTTATAATTACATATTTATGTTTTGTAATATTTTTATAAATTATTATTAATTATTTAAAGAAACAATAGATTTTTTTACATTTGTAATGTTCTAAATGGCGTTTTATTGTTTTTTCATTAGTATAACACTGGTTTAAGTAACATAATAAGCTTCAAAATAATACTATTATGGAAAATACTTAAATCAACTTTTATAGTGAATCGTGTCATTTACCGACGTTCAATTGTACATTGATCTGATGTCTGAAACTTTTTCTTTTGTTAATAATACTCACAGTCTGTGAAATATGTGGAAGCTAATGCTTATTGGATGAACAATTCACAATATACAATACAATACCCCGACTTTAAACCTGACACGTTACCTCTCATAGTATATGCAACCAGCTTATACTTATAAAACCCACTATTGACATTTGATGGTGGAAGTTTTATGATATTTTGAAAATCCAAATAAGAAACGGTATGTTTAAAATTGTTTACTCTTCTATTCTTCTCCTTTCGATGGGCATTATATTTTATTTAAATTATATGTATAATTTGTATATATGTGTGTATATATATATATATAAGGTTCTTGAAACAGGGATTTTCCCTACCCCCAAAATTAAATTAATCAGAAGTGATAACATAAAAATTCATCTAGGCATCAAATATAATACTATATAACAAGAGCGTAGCATTCACAGTTTCCTGGACATTACAGAGAAAGTAGCGTTGCACGAAATTGTCAAGGAGGAGTGATGGTTTATGGCTTGCTCTGACCCAAGACCATAAAACCTAGGAGAATTTCCTAAGGTTACGCAAGTGGAGAAAAACAGAATTCCTTTCAGAACCGTTAGGCTAGTTTCCTCCTCAAGCCCCTATGGCATCCGTTGCGTAGTTAGGACAGAGAACCGACGCAACAAGTGACAAAGGCCAAGAAGACGCGAAATTTAAATCACCAATGAGAAGGAAAGAACAGTAATCAAAATGTTTGAATTTCACCGAACTTTAAATAATAACGGCGTCGGAACACCGACCGACTAAACTAGAATAAAATCATCGGATCGCCGCGAGTTCGCGGTTAGTGGACAGTTAGTGGGCAGCTAGGGATCGGTAAGTGCAGTCAGTAAGTGCAGCCAGTCAGTCAGTCTCATTGGAGTCATATTCGTCAGATTAGTCAGTGTGTTCAGATTGCTTAGACGCCTGGTTAGAGCACGGACTTAAGCACTATCCAATTCAGTAATATTGTAGTTATTCACCGTTCAATTTCTTGTGCTACTTTGAGCAAGCTTCATTCTAGCCGAATTAGATAAATAATTGAATCCACCAAGTGTAGTGGTGGTTTCCCAGGCATAAAACGTGGTTCAATAAAGGAACATATATATACTAGTGCTTGTAACTGATCTATTGTTCTCTTTTGCACTTACCCTTACAATTCTACTTCCCGAGGAGCGCCGAGGTGTCTCCCAAAAAGCAGTAGCAATATTATTTAAGCCCAGGCAGCGAGGACATTTGCCTCCTCGTAACTAATTGGAGCCGGGTACGAGGCGTGAAGACGAGGAACGAGAAGAGCACGACGGGAACTTAGAGGAGATTACGAGGTCGTTCACTCCCGTAATCTAGAATCCAGTGACTGCATCCCATATACAACCCTGAGATTAACCTTTTATTTGAATCTCCTTCCTCTCCTCTAATACCAATATCCCTTACAAGATTGACAAACCATCATTAATCACCTTATTAAATCATCACCCCCTTTAATCCGTCTTCACACTCAAAAATCCTGTTTCATTCTTCAGCAATATGCCATTTATCATATTTTTGTCTTAGGATTAACAAGTTCTGTAGCACACACACACACACACACACACACACATATGTAAATGTGTATGCATGTATGTATATATGTATGTATGTATGTATGTGTATATATATATATGTGTGTGCACATAAAAAGTTTTAACAGATTTTTTGGTTCCCTTGACTCATATGTCGTAAATTTGCACTCTGCCTTCGAAAGAAAGATTGAAATGGAAGTTGTCTTTGTAAGTTTGCTTGAGAATATTCAAAGTGCACACTAACTTATAGAGAGTGCATATTTTTTTAAAAAAAGATAACCAAAATTCGTAATTAAAAGTCATGCTAACTTTTATGTAAGACAATGTTTAGAACGCAGTTAAAATCTTTTGCAGAAAATTTTAAAATTTTGTGGGAGGAGAGAGATTTTAGCAACATCTTTGAATAGCCAAAAAAAAAATTGAACGTATGTTTAACACCATAGTGAAAAATTGAGTAAGTCGAAAGTTTGAAAATATAATAAAAGTCATGAAATTTCTAAATATTTTGAGTTCAACCATTCAGAATTTCAAAAGTTCAGTTCGGCGTCCCCCTTAATGGTAGGAAAAATATCATAAATGTTACTATAATAATCTATGTACAGAAACGTATAATGCATTTCAGTAAACAAAGTAATTCGTCAGAAATGTCAATTATAAGCTTATTTCTCTTTGAAAGTTGGTGGGCAAGTGAAATTATTTGTGGGGTCATAAGTAGAAGTTAGGAATTTAAATGCAATAAACGTGTTGTCTTTTTCTCCGGCATTACTTTATCTAATACAGATTGTTAAAAATGTGCTACAAGGGAACGAAAGAGGTGCCGTTCCGGAATAATAAAAAAGTGTTATGTAGCAGGCTTGAGATCGCTTTGTCATAGAGGAAGTTTGTACCCGCGAGGTTGAGATGCAGGCTACAGTCGGCTATTGACGTAAACACGCCAAAGCCCAGTTAGCTCGGGGGCTATACCGCTCCTTTTTACATTGATGCGCGTCTTTTTTTTTTTTTTTTTTTTTCCAGTTTTGTATGCGGAGACGGAAATTTTACATTGAAGCGGTTATAATGCCTAGATGGAAGTGCTTATTCAAAAAATAATACCTACAAAATACCTAGAAGTACATTTTCTACTGTGCTTAGTATTCTGTGTTTTCCATAGCGCTACTCACACGCTTTTGCAAGTTTTAAATGGAAAACTATCATAAAATAGTTCTAGTCAGTCGATACATACTCCAAATTGGTAAATCCTACGAGCAAATGGTAAAATGTTCCATGAAAAAGCTTCAAAAAATTCTGCCGATTCTCAAGCCAGGCTATCAAAGACCCCCTCCCCTTCTTTTTTCTGATCTCGTAACCCCGGAGCTTCTGAAATTATTGTACAAACTAGTGCCATATATTCAACGCCATTTATTCTAGCACTGCTAAATTATATCTGCATATTTTAATAATTCTCATAGATTCCCCATATGCTCCCCATTAATGTAGTGGTTGCAAAATATTTCCTTTCCATTTAGCTGTCAAACATAAAAAAATGCAATCAAGTGAAAGTTTAAGCGTTAGAACTAACGTTACCAGCAATTGTCATAAAATGTTTTGTGGGAGGGACGTCTTTTCATGCTGTACTTGCTCATATACTGCCTCAAATAAATGACGCCACAAACTAGTACTGAAATTAACACTCAAAGCTGCAACTCATGCTGAAGTTATATCTTGACAACGACTATGTCGGAACATTAAACCAGAGGTAAGGGTAAGATAGGAGCGTGGGAACGACCCTTAAAGCGAATGCGAAGTTAACGTGTGAGGATGTATGAACCCTGCGGCGCCACAAGTCCCATAACCGAATTTCCGTAGATACACTGATCATCTTTAGTGAAGCCATCTCGCTTCGGGAACCAGACGGAACCAACTAAACGTGATCAACTGACTCTCATCCAGTCCCTAGCGCAGATGCCATTCCCTCGGGTTGAAAGATGTCACATGTCTCGGGAAGAAGTTGGAGCTAAGCTTAGGATTGCACGAGAGAGGAATGAGTGTCCATTAGAACTTATAGAAGTCATTATATCCGCAAGGATGACATCCGGATACTAAAGTAAAAAGGAGGAAATAATCAAGGAGGAGCAGTGAAAGGAAAAGAAAATGTAGAGGATGTAGGTAAAATAAAATGGGAAAAACGTTATATATCCGAAAAAAATCGCAAATTTTCCATATAACCACAATGCCACTCTGCAGTATCGAAATTCGAACTTAAATCCTTAGCATTCACGAAAACGCAATCCTGGTAGACAGCCAATGGCAACATTTTGGTGCATAATATAAATTTGAAATTCATAATATTTATATTTAACACATATATCAATAGATAAGTATATTTCAGTATATTACATAAATTCCTATTTAATGCTGTGTTTCCTACAAAGAAAATTGTTTAATAAAATGTGTGCAGTTCAAAATATGTAAAATTAATATAATCAGTGCCATATTGAACTTTTATAAATTCAATTCCATAACTTTCAAATATGAACAGGCAGACAATAGGTTCTCCATCTCAAAGTGCTTGCCTAAGACCTTTCTACAATCTCTAAAAGTATTGCAGTATTTAATAACACTCTGCATAATTTGACGCAATTTTGAGTTTATATTATTATACCTGCTGTTAGGGAACCCTTGCTGCAGTTGTTCATCCATATTCAAGTACTGGGAGTGTAATATACTGCAACTTCGGACAGTATCTTATGCCTGAGACTACTTGAGCTACAGTTGTAGTTGTAAGCACGCTAGAAGAGGCACGTCCTAATTCTATACGCGAAGGAAGGGCTACTTTTGTATTTTCTTATATTATTATTAACGGCGCCCATTACTTGCAGCATACTGAATACCCTCTCAGTTCAGTAGGTGAACTACACCACTGCCTCTAATAGGCTGTTGGTCTTCACAAGGAGAAAACTTTAATGATTTCTTGAATATTTTACGGATTTGCTGTTTTCAAACATGCATCCTTTCATTAGGGCTGGGATTTTAAGTATACAAAATATAAAAATGTTTTTATTTGTTATTCTTAAATTCCGCAATATATTGCTGCAAACGTAACTCGCAATGGCTTGCACTTTAAGCATTGTTGTAGTACACTCCACCATCGTAAAGCAAACTGAGGTTCCGATCGAAATTCTGGCAATCATGACCCAAGTAATAAACACGAGTTAAGGTAAGGGTGGCCACACGCCGACATAGGCATGCAACAGTGAGAAATGTATGTGGGTCACGAGGCCAAGAAAAGAGCACAATGATAAGAAATGAACACATGACAATCCAACACTGAGCCGTGCGAGATGTTAGCTCAGCGTCATGCTGCAAAATTCTGCATGTACAATGAACCTCACTCCAGTTCTAGTTTTTGCTGCTCTCTGATCATCGGTAGCCTGCAAGACTAATAGTAGCTATTGCACCACTGCTATGGAAAGTAGCAAATGCTGCCTGCAGTAAACATTAAATGAATGCAATCAGTTGAGAAGTTCGATAATGCATTATTGTTACTTACCGACCCACTCAAACAAGGACAAGATCGACAGAGCTTGGCTTGAAGCATCAATAGAGTTGACTGAGCGGGGTAGCTCAGGCGGTAACCTTTGGGACTCGCAATTGGGAGGTCCCGGATCAGCCATCCTGACCTTGGGTCTTTTCGTGATTTTCCCTGATCACTTAGGCGAATGTTGGGATTGATATTAACTTTCCATGAATATTTCGCCTCCCTGTTTCATGTCGTTTTATTCCTGTGCTGTTACAGAGTCGAAAATGCCAGGGCAAGTTGAACTGGCGCGTGTGATGCTAGGCTTCCGCATTGCCCAGCGTCCGTTATGGAAATGGATCTGCTGAGGGGCTCGGCTTCGGGGTATTCTAACTGGAAACATGTTTGGCACTTCGTTTGCGTCTGTACATTGCTCATCCGATGTCTCCCTAACATCATACCTTCCTCCCGGAAGTATTTTATTGGGAACGTAAGCACAAACGGCCAGCTGTGAGCAAAGGCTAAAGTGCCGAAAGTACCCTCCTTCGCCCGGGCCAGTTCGATCCAGTTGAACAAAACGGTAAAGTTTACTAAGTACGCTAAAATGTATAAAATAACTTTCTTAATCAACTATAGCCTACACTTTATCACTATGCTAGGCACACGGCATGCTGAAATTATGATACCACTTCCTTTTCTACTTTGCGAGCAGTTACTCGAAGAGATAATGACGTCGATTGGATAAAAAAAAGAATCGGTGCATACACACATGCTTCTTCGGTTTACGGACAGAAGTCTGATTGGTGAAAGCAGCAAGAACGTATCGGTTACTTGAAGTCTGCCTACGAACAGTGCCAGTAATTTTGCTAAGATAAGAGTGATTTTCTATACCTTGCAAAAAACAGGCCGAGGGAATAATTTAAAAGTTATATCGTAAACATAAATGGGGAAAAAATGCCATTTCTAATGAAAAGCTCTCACTTGGTAATCATTTCTACATTTGTTGAAACAGGAAAAAGTACAGAATCATGTGTCTCATGTGTCATGTGAGGTGGGAATACTTGGCATGGCTCTTTATTATTATTACTATTATTGTTTATTAATTTATTTATTTAGCCAAATAGTCAATCTCAACATTCTCTTGTGTGGTCAAAAGTTTTCATAATGAAATATCCATACTTTTCATACAAGGTGTACCTTCTTTTATGAATATGTTAGTGGAATATTGTAGAATGGTGACGGTTGTGTGACGTAGTACCACATAGGTATTGGTGACTTTCGTATGAACTTTTTACTTATTCAGGAATATAAGGACCAAATTAATCAAAACTTGTTTAAGCTAACACCAATGGCTTTTAGCCCATCATCAGAAGAATACGGAGGGTTTCTTGCACTGTTTCATCCCTGTTTTTCTTATTGGATGACGATATTCTTGAAACAGTTTAAACCACCGTAACGAGGCTGAATATTTTGCTCACATGTTTCATGTAACCTTTTGTATGCTTCGATGATTCTATTCATTTGTTTTTCTCATACAAAAATAGAATTTCAATGCTGCACGTTGCAATTACATTGTGTCAGCCATAGACCAAACGGCATATAGCACATTTTCACCCATGATCAGGCTCACTAAAGAAATATTACCTCCATTTTCGCGCCGTTATCTCATTCTTTTCGTGACAGCTCTAGTATACAATCAAAATAATTTCAATTATTATTAGAAAGGTATTATACTGAGTGCATCTTTTAAAAGAAGCCGTTTGTGTGAAGAGAGAGTTACCAATTATTTCCGAACGTATATAGTTATAGTTTTAATTTTCGATGTGAAAGAGTACACGGTGGATAGCTGCACAATTTACAGCGTTCTGGATTGTTTATAAACCTAGAAGCAACCCACTCTGTACACGACGCGAGAGTTCATCCTTATTAAGTTATTACAATCCACTCATAACAGCCAACCCCGCTCTCTGGCCAAGGATGTATTAAGTGCACCCAAACTTGTTTAAGGTCTCAAGCACACCAAACTCTTCAGCTCTTACCGTAATTTGAAGTGAAGCACGAGAAGCAGTGGTCCAAACTTCTGTTGAGATGAAGTGTGGCACTTCACCATGAGCCCAAGCCCACCAACATACAAGTATGTTATTTAGTCGAATTCTATGCAATATCCATTCATCTCTTTAAAAAGGCTGTTTGGGGATTTGTCAGTTCATTCCAGAAATATTCGATGAGTTTATAGCTTGGTATATTAAAGACGAAATACAGTCCGCCACAAGTACAAGATCTGAAACCGAAAATATTATGTCCGCTTATGGGACACAAGGACTGAATTTTTGACTAAAATGACAAAATTGGTTATCTTTAGATCAATACACATGAAGTACCTATGAGTTAGGGATAAAATGAATTAATAATTTTTTCAGTTCCCCTCATTTTATTGCTCCAGCGCACCTCTTTAAATGCAAGTTCAGCCTTTCTTCGTATGCTCATAATTTCTATGTTTACATTTTATGTAGTTATTTCCTCATATTTTATTGCTATCTAGTGGCGAGCCTCACAATTATGTACTGTATTTTGAATGCAACTTCCAAATGAATTAATATTGTGGAATTAGTTATTTTTCCTATACAGCTGCGTATTTCATTTGCAATTTATTGTACATTGCTACCTTATTTCTTATTATTTTCGCACCTATATTAGTGAATAACATTAATCTTGGAATGGCAGTTTTGAGCTCAGAGGTAACATGTAGAATACATTAAGTGTACGTTAACAAATTTCTTTTCTTTCTTTCTTTCTTTCTTTCTTTCTTTCTTTCTTTCTGTCTGTCTTTCTTTTTTCTTTTTTTTTTTAAGTATATGGAAAATGTCACTGGTGAATCAATTTTGTTCCAATGTTAGTGAAAATTTCCATGCATGCTCTGCAGAGATGTGTTAACATCTGTAATTATTATTTATGGTTTATATTTATTTAGTTTCTTCGAATAATTATAACCTAAAATAGATAGGTTTTTACAGAGAATTATTCGGGGGAAACAAGATTAATGTTTCTACAAGTCAAGCTATGATCTCAAAACAAATAACTGATGCAATAATCCAAATAATAAGAAATGAGAAGAAAATGAAATTATTTACTTGCTTTAACATTACTGTTGTAAGAAAGTCTTGAAATGTTAGCATTGTTTTTTAAAATAATTTTATAAAAATTTATATTTCTTAAAGTGATTATCATAAAGAAATCTAAACCATTGAGTTTTATGTGACATTTCAGTGCATTATGAGAAACGTAGAAGAGTTCGAGAGAAACTGCCTTCCTCCACAGCTGAACGCAATCCTAGCAGGGCTTAAATCGCGTCAATTGCCGACTTCGTTTAAAGCCAAGCCCTCCTCGCATTTCTACTCATAATTTTGATCAATAGTAGCATGAACACAATATTAATTTTATTTCATAATTAGCACTAATCTGTATTATGTAAGATCAAAGTGCATACATATTTGTAATTTTAAATGAAATTTGCATTCACTTGCAACTTCATTGCTTCCATAAGTCTTTCAGTTTTAGCACTGATGTGTTCTTTAAATTTCGCTAGTATGGGGCTATTCCTGTAGACTTAATGATTTTCTCTGTGCTAATGGTAACACTTCAGTATAGGGCATTACAGTACCATTACTTTTTTCACACAGTGTAATTAATAACACTGGCGAACGAAAAACCTGAAATAACGCAAATAATCCTTACTCTACTAACAATGAACTGCGATTGACGTGCAGCCATTAGTGGACGCAGACCAAAAATTACTCTCGGTAGTTTGACATTTGAGGTAGCTAACCAAAAATATGAATGATCTAATGAAATAATGACAGACAGCATTACAATTTTATAACAAAGTGTGAGCAAATGAAAACATCGACAACAGGTTTCTATAGGTTCCCAAGCTGCAGTTATGAAAGATGCAGCAGTTCATTCCCAACATGTAATGAAGTATGAGGTGGCATAATTGCCTAACATTTTTATCACTAGTGTGAGGAAGGAAAAACTTTAAATGGTGCACTCGTATACCTAAATATAAAGTCTTAAAAGTTATCTGGACACCTCCGATTGCCGCCTTAATGCAGTTGGTAAATGTAAAGCGTTGTGCTATGAAACATAATCTTTCAAACTTTAACATCAATTGCACATGGACTTGAAGCTGTGGCATCTAAAACTAGAATTGCCGCAACCATTATGGGATTGTGTCAGCTGTGATCGATGTTATTACAATTGAGAATTCTGATTACACAAGTGAAGATGCAGAATTATGTGAACTTGAAGTAAATTTGTCTAATTCTTAACTTCACATCCGTTTGTAGATAGTGGTATTAACATGATGTTAATGATTGGTGGACTGTAATTTAATTTAAGAATTTTTAATTTTATCATTGCGTATAATAATGGGAATGAAAAGACTAAAACAAGTATATTATGGAACAAGGCATGAAACAGAGGACATAAATAGCATGGCTTAGACTGGGAGGCTGGAAGGCAGTAAGATTGTTGACGAGAAAGGCAGGAAAATTTGCCAATTTCGCTCGGAACCGAAAGACTGGGTGCAAATTTTGGCTCAGTGTGCACAGACAGAAGATGCTAGATTTTCTCCAGGATTCATTTTTGACTTCCAGTTGGAGGAGGGTGGCATGTTGGGACTTAATTGTAAATAGACAAAACTGGCTAAACCTGGAATTTTCGTAAATGAAATGCGTAGATTTAGGGACAAGAAATTTATATAAGCACTGTATATAAATAGTACTAAAATATATATGATAATCAGAATTACATGATGTATATCTGTTATTTCATTTGTGTGAGTGCGGTCTGATTAATGTTGTTGTTTTCCTTTGTTAGCATTAATTTAAGATCAAGTATTTTACAAGACATGAACGATCATGTGACTGTGATGAGCAACATATGTGCACCTTGTTTAACTGAAATAATAAATACTACTTCTACTACTACTACTACCACTACCACTACCACTACCACTACCACTACTGCTACTACTACTGCTACTACTACCACTACTATTACCACTACTGCTACTACTACCACTACTATTACCACTACTGCTACTACTACCACTACTACCTACTACTACCGCTACTACTACTACCACTACTACCTACTACTACCACTACTACTACTACTACTATTACTACTACTACCACTACTACTACTACTACTATTACTACTACTATTACTACTACTACTACTACTACTACTACTACTACTACTACTACTACTACTACTACTACTACTACTATTACTACTACTACTATTACTACTACTACTATTACTACTACTATTACTACTACTACTACTACTACTACTATTACTACTACTACTACTACTACTACTACTACTACTACTACTATTACTACTACTATTACTACTACTATTACTACTACTACTATTACTACTACTACTACTATTACTACTACTACTACTACTACTATTACTACTACTATTACTACTACTATTACTACTACTACTATTACTACTACTATTACTACTACTACTACTACTATTACTACTACTACTACTACTACTACTACTACTACTACCACTACTACTACTACTACTACTACTATTACTACTACTACTACTACTATTACTACTACTACTACTACTACTACTACTACTACTACTATCATCACCACTACCACTACTACTAAAGCAGCTTTCTCAGACTGTAGTGCACCTACTCAGTTTACGCTTTCCTCTTGTGCTGTTCTTGTGATGAGGGAGCAGTACTTACTTATTTTAGTGCAGTTATGGATTTCTCATAACAATGATTTGCATACTCTTTGAGAAAGTTTACATTTCTCTTATTGCGTGGTCTGCCAGGCCAAGATTTATGTTTAACACTGTCCCTCTTAGTAAAATTCTGGATAACATTTTACATTTTAATTGAAAGGTTGATGGTGAAAATTCGGAGCCGTGTGTTTCATAACAGCATAAATATATTTTATGGCACTATATGAATTTTATATGTTGAAATCCTCTAACTGATCTCTCTCATTTGACATTCAAAACAGGTCCTTGCTCGTGTTGTTCTGGAAAGCAGGCATGTAATACAACTTTAAAAAGAAATAACACTATTTTTAAGTATTTCAGTTACCTAACTGACAATGGCACATTGTAATACATTCGCCATGTGTACCTTGCTAAAGAGCATGTAATCGGAATTTTACTCAAATACGGCTAAGTAAACGTAAACGATGTCGAATACACAGCTGATGATCAGACAGACATAAAAAAGATCCATAAAAATGACTATAGATAACTTAGAAGGAAATATGATAAACGATTTTAATATATTTGTCTTAAGTTAAGATATCCCTTCCCGGCATTAATACGCAAGGACAATGGAAAATGGCATCTTACAAAGTAATTCAATACAGATCAGATATCATAAAAGCGAGTAAGACATCAAGTTGAGTAGTTGGAAATATGTTCATAATCATAGGAAAAGCTAAATTTGATGAACTAACCTGAGAGCTTACAAAAACGAAATTTCATTCACATTACGCAGGCATGTGAGTTTTTTTTTTTTTTTTTTTTTTCGTTTTAAATTCAACGGTTTATTTACTGCTCACACCTTGACATTTTCAACATAATTTCAATTAAAAATAAAATTTAAAAGGAAACTTATTTGAAAATTAATGGCATGCACTTGCAGGCCCATAAAAGAAGAAAAATAGTAAACAAAGGACATGAGTTTGAAAACTATATTAAACATTACAGAGAAGGCCAGATTTCGCGTATTGCTTTTGTGAAGCACGTTCCGTATTTAAACATACCCCTCACATGACAACTAGCACAATTTGTTAACAATTTTAGCAGTTTTAACAATTTTTGATAAATTGCTAGTTAAAATCAACAAGCGCAAATTATAACCAGACGGTGCACATAATCTCGTGACAGTCCGCAGTCTGTGAAAGTGGAACGGAAAATTGTGCACAAACATCGTAACATGGTACCAACCTAATTCGAAAATGTTGCATAATGAGTTTGAGCTACTGGCGCTAACACATTATGGATGTAAAGCAAACATTTTTGGCGTAATTGCGAGTGGCGCAATCATGGTGGCCCGGTTTCAATCAAGCCTCCTTACCGGGGATTTCCTGAACAAATAGGATAAATATCAGATCATGAATGTTATTTCTTTATAATTATTAAATCATCTGAAGATACAAGCAATGGGCATGGAGCGTTAATAGTTAAAAAGACGCGCTCTGCTAGTTCGTGTACATGCAGTTGTTTATGACTCTCTCGTCAGATAATGTACTATGACGCCTTTATATTTCGCGACTTCTATTTAAAAATGTAACGATCCGTTACTGCCGCTATTCATCTTGTATTAATGCAGCGAAGCGTTTGTGCCGCCATGTCAAGTGCTGAAATCCGGCTTTAAAAGCATATTTTCCATCCTTTTTTCAAGCCTTTCTTCGGTGCCTTTGATTCTTTTATATCACTTTTGAGCAGTTCACACATTTCCAATATTTTAACCCACCGGCTCTCAAATGATACCAGCGGTTGCGTTTGTTCAACTTGTGTTCTGCTGAAATGTATTACTATGCGAACTATATAACCCGAGACTTCTCGTTCGCATCTATAAATTACTTATTCCTAACGTAGGTTCTTCGTAGAGCATAGTCTCGGTTATCTTCGTAATTCAATTCAGTGCTCTTAATATTCATATGATAGTGTGACAGAAGACTAAATTATTTTACGGTTTTCATTTCTTATTTGGGTTATTTGATATCTCGGATGCAGATCTAGTTTAATTAAACAAACAAAGGAGCATTTCCGAAGCGGTTCTGAATATTTCTGAAACATTGCTCCTTCTACTACACTGTGGTTTTTGGTTTTATTTCTATTTAATCGCACTCAAAACCCTAAGGAGTGTTATATTATAAAACCATAATTGATACTTCACAATGACGATGCATGCGCCATAATTTACAATTTCGGTGCTAAATTTTTTGCAGTGTATTGCGTGAACAAATGGATTTTTTATGTCAACTCTCCATTTTTAATAAAAGTACATGGTCTAATTGGTAAAGGTTAAAATTATTGTTACATTATTTTGTTTGTTGCTCTTTATTTTCCTTGTAACAACGAATGCCTAAATAGACGATGAATTGATGTTTGATCGAATTAGTTATAAGTTATAAGTTATTAGTTATAAGTTTACAGCCTGGCATTTACCTTTTCAAGTCAGAAAAAACTCCGGAATAAATTTAATCATGCAACTGACATAACAGGATTCGAACACGGAACTTTCGGATTTCCAGGCAGACCTGCTCACCATAAAACTGGAGGCGGTTTACTGCTACACTCTCAGCTTTTTCTAACACAGTTTTCTATATTTACTTTATTTTTTAAATATGCCTAATCTGCAAAAATATAATACTCAAATGCCCTTTAGGGTCTTTATTTTTCTCAATGAAATAATCTTGTGGCCGGTATGTGCAAGGTTAGTGATACGAAATCATCATTACCGTAAAGCGGTATCACCACATTTATGTTTTGGTACTTTTCTGAGAATGCGCAGAACGAAATGTGTACCTACAGAAATCTGCCCTGTTTGTGACATCATTATAGCGGATTGTTGGCATAATGTAGTTAAGTTACAAATAAGTCAGAACAAAATTATTGAGAACATTAACAATTGCAATACTTATAAATAACACCAGCGCTCGCTCGCTTCCTAAGGCTAACCTAACCCTTTTTTTTTTTTTTTTTTTTTTTTTTGTCATTTAAAAGAAGTTCAGGATTTCACAGAAACCAATTCCAAACACTAGCAATAAATACGAAATGAAATAAAACAGCTTTCAAATCAATTTCCTGAACGAATTACACTTTCCTCGTACCACCTCTTGCCACATTGTCGCTGACGTGTTCCAGAAGCAAAATTAAGAACCTTATAATGCCCTTCAGAATAATTCCTCCCAGAGCACAAAACGCAATAAAGACTAAGGCTAGGCCAATAACAATCAAAAGAATTTTGAAGTTCAAATTGTCGTAATTAATTACATCACATTACCTATCATGATGAGACTATTATGTAGAAAACTAGATTCAATGAGTTAGGTTTTACATTTCCTGTACTTATTATTAGAATTAGAGTTAATACCCGCTCGTTCACTCACTCCGTAGGCTTTTTCTTTTTTGACTATGATATTGCAAAATAAAGATCTATTGTGCCAAATGAAGAATGATAGATAATAACTTGACCAAATGAGTTCAGAGAACTTTATGACCTAACTTTCCCAGGCATTCACCTATAAACTGAGGGAAAGGCCCCGAGTAAATTAACCCAACCGGGAATCAAAATCATTCTCGCCACATGGGAAATGCAAACGATACCGCTCGACTGCGGCGGTGTCCTAAGGCTAACCTAACCAATTATTCCAAGCCCAAAATGTACATCACAAATTTTGACCTATAGGTGGTTTTTTTAACCAGTTCGTTGAAAGATTGTAATACACAATAATCAGACGACACAGTTGTCCAATGGCAAATATTCTTCAGACAACTGTACATTTACAGGTAGCAGAAGAATAAATATTTAGGTACCATCAACTGGGTTGAACAGTACCAGATTTGGAGGTTTGATCCTGAACTACTAAATATGTAAGGATAATAAGTAAAGCATTGGTCAAGCTTATGCCAATATTTTTATAAACAGTGCACCAAAACTTGATCCACAAACTTTCAGATTAAAAAGTATATCTCCATGGACTGCTGTAAACTATAGGCAAATATATGTTTTGAATTGCTTACTAACCGGAGAGTATAAAAGAGATTCAGATTTGGTAAGTTCACAGACGATTACCAACCCTATAGCAACAAATGCACAAGATCTAATTAAATACCCCTTTATTAACTTCGCATACAAAGTTGGCGCTGGGCCCAAATACAAGCTTCAATGCAGTATATTTATAATCATATAAAACGGAAATTTAAACTTCCAAATTTCATAAATAAACAGGAATGTTCTGTGTTCCTGAACTCCACTCTTTTATGTACAACTAGAATACCCTGCCAATACAACTCAAGAGTGTTTCTGATAACTTTTTCACCGTTTAGATTTCATTTCGAAAAATTAATTAAAAGTTTAAAGACTTTTCTTAGGATTGAAACAAGCGTTTGGCTCTTATTCAAATCTATTACAAACTTATATCTAATTATACTTTATAAGTGTCAAGAGTGTTCCAAAGATGCTTAACAACTTGATGCAAAATTAGTTTAAAGTAATTCCAATACTGTGTAGAATTGATTAGCTACTCATCCTATACCTATAAGTATAGTGAAAAAGTGATGATGCGGGCAAATGAACTTTCTCAATTGTGCTTATCACGCCACTTGTTTCATTTGCATTTCTATATGAAGTGCGTGTGTTAAACTTTCTATCGCGCATTTGTGTATTTTGAAGAATGAGGTATACGTATAACCAAGAATATTTATTTATTATTTTTATGTGCAAAAATGGTACAATTGCTATAGAAGAGAATTTCGTGCCGAACTACTTGCAGGAATAATATTTCCATCGATAGTAAAAGTTTCATATTAGTGAACAAAGTTCGAATCTAATGCGTTTTCATTGTCAAGAAACCTGGGACCAAAAAAAAAAAAAACAGGTTTTAACAGAGCAGAGGCTTTAAGGCTATCGATAGTGCGTAACACTATTAGCCGAGAAAGTTGGTGTATCTGCCGCCAGTGCGTTTAAAGGCACTCAGCTACTGCTTTTTCATCCACATAAAAGTACTGCTGTATCTGAAATAAAACCCATGGAGACTGGAGACGCTGAAAAAAAAAAAAAACATCTGAGAGGCAGTTTATAATATGAGTTGTAGTGTGTGTCTCAAAATCTTTTAAAAGTGATTCGGCATGTCACAGAGAAGAACAGGCGCTTCAAGCATTTGTTAGGATGATGTGTACAATATTAATGACTATTCACTACTAATAAATAACGAAAGAAACAAAATATGCACGCTAGACGTTCCGACCACGGGACATGATTTCTTTCGGCAGTTGGTGAGACTATTGCGCAATAATTTTCCGTCGGCAAAGTCCGTTTTCGATTGTGTAGTGGAATGAGGACCATGTACGTGACGGAGGCTGTCACGTAATAATGTCAGCTCATATTATCTATATCAAAATTGATCTATTATTAACAATTTAGAAAAGAAGTTAGATGGAATCATTTTAAATTATACGATAGTTGAACACTAAATATCTGGATGCACTCATAATTAATCAAAATGAATTTAAAGTATGCGTTAAATGAAAGTTTTGTCCAGGAAGAAAAATGTTTTTGGTGGTAATTTGCAGGTTTTTAAAGTTCAATTTATAGATTCTTTAACATAAGACAAAAACAATGCTAATTAATTGGGAAAGAAAGAGATTACGCAGAATTTATGCATCTCCAAAGTCTAATGGTGAATGGAGAATATTATTTATTTCGATTCATCTTTATAATTTCCGTGATTAAAATTAAAGTGCTCAAATGGGATAAACACATTATTAGAATAAAAAGAGGAAGATCTTTGAAAATGATTTTAAGGAAAAGTGGCAAATAAGAAGAAAGAGAGGGAGACCCAGATTACAATGGATAAATGACTTGGAGAAAGTTCTGAGAAACTGGCAGTAGACTATGAACAATGTGTATTAGTCAATAAGGAGTGCAATAAGCCATGCCAATGGCCAAATAAAACGCTTCTCCTGCGAAGTGATTTAACTATGATGTATATGAAACATAACAACCTGACCATTTCCACGTATTTGATTTTCTTGCATGCCTCACTCAGTTCTGTGTTCTTTGTATTTGTTCGTTGTTGATAATTTCTTCGTATATAGTACTTTTTGGTAAACGTTTGTTATATTCTAACACTCAATTTTATTCTACAAATAATAGAATATTTCTAGTAAAATGAATATATAACAAATGTGCTAGATATTGCCGGTAAAAAGGCTACCCTTATCTGATTTCATGCAAATTGTTCAGAATGTCTGATCAATAAACATAACACTGTCGCATAGGAGTTCGCTGAATGCTCTATATTTGCCAGTCTACCCCACATA